>JAABOM020000096.1:21713045-21734456 GCA_011800125.2 Solanum clarkiae | reverse complement strand
AAAAATGTTAAAAATATAAATAAAGTCCCCGTAAAATATTTTGACACCGTGGAGGGTAAAAATTGGGTGTCAACAATACTATAAATTACAACAATTAATAATTTAAAATATTTTTAAAAAATAGAAAAAAATTGATTGACTCTTAAAATTTTATATATGCAATATAAATTACTATACTATAAGTTGCAATAATTAATAGCTTAAAAAATTTTAAACATATCAAAAAACTATTAGTGTCACATAAATCAAGACAAATATAAATTTTTTTGATCTTAAATTAAAAATATATCAAATTATTTGACCCAAAATGCATCAAAAATATTCTTTGATCTTGTGGTAACATGTTGAAGAGTTAAGTTTTAGAAGTTACCAAAAAAAAAGACACTCTTTTTAAATACTAAAAGTAAAAATAAATTGAAATGAATAAAATATCATACTTTAAATTTAAATTTAATTATACAAATGAGAGTGTAAAATTAATCAAACCTACTGCTATTTGTTGGGCCCAAACAACATCTGAGCGACCTTTACTAGTCTGTATATTAATCATAGTATTTTCTTTTTTAGTTTTTTTTATTTCTTTGATTTTTGTATGAATTTGTTTTTTATTATTTTTAGTTACTTTATTTGGTATAGTGAGGGAGTAAAAACTCCTCAATCCTCTTCGTCAATTTGTATGCGTTAAGGTAAGGATAAATATGTTATTTTATTTTGAGTGTATCGATATAAAAATCACACGACAGAAAAAATTTAATTATTCTATAAATGACTCAATATAACTAATTAATACAAATTGAAGCTCTCAAATGATAATTTTAAGAAATGACAACCAAATTGATTAAACTTTCATGTCAAAAAAGTAAATAAGGACATACTAATAATTATTTGTTGGATTATATTATTCTCTACCTTCTTTGGGTGTGATAAACATTAAAAAATAAATAAAAAAATCAAAGCACTGAATAAAATTTTATCTCATATTAATCATAGATTTTACATATAATATTTTTACGATAATTTAAATATAATTGATTTTAATATTTTTAACTAAAATACATGTGTTTAAGTCATATTAATTGCATTACCAAAAAAAAAAATCATATTAATTTAAAGAGAAGCAAAATATTTGTTGATGATTGTAATGCAAGTGTAGTGGTAATAAATAACTTAGAAATTAAATAGTCAAAACTAGTTTTCATTTAAACAACTTGTGAAATATCTATTGCATAACTTGTTTTCAAAAATTACAATATATTTTTTAATATTGTAATCTTATTAAGTTATCATTTTAAAAAAATATATAAAAATATGTTTGGTTTTACAGATTAGAAGCATTTTAAAAATATGAATGTTTTAATATAACAATTTTTTTTAAATTTGGCTATATTTATTTTTCATTAATTTATCATTTTAAAAATCATAAATATGTGTTTGGTTTTGCAGGTTAGAAGCATTTTACAAATATGGATGTTTAATATAACAATTTTTTCCTGAACTTGGCTATATTTAATTTCTGTTTTTTGACGTGTTTAAATAATATGACTTTCTTACAGTTTTAATTGTATAAATGTTGTTTTTTCTCCAGGGATTGTGAAAGATATTGCCGGCTCCCCTGTCATCAGGTCACCAACTTCCTTGACCTTTCGGCACTGGGAAAAAGAATTGATGTTCTCATTTATGAAAGATTTTTTTTTTTTAACTTTTACAGATGTTCTTTGTTTATTGTTAGTTCAATTTATATGTCTTAAATTGTTTCTCTCACTACGTTGAAATGGGATGATAAAGCAGGGATAAGAAAAGCTAATAACATGTCTTATTATGAAAAATATTATTTTTAATAAAAAAGGTAATTATTGTCAAAAAATAATTTATGATTAATCAATAAATTTTTAAAATTCAGAAGAGATTTTAAATATTTTTTTATTTTTTAAAAACAACTTATGCTACTCTATAAAAATATATTTTACTATAGTAAAAAAGACTTTAACATATCGATTTTCACTAACTAAGGGCATATCAATCATTTCGTACATAAATAGATAATATCTCTATGCACGTGTAAGATCCCTATTGCTCTGAAGACACGTATCTCTTTTAATTTTTTACAATTTCTGGATTACATTAATTTCATCACCTTTTTATTTTACAATTGTTTTTCCTCTATTTGAATCAAATTAGCTTTTGCTATATTCAATTGTCACTTGTTCTCTTTAGCTTTTCTTTTATCTCCAAAAGTTACATTTCGAAAAAAAATTTAAAAAATTTTAAAAAATGTAAAATTGAATTTTAGCTGTGTACCATTCTTTCATATTTTCCAATATGACTTGAAATACTGAAATAATCAAAATAGATTTAATATTTCAATTTTATCATTATGCGATTTCCTTGTTGAATCTGATAACTTCTCCAAGATAAATTTTAGAGAAAATTAGTTGCGATGGAGCAGCACTACTTCAAAATTTTCATAAATATTGCAATGAATGGTTTTTCTTTCAAAGCATTCTTTGAAAAAAAAAAATTTTTTTTTTGGTATTCCCTTCATGATTTTTCTAATTTTTCTTATTCTTGAACTATTTGCATAATTCAAAAAAAAGAAAGAGAAAGACGGAAATGGCAATATGATACTTTCCATCAAATATATATGAAATAACAATGAAATGAGATGAGTTTTATTGAATTGTCTTTCGCGAAATTAAATTGCAATATCATTAAAAAAATTAGTATATGTGTATAATTGTCAGTGTAGTATAATACGTGTCTTGAAAATCAAATAGACTATAAATTAGATAAAAGGGATGAATTTATAATTTAATCATAAGTATATTTTTCATGTTGCGTTCCTTTCGCACTGTTCATTATCTATGCACCTGATTTACTACATACGTGGCTAAGAAAATATTTGGGATGCCTCAAAATACTCAAAAAAAATTCATCCTTTAAAATTTTAAAAGTGGTGTTACAAGTAAAGATATGTAATCTCTTAGATTTAAAATCTTACTACTATGTTTCTTTTTTCCTTCTGTGTTGTGTTGTTTTCCCTCAGTTTTTAAAGTTCTTTTCATATTTTTCATTCTCTTCGCAAAGTAATCTGCTAATCCAAATTTTTCATGTTTTGTTGTTCCCATTTAAATGTATTACTTTGTCAGATATTTTCTGCTACTTTTTAGACCCGAATTATTCATAAATTGTTACTTGTAAGAAATTATTAATGGAAAGACATAATCATTACATAAAAGTCTATTGGATGATATTTTTTTCCTCCGTCTTTGATCATGGTTATAACATCCATAGGAACAACAATGAGTACCGCTCCAACTTTAACTCTTCGAAGGCATGACTTCGATGGAAGATGATGGGGAAAAAACTTAAAGGCCTAATGTTTAAGTTCAAATTTTATCTTATTACTGTTTCATCTTCTCAATTCACGCCTTATCTCTGAAAATTATAAATACGAAAAATGAAAAAATGACTTAGTCTGTTAATATTTATTACAAGCATTCTCGATGACATTTATACAAACAGAGAATCAGTGTTAATCTACCTCTGACTTATGTTTGTGAATATCTTAAAACTATAGTTTTCCAATGTTCATCCAATAGACTTGGTTTATAGAGCAGAGGCCCCCCTAAAAATTATTTACATGTTATTTCTCGGAATAATTAATTTTTTCTATTCGTGTATTTTTAGTTGCAAAATAAATTCTATGGTTAAGATAAGTTAACTAATTTTCTAATGGATTTTAAATAATGTATCACTCATATGGTATGAAGCTGAAAATAAATAAAATTTTAAAGCATAAATTATACGTATAACTTTTTTCTAAAAAAATAGCAGACACGAGATAGAAAAGGTTATTTTCCATTACAAATAAAGAACTAAGTTTCAAACTTTTAATTATTTCTATAATTTTCGTAACCCTCCAAAATTTCTTTTTTCCTTTTCTTATTTTATTGCTTGTACTAAAATCTCTCTACAACCTTGATTATACATCGTTTATTGATGTATGTTTACTATGCTTCGACCAACATATTATCTCTTTGTCCTTTTTTTCCTCTGTTGCAATAATGCAAGTAAATATATTCAAGCGTGAAAGAAATAAAGAAACTATATTGAAAGGGATATATCTTTTGCTAGCACACATAAGTTATATCTTCCCATGAAGAAATTGTATAAAAATTCAATTACCTAAAACTTGATATTTATACCACTAATAATATATTTAGGAATTTAATAATATTTTATTGATTTATTAATAAAATATCAGATATGCATATTCCAAAGTTATTGAATATAAAAGAAAAATAGCATTAGAAGGCACAAAAATTGAGTCCATACTTTGGACAGACAATCCCCTTGAGTATTATTTTTGAAAAAAAACTTTGACCAAGTATTCCACTTCTTTAAAAAAATGAAAAATATTTTCTTTAAGATAAAATAAGTTTTATTTAGAGAAAAAAAAACTTGGCCCAAAAAATATAAATTTTTTATTTGAATGGACCTATTTTAAAATTCTTTTTAAGTAAACTTATTCTATAGTCTTTTTTGAATAAATAGAAAATTATTTTTAAATGCTTATTTTTTAATTATAAAAATTAAATTTAAAATGATAATTTTTTAAATTATGGGTCGAGTTCTGAAAATGAAAAAAATCTTAGTAGAAATGCTTCCTCTCAAATAAGGCTCTATATAAGACGAATTCAAATATTGTCAGACTCCAATGTAAACATGAGTATGGGAAAAAATATGGAAAATGTCAAAATTTGATGACAAGTAACTAATTAATTAATTAATTAAAAAGATAATAAACAGTTTCTTTTTTCCGGTTATCTAATTAGCTGCAGCTAAAATACGCTAAAACCCTAGCCTCCATATCCAATTCTCTTTCAGTTTCCCACTCTTCCTCTGTATTTTTCAGTTACACTTACGTCAAACAATAATTTTCTGCTCCGGTCGCCGCCGTTAACAATGGGGAAATCGGAGAAAAAGCCAGCCTCTCAGCCACAGAAACCAGAGAAAAAGCCAACTTCTCAGTCACAGAAGAATTCTGCAGCAGATGATGAGATGGATCCAACGGTGACTCCCTTTTCCCCTTTCTATTTCAAACGTTTTGTTGGGGAAGATTTTAGATTTTTGTGGTGTAAAGTAGGTTGTAATTCACAAGAATGGTAAGGAAATGTAGACACTTTTCCAGTATAGAGAGTTTGTGAGTTATGTTAAAGTTATTGACTGATAGAGTTGGCATAAAAGTAAAATTTTTTGGGATATTTTTCGTAATTTTGGAGTTCTGAAATTCATTTATTTTGGGTTGGTTTGTCTGGATTGCAGCAATACTTTGAAAATAGGCTGAAAGCACTTGCAGCTGAGAAGGAAAGTGGGAAGAACCCTTACCCACACAAATTCCAAGGGATTAACCATTTGTCTGTCCCTGAATTTGTTAAGAAGTACGGAGTTTTAGAGAGTGGAGCTCATTCTGAAGATGAAGTGTCCTTGACTGGTAAATTTTACTGCATTTTGAACTTGTTTTCTTGTTCATTTCTATTTTAAATAAAAGTTGCATCAATAATTGTTTTTTGCTGTAGGGAGGATAATGAACAAACGTGCCTCTTCTGCAAAGCTACTTTTCTATGATTTACATGGTGAAGGTGCCAAAGTTCAAGTCATGACTAGTGCAAGGTGGTTCTATTACTCTTTATCATTTTCTTGTTTCTGAATAATAGAAGCTTCTTTTCACGTAGGAGTATAATGTCCTGATATGTGCAGAGATTCTGAGTTGAATGAAGAGGACTTTATTAAATTTCATTCTGGTGTGAAGCGTGGAGATATTGTTGGAATTACTGGATGTCCAGGTGTGAGATTCTTATTTCCTGTTAGTTATTGACATATGTTATCTGTGGTATTGTTGATCTTGGTGGTGAAAAGACAAGTTTTGTTAGAAGAAAAAAGTAATTCTCACAGTCTTACTATCACTCCATCATGTACTTGAACAAAATTAATTAATGTAGGGGAAAGGAACTCAAAACACAATGTGTATGTATTCTATTGGATGTGTGTACTGAAGCAGATTGTTTGGCTAAGATTTGCATGTGAAGTTATGGTCATATTTAATACCATAACAACGATTCAGCTATCCGAATTGATTTTTCACGTCTTTAATAGCAGTAATTTGCGTTTACCCAACCTTTTCTCTTCACACCACTTACTGCATGGATGATGACTTTCACAATATTATCACAATTAGCATTGTAGAAGTTGTAATAAAATGTTTTTCAGTAGGGGCTCAAGTTAGGCTATGGAGCTGTAGCCCCTTGCTACAGCTGAAGATCATGGCTTTTTTTTTTTTTTGTGTGTGGGGGTGGGTGGTGGTTAAGTAGGATCTTTCTTGGTCCCCGACTTTGAAGCTTTAATCTGAATCCAAATTTAGTTAATATTTGTCTGTTCCAGACCACATATTTTTTTTTGAAAGAGGAGGTTGATAACCTGTTAGAAACGTGACACAGGTCATTGTCTTTTCATAGTTGATTTTCAAAATGTAATCTGGAGAATTATTTTGACAAATCAGAAAGTGTTTGGAATGGACTACAAATAGAGCAGTGACATAAGATTCTCACAGAAAATAGGCAGGTTTCAAGCTTTCATAGTTGGGGAGAGGAATGATAAAATGTTGGGGATCAGTATAAATGGAGGTTGAGAGGATATATGTATGCATTTGTAAGGAGAAAAGAAAACACGGGGTTTAGTTGGTAGGTGCATGAGCAAAAATAATATACACTTATCCAATTAATTTTATTAGACATGACCTACCATAACTGTCTCCTAAAGGGGCAGTTGTATTCATTTTCAATGTAAAACATTTTCTTGTGTTTGCATGCATTTAGGTTTCCGGGTTTTGCCATCGTCTCTTACTTCAAATTTTGTCTGTTCTGCAATTGGTAGGGTGAATACTTTTATTGGCATGGTGTAGATTATGCAGACATCTCATGAGATGATAATAATGACGTATTGGTTTGTAACATATTTCTAATTCTTCCCGCTTCATTCATCAGGTAAGAGTAAAAGGGGAGAACTGAGTATTTTCCCTAAATCATTCATAGTGTTATCTCACTGTCTTCATATGATGCCACGACAGAAAGGTGCCCAGACAGAGGCAACTAAGGTTAGCAAATTTTGTTTTGCATCGTGTCTAAGGCCAGTCCCAGTTTAATTGAACTATATCTAATTGTGCGGCAGAATCCTGAAGCATGGGTCCCCGGAAGTGGCCGTAATCCAGATACATATGTGTTAAAGGATCAGGTATCTTATGCCTCTCAATTTTTTCAGAAAGTTTTTCTTTCCAGTGTCTTTCTTTTATCCTATTTCCTTTAAAAGATTTTATGCCTCTGACGTGATCTTGTGGTTCATTTGTTCTTTATGTCCAGGAAACACGATATAGACAGCGTTACTTGGATTTGATGCTGAACTCAGAGGTTCGACACATATTTAAGACCCGTGCAAAGATCATAACTTTTATTCGGAGCTTTCTTGATGATCGCGACTTCCTAGAGGTTGATGTTTATGAAGCTGTTTTACTTTGCCTTTGCTAATTTGAGATTATGATTTTAGTTTGAATAAATCTAGTAGAAATATAATTGTACTTGTAACAGGTAGAGACTCCCATGATGAACATGATTGCTGGTGGGGCAGCTGCACGTCCATTTGTGACTCACCACAACGAGTTGAATATGAGGCTTTTCATGCGTATTGCTCCTGAACTGTATCTTAAAGAGCTAGTTGTTGGTGGATTAGATCGTGTCTATGAGATTGGGAAACAATTCAGAAATGAGGGAATTGACTTGACGCACAATCCTGAATTCACAACTTGTGAGTTTTATATGGCATATGCAGATTACAATGACTTGATGGATCTAACTGAAAAGATGCTAAGTGGTAAGTAACCTAAAGATGTTATGTATAGTTAATCTTTCATGCTATTTATTCTTTTATTTATATCTTACTAACTATACATGAACAGGGATGGTGAAGGAACTTACGGGCGGCTATATAATCAAATATCATGCGAAGGGGTTGGAGAATGACCCAATTGAGATTGACTTCACTCCTCCGTTTAGGTTTGGGAACTCTTCTGGTATGTCATGTTTTGATTTTGTTTACAGGGCACTAAGATACTTATGCTGTTGCTTCTGCAGAAGGATTGATATGGTAGAGGAATTGGAGAAGATTGCAAACTTGAATATACCCAAGGATCTCTCAAGTGATGAAACCAACAAATATCTCATAGATGCTTGTGCAAAGTTTGAGATCAGATGTCCTCCACCTCAAACAACAGCTAGATTACTTGATAAAGTAAAGTTTTCCTTTCAAATCTCTTCCCGATAGCCAAATTTTACATATGCAATCTAGAAATTTGCCCCTCCCCCCTCCCTCTTTTTTTTTTTGGGGGGGGGGGTGTTGTCGTGTACTACTTCTCTCTACTGTGATTATTGTAATGCTTGAGAATCTTTTTCAGCTTCTGAGCTTTGTGTTCAGAAGAATGAAGGAAAGGGGCTCTAATGGAGGTGGACATTCACTTCTGTTTTCTCCACAAGTGCCCCTACATGAGGCAGCAAAAGGCTACTGTAAAGAAGAGGGAGGGGGGGTGATAAAATTGAGGCAAAATGTGAGAAAATAAAGAGAAAAGAAACCTATCATATTTTAGAGGAAAGAAATAGAGATGAAAAGGGTTGCTAGTGTTTTAGAGCTCTATTGGTGTGAAATCCTGTAGTTTCTGTGGCATTGACATGTAATATGCATTGTTGGCAAAATGTTATCATGGATCATTAAATATGATGTGGAGCCTCATTGTTAAATTGGTTTTGAATCAATTGCTGTATGTCTGCTTTTCGGCATGTAAAATCATGAATCATTTAATGTTGTGTCCCATATCTGCTTTACAGGAATCAAGTTTTCTCATTCTTTTAGCACTACTGTTGCTATTTGTTACCCTTTTTTTTGCCCAAGCAACTTTATAATGTTGGTACTAATTCTCCTTTCAATTTTATGCATTTAGCTTGTGGGGCACTTCCTAGAGGAGACATGTGTAAACCCTACTTTCATCATCAACCATCCAGAGATAATGAGTCCTTTGGCAAAGTGGCACAGATCGAAACCAGGCCTGACAGAACGTTTTGAACTGTTTATAAATAAACATGAAGTATCTTCTGTCAAGTCTTTTAAATTGTATTTTACCACTCCCAATACAAGTTGTAATGTGCTTCTTCTCTGTTAAATAACTTTACAGCTTTGCAATGCATACACCGAGTTGAATGACCCTGTTGTCCAACGCCAGCGCTTTGCTGATCAACTCAAGGTATCAATGGGACGTGTGCATCCTGACTTGGTTGTTTGTGTTCATCTTGTTGGATCATTTTGATTATGTGCAGCTACTTACTTTGGCATAATTAATGTCAATTCAGGACCGACAATCAGGTGATGATGAAGCCATGGCACTGGATGAGAACTTTTGCACAGCTCTTGAATATGGATTACCTCCTACTGGTGGTTGGGGATTGGGTATTGACCGACTTGCAATGTTATTGACAGATTCACAAAATATCAAGGTTTGTGCCAGAAATGACCACTTAATTCCAATTTATTTGGGTATGTTGGAGTATCCCACATTGGCTGAAGGAATGGCCTGTTGTCTTCCTAATTCCTATATTATCTAATCAATCCTCACCTCATGAGATAGTCTTGAGGTTAATTTAAGTCCAAGATTCATTTTCTTAACATGTTATTAGAGCCAGAGACAAAGCTAATCCATGTTCTTGGTTTATCCAATGTTGGGTCATCATGTTATATTGTCTGTATTCCAGACTTTCGACTCCTAGGCATGTGGGTTGGTTACAGTATCTGACATTTACAAAAAAAAAATTGGATTGTCTAGTTATACAATTTTAGGCAATTCTCACCTCATGTTCTAGCTTCGGGGGGTTTTTTCTTTTCTTTTCTTTTAACTACGAATTTGGCCATCCATTTCCAATCAATTCCTCTGATGTTCTATTTCATATCCATTTCTGAATGGATGGAGGGTGTTCAGAGCAGAGCCTACAGAGGCTGGTCTTTTATGAACTTAATGTTGTCTCAGCTTTTCCGCGGACTCTCCTTTTCTTGTCACTTCCTTTTCGAGAAAGCTGGTGTTTTGTATCATTTGAGTTAGATACTGAAATCTTTTATTTCTTTCCCTCGTTATAATTTTTTTCTACAGGAAGTTCTACTATTTCCAGCCATGAAGCCACAGGATGAGCCAACTTCCAAGGAGAGGTAAAGAGTTCTCCTTTCCTTTCTTTGAATGATATACACCGGCATTAGTGTTTGCTGTCAGATGCTTAGGACTAAGGTTCGTCTTGGATTGTGCTGACAGCTAATTGACTGATTTAGCTGACCCCAAATTGGTGAAAAACTAGCAAACTGATTGATCTTCAAATCAGTATCTCTATTCTTGGTTGGTAGAGTTCATAGATGGCACCCAATTTTGTGGCCTAGTAGAAATTGAAGTGGGTTGATGACACCATGAGTCTCAACTTCAATTTCTACCCGAGGCAAAAAAATACTAGGTTTTTTCCCCATCTGTCCAGACCTTGATGGATAGACTTCCATAACATGTGCTAGTGGGAGAAGCCGTGAAACAGACCACTACGCAATGGCTAGGACTCGTGTTGGAGGAGCTGGGATGTAAGGTGTAATTAATTGAGGTGCGTGCATGCTGGCTGGCCACCATGGTTATAAAACAGAGTTACTTTGTAGTTGGTACTTATGGAAGGATGTATGTCCTTGGTGAATAGTGGAGAAGCATGAAGGCTGCCGGGTAGACCACTACCATAAAATAGTAATAACATCCATGATCATTAATATTGACTAAGTAGTGGCCTTGGGTGACCTACTTTTGAGGAATATTTTCGAAAATCATTTACTAGGATTCTTCGGTGGGTTTGTGGGTGGGGCTAATCTTGGTTTCTGCTTAGCTGTAGGAAACACATATATTTGCTTGTAAATTTATTTTATGATGTTATGTTTTAGGTAAAGATCAACTGCCAGTGAAACCTATGTTTAAAACTCCCATAGAATTTTTTTGGTTACATTATATGAAGTTGAATCTATATTTAGTGGAGTAACTGAGAACTAATATAAGAGGAATGAGTGATGCTGCTTTGTAGTTGAATTGTGAGAATTGACACATGTTTTAAAAGAAGCTTGATTGAGGATATATCTTAATTGAGTGAGTTACATGATTAGCATTGTTAAATGGGAAGGGATTTGTGGGGGAATTGTCTTCTACATGGAATAAATTGGACAATGCCCAGAACTGTGGTTGGGAGCTTGCTTGGCATGAAAAATGAGCTGCAGAAGAAAGCCTATAAACCGTGGTGTACAGTTCAGCTTTTCTTTGCGGCACGATTCTCTACAAAAATCTTTATCTCCTTATTAGTAATAGTGGATAATTAGGAAAGAACAAAATAGGTGGTGTTATGCAGGGGTTGCTTTTGCAAGACAGTCCAAGTTGACTTGCTGTGTAGTTGGTGGAAAGTAGTATACAGGACCTTAAAATGGATTTCACAGGGTTTTAAAGTTGTTGCGCCTGTGGAAAAGGATAGTGTCATCATTCTACGGTCTGGAGAGCCGATACTGCAAAATTGGAAGCTTGCATTTTGTGAGGGATTTCATGTGCTTTTCCATTTCAGCTATTTTTAGAAAGTACATCGTACTTCTCATTGAGTTTTCTTTTCTCCATCCAGCAATAAAAAACCTCAGGAGGAATCTGCCAAGCCTCAAGATGGACAAGCTAAACCTCAAGATGAACTTACAATGCAAGGTAGATAAATCTGGTAGATATGCCTGACTTCCTTTTTATTCTCTTCGACTGATCACGTCCCGGGAATTGCATTTTAATTTTTGCCTCTGCATTTAGACATAACCCAGTTCCATTGATGTTTGTCTTCGGGGGGAGAACTGCCTACTAACTTGTTCATCTATTGCTACAGGCGTGGAAAAGCAGATGTCCAACATCACAGTGTCGTGAAGATCATAGATATATTGAACGTTGAGTTCCTCTGCTCCTGGAGTAGCAGCTTTTTGACACCTTTTTTGACGATTTAATTTATGGTAATTGTCGATTGTTATGACAAATGCTATTCTTAATTTGATTGTATCTGAAACTTTACGCATATACCAATGAATCTGCTTGTATCAGCCAAATACTTTTAGATGTATTCGTTTATGCTCTCCTGTCTACTCTTATCCATTTGTGCTTTGGATATCCATACACAGATGAGAGGAGGTCAAGTACCCTGCTTCTGTTCTAGTGTTCATGTTGAAGGTTTTTGTAGAAGTAAATTTTAACATGAAATATTAGGTCGTTATAGTGAAATATAATTATGATGCATGATTGCAGCATTATTTCAACTTATATACCAATTAGGTCGCTATAAACGACTTATTATAGGGACTTTCAACATAATTTAAGGCTTCTTTGACCACAATAATGAAAGCGCTTTTTCATTCTTTCATATATTAGGAAATTTTACTTGGAAAAGAAGATGTACCATACTATTGGATTCGGGTCCATAACCATGGGTTCAATGCGTGAGATGTAGTAGCACTTGCTGATGAGATCCTGCCGATTAGTATTACATAGAAGAAATCAATTATGGATACTAATACTATTAGATTTGTGCTTCATAGATAAATTTGAGATTTGTGATCCCAGGTAAAGATCGATTTAGGATCATGACATTCTTTCAACCAGATAGGAAGGGTGGTAGTACAAAATGTACATCTAAATAGTTTTACATGTACGGTAATTTGGCATAATAGGATGAATTATAGTAGATTAACTACACAACAAATCGATCAAAAAAGATCCTGGTAAGTTGTTGTAATTAAAAGTGAATACATTTTTGGTCAAAGTACTTCATAAATACATAGGGAAGTAGTAATGAGAGTGATAATTGTACTTGCAGCAAAAATACATAAACAAAGGCACTATCAACAATCAAGTGGAAGCAATAATACATGAAAAGCATAAAGTCTGACAATAAATAGGGGAAATCCAACTTGTCTTAATTAAAAACAGCATACTTAGTACCCAAGGTCATTTCACACCAACCCCACACTACATAAGCATAGAACATGGCTATACCAGAAAGCGATCATACACAAGGTTCAATTCACAGAGGAACAGACCAAATTCATCAACATATTCAACATGGTTTTGCCTTATTTAATTATTTCACAAGGGCAGCCAGAGATAGAAATCCATGAAATAATAAGACACTACAAACACCAGAGCTCGGCCGTGAAAACCCTAGGCGGGAACCATGGTAGCATGGGAGTTCAGACCATCAATCTCCTCCATGGGCTGAGGAGGTGTGACATCTAGATCCTCAGGAGTACCATCAGTAGAATCCTCATTCTCTTCAACACTGAGACCAATGGCTTCAAAGATGAGAGCAGTCACTTCTTGGAACCTCACTTCAGAGAGTGAGACCTCCGCAAGAAGCCTCCAGGCATTTGCCTCGGTTGCACCCTCGTAATCCTCCTTCCTCTTCAAGACCATGTGTCCACTAATCTCCCAAACAGCAGGATTGACTTGGGTGTCGAGGAGTTCAGGGCTGACTTCTCCAAGAGCTTGTTTCTCTGCATAGCACTGTTCCAATACACATATTAGTATAAGTCGCAATGGTTATCGATAAATCTCTAAAAGCAACAGAGAAAATGTACATACAGCCAGGTGGGAACTGTTAACTAATTAAAGAATCCCAAAGTAGTAAATGTAAGATGTGGTTGCAAGAGTTAGACCTGTGGAAGAAGGAATATCCTTTTTCCTGAGTCGGAGATTAGGACATTGTAAGGGATGTTGTTCTCTTGCAGGCAAATGCAAGAATCTGAGACAACATTGGCCAAATCCTCCAAAGTATTTCCACCCTCAAAGACCAGACCTCGAACTGGGTAATTCAGCATCTTCGATATGTTAACTCCAGCATCAGTGACGGTTATCTTCTGAGTTGGGGCCTTCTCAATGGGGAATTGCACAGCCAAGAAATAAGCCTGAAGAGAGCAACAACAATGAAATTGAATTCCTACTTCGTTATGAAGCTCTCAGCAGTCAGCACTTAAAGCAAACAAATAAAACTGATGATCCCAAAACCATGTCGATTATGGGAAGTGTTTTTGAGTCTACCTGGAAGTGAAGATGGTTGATGGTAGCAAATGCACCCAAGCTGTTGTAACCCAATCGGAAGTATGGGTTTGCTGCTTTGGCAGCCATGTACAGTGCAAGCAAGAAGCTGTCTCTGTCGATCCTCTGGGGAAGGCACTCAAGGACCTTAGGGATCAAAAGCACATGTCCATACTCAATGGGACTGACCTGTTGCATTGAGAACCAATATACTCATTAATCACTGTTTCTACTTACCAAAAAATGTTCCAGAATATGTGCAAAACTAATTAAGAACATACATTGATGGCCACGACATTTGGAGATTTCTCAGGATCAATGGGCGCATCCGGGTAGAGCTGAACTTCATCTTCCTCACTTGCTTCAAACTGGAAGAGCAACTCTTCCTGTCCAACCTTAGTGAAGTTGAACTTGCTTCCATCAAAAGGCTGCAGCACCTTATCAACTCGAAACTCAGTTGGCCTCTTCTTGAGGTGCCTTCCCTCATTAAGTTGAGCAATGAAACCATATTCTCCAGGAATCACCTATAACCATTTGTTTTCAAATTAAATTGTCAATTCACAAATGAAGTATCCTCTCTTCACATCAATCAGAATCAGTAAGCCTCCGAAGCAACAACATGAAAAATAAATGCAGAGCTATATCACAACGCTCATCTTCAATTTTCCAAAAATCGACCAAAGAACTAGTTCAATTTTCAACACTACATAACGTCAATCTATTATGTCATATAATATGACATAGTCTATAAACCTGAGAATTTGTTCAACACTTTAAAATCACTTGCAGCTCATAACCAATAACCATGTAAACCTCCAAAAGGCGTTACCCCGAATATCCAAAATTACATGACCTAGCATTTCTAAATGCCCTTATTCACTTCCTATTATCATCATACTCACTCTGTCCAAGTTTATCAACCTACTATACCAAAAATCAATGTGCACTTTTACTTGTCCAGATTGGAAAATCAAGAAATAATATACTACACATATTTTACCTCAAGTATTGTTATCCATTTTCCAACATTTAGATGACTCAATAATTAAGAGTCATATAGTAAAACTACCACTTTATTTATTGCTACATGGACGGAGGGACTATAACTTCTAATAGTCCCCCATATATAGATGACTCAAGCCAGAATTTCTAAAGCAAGTCTATCTAACTGGTAATAACTAAAGAAAAACGTGTAGGCATCAACTAAAAGAACTTATCAATTACAGTAACCAAAAGACAAATGAGTGAAGGAAAAAAATAACCTTGGTTTCGCAAGTGGTGACATCATAGCGAAAGAGGCCTTTCTGCTGACGATCCTCCCACTGCACATCAAAATTGACCAAAAGGTGAGTGATCAAATCAAAATATCTAAAATTTGGCAATTTAAAATAACAAAATAGTAACCAAATAGCAAGAAAAGTTGTGCAAGGAGTAGTAATCAAATAAAGAAGCTTCGCACTTACTTCTCCAAGAAGAAGGGATTCCAGGAAGTCAACCGGAGGTTCCTTTGTTTCATCGGCAACAGACTTGCCGTAGCTCAAATTTTTGAAACAATACAACGGTAGCTTTGAACCTTCAACAATTCAAACAAGAGCATATTCAGCAAAATCAACTAAAGGTTCAACCCCCAAAGCTCAATTACAAAGAACTTCAGTCTCCTTAGACTAATTGAACAAACACTTAAACATTAATTTTTCAAACAATTGGGAAAAGGGGTTATAAAATACCTGGAAGGCAGCAGTTCCTGAGGCAATTCCGGCCACAGCCAGCACCACGAGCACCAATTTCATCCACCTCATCCTTTTGGAAATTAGAGACAAGCGTAGGAACCCTCTTAATCTTAAGCATCATCTTTAGAATACTAGGTAGAGTAACCTTAATTTGCTAAAAATATAATTGGAAGAAAAAGCTGTACGGAATAATCTAGGGATGTAAGGTAAGTATAACTATATCTAGCAGAGAATGGAGATGAAAGAACCGCCGCCGGCAAGGAAGAGGAGGTCGGAAGGACTACCACCTTCAGAGGGCAAAGCGCCACGTCCGCCGTGCGGCGCAGGGTTAGTGGCTGTTACACAACCCTTACGTCGTACTGTCGGAACATGTAAAAGTGGTCGGCGGTTTACTTTGTGTATAGCCGTGATGTCTACAACTTGTTAACCTGGGGTTTTACCCTCCAAAACTGCAAATACAATAAACCTTCCTCCTAAACCCAAAACAAAAATTCCAAGATTGTTGTAATGGGGTCTCAGATTTGCTTGCTAGATTGCTACTTATGTGAGAATGAGAAAAAAAGAAGAGAAATTTTGGTGGTGGTGGTGGTTGATGATGATAAGGTTAAAGGAGAAGGGAGATATGGGTATTTATATAAATTGGAAAAGGGGATTGGGGAGATCAGAAAATTGTGGCTGTAGGTTTGCCAATGGCGCTCGCTGCTGTGTGAACCAATATTGTGGAAGGTGTAAAACGGGGCTATGGAGGCAGACAGCAAGGACCAATTGTAGCGGTGAGGAAAATCTTTTTAAGGTTTTTTTTTTTAAAGTTATTAATATTAAGATAAAATACTTTTGTGGACTCTAAATTATTGTCTACTAAATTAAGTAGAAAATATATTTATAAATAAATAAAAATTTTAATAATTTATGTAATACATAACAATATTTATAAATTCAACTCAAATAAGATCTGAAGAGGATAAAATTTACGCATACTTTATTAATAACTCATATAGATAAAAAATTGAAACTCACTACTCGACCTATATTAGAATATAAATTTATTTATTCAACCAGCTAAGTGAATTAGGAGTTATTTTCGAAATACCCTCATTTAAAAATATTAGAATCACAATTATTACTTAATCATCTATTAAAGAATTAATTATTGATGCAGTGAATTTGACAAGTCAAATCTGAATAAAGAAGTATGATGAGTAAAATGAAATAAGATTAATTTAGTTTTTCTTAATTTTATAAATTATTTTGAAAATAAATATTTTTTATTAAAAAATTAAAACTAATAGGAGTAAGAGATAGTGGGAGTAACATTTAAATATTATATTGTTTCTCCTCTACAATTTTTTAATAAGATGGTGTAGATCAAAATTGAATGTTGATAAAAAAAAATAAAGGGTGTAGATCAAAATTGAATCTTGATAAACAAAAATAGTATATTTCTCGAATATAGAATAATTCAAACCTCTTTGAGATATGTTTGATTTTCGAAAGTATCGAAAAGCACTTCATTATTCTAGGTCAATTTTCGAGAAGAATCTATTAACCATATTTTCAAAGAACTATGTAGTTGATGTTATAGTTTTCTTCAATGCTTGCGGGATATCCTCAAATAATTGTATAATCCTTTTATTTTGAAGATAGATAGTCCAAGTGTGAATGAACTTTGATCCAAATATTACATAAATTTGATCCAATAAAAATACATATATCTATAATCAATATTACAAAATTATTATCGATTCAATTAAATATCATAATTATTATAAATAAAAATATTTAACACGAATTTTTATTTAGACACTTATACTAAAAATTGTACGTATTCAACTTTTAAACAATTGTGGTTGTGGTTTGTTGATGGGTAGAAGTTGAAGGACTAGTGGTCCTGTTAATGTATTTGGACCCAAATTTGGAGATATCCAAAAAGACACATTACATAGTTTTGTGTGGTCAATGTTTTCTTTTGAATACTTTTTGATAAACTTAGTATCGATTACGAACCATTTGATATTCTAATTTATTTTTATTTTAAACGGCTCAAAATTAATCGTATGATTCTTTTATTTCGGATGGTTCAAACTAAATGAGGAGTAAGGTCGGTACAACTTTTTCTACGAAAGAGATATCAAGGTTGCATGGATGACTTCGTCCTGTACGTAGGTATCACTATTTTGTTATGTGAAAACAAATTTTTTTATTTTTTTTAAGGCGATAAAAATCATAAATCGTCACTAACGCACTTTATTGATAGCTTCAAGTGACCGGAAAATATGTAGTATGAATAAATTTGTTTGGATGTGGAAAAATATGTCCACTTTCTATAAACATTAATTGAATAGAAAAGAAATTTCACTAAAATAGAAATTGCAACTTTCAATTAAAATTGATGTCATGTGTAAGATGATCTGGATTAACTTTCCTATTTTGGAGACCAAGTTAAATATAACTAGTATATAAAGGAAATTTTATTACTTTTCCTTGAAAAAAGAAAAGAATAATTATTAAATCGGTATTCTTTCTATGTGAATTTTTTAGATTTTTTTACTGTTCAAAATAATTGAACTGATTGGGTAAATATTTGAAAATTTTTTATTTTATTTTTTTCGTTTATTGAAGCTTTGTACCTTTTAGGAGATAAGTTATACTACCTAAATTATATTTATGAGTTCATATATGGCAATAGTAAAAATTATGGTACAAATTATGTCTTTAAATATCTTTCTTAATACGTGTGCATTGATTCACGGATTCAATTAATATTGAATAGAGGAGTACAAAAATAAGTTCAGAATTTAAAGAGGGATAATTCAAGTCAATCGTTTCATTTCGAGGGTTAGTAACATAGAGAAAAATTTTATTGCTATTTCACGAGGCAATTTAAATTCACATCGATATAGTGAAAGTGAAGAACCCATGATCACAATAGAACATCATAATATATTGATTCATTTACCAAGTAGAATCTCACGAAACTTCCTTTTTGTATTTAATTACATCAAACAATGACTCATAAATTTTATCATACATTGTCTCTTATTATTTATCCCTAAATTTCATTTATCAAAAAGTGTATTTACAATTTTTCACACTAATTTTCGCTGACACATGACTAATTTTCATGACGTGAATCTATATGTTATTAATAAATCAATATAATTATTATTATTATTATAAATAATTCTTCCAGAGAGTTCATTAATATCTAAACTCGTTAATTTACCCTCATCAATCTAAATGATCGATTTGCTTTACTATTATTTATAACATATTCAAGATTTAAATGGAATTTACTTGATTTAAGTGAACCCATAAATATAATCAAAACAAATAGTTCAGCTGATTTGGATTGAAGAGTGGGTGAGTCTAATATATGTGGATAATCATAATAAGTTGCCGACATATTTTTAGAAAAAAGTAAAGGATAAATGTAAATTCTTTTTCATACGTTAGAAATATTTTTTCGCCTTTTTATAAAAGTTTGAAATTTAAATAATTTTTATAAATCTAAAATGACCCGGAGAGCCAAGTTTTGTACCGGCATTGTGTCCGTATGACCACATATGTCCATTTGGTCCTAGTCATGATTTAAAATCATGTATTTATTATTATTTTATAATTTATATAATTATAATTTAATTAAATATAAAAGAAATAAATTTTTTGAACAATTTTTATGAATCTAAAATGACCCAGAAAGATTAGAAGAGCCGAAGTTTTGTACCTGCATTGTGTCCATACGATCACATATGTCCATTTGGTCACTGGTCATGATTTAGAATCATGTATTTATTATTTGTTTTGTTTCAATTTATATAATGTAATTTAATTAAATATAAAAAATTAAATTTAAATAACTTTTATGAATATAAAATGATCCGACCCGAAGAGCCAAGTTCTGTACCCGCATTGTGTTCGTACGACCACATATGTCCATTTGGTCACTCGTCATGATTTAGAACCATGTATTTGTTATTTGGTTCGTTTCAATTTCTATAGCGTAATTTAATTAAATATAAAAAATTTAAAACATAATAAAATTTATAGAATAAAATCAAAATTTAACCTATTTATATAATATAATTTTCGAATGCTTACACCGAATATAACAAAATCAAAAATTCAAAAAAGAACAAGGAAAAAAAAGCTTAAATAGTAAGCACGTGATGGGAGATTTATTATTTGAATTTGAAGTTATCCTTTGATAAATATTTATTAAGGTGAAATTTTTTGTGTATGTGAAATATCATGTGACAATTTTTTTAAATTAAAAAAAAATGTATAGTATATATATCAACAAATATTAGTTGAGGTGTATTTTTCAAATCACTGAATAATAGTTTAGATAATAAAATTCATATTTAAATAATTTAGATATGAAATTAAAAAAGTAAATAATTTAAATATGTTTTTAATGCTCTATTTATTTTTTAAAACTGAAAAGTATAGTAGAAGATATTATGGTCAGATGATTTGTTTCAACCAATGCAGTCACGACTTGTGTGGAATCTTTTTCTTAATTTAATTCCTAATCTCTTCTTTCATTACCAACTCTTTAGTCTTTTACCAAATCAATGATTTTGGTCAGATGTTTTTGAAATTAAATGATTCATAATACTTATTATTTTTAAAATCAAGACATAATTAGTTTCACCTTTATCATTAGTTATAAATATAAAAAAATATTTAAATGATGAAAAAATAGTATTATACTTCTTTCGTCTCATATTATTTGAATTTTTGAGGTTTTTTCAAGGTTCAAAATATTTGAATTATTCAAAATTCAAGGTGAATGTTTGAAACTTTTTTCATATTTGTCCTTTCATTTATTGAACTTTTATATTTCTTAGGACATAAATTACACTACATATTTATAATTTTAAAAAGGGCAATAGTGAAAAGTAGGGTATAAATTTATCTTTAAATATTTTTCTTAATATGTATATAATTTAATTAAAATGAGACAAAGGGAGTATATATTAATAAAAGCAATAAATAAGAATGATTTAGTAATTATTTTCACCTCTATCGTGTTCGCATTTTATTTTACTAATTAGTCATACTTGCTCCTCTCAAAATCTTGAAATCATAATGGTGATGTTTTCCTTTAATTAAAGTACTTTTTAAATTGCTCATATTAAGAAACATCTAAATTAGTAGTTTTGTCATAAAATAATATTATCGTTTTTGCTGAATATGTTAGGCTCACAATAATTAACATGTTAGACGTTCATAAAAAAAAAAAAGCATTGTATTTAATTTTCACAAACAAATTATCGACTTTGTGGTATTCTAATGAAAAATTACAGATAATTTTCATAAAATATATGCAACATATTTTTTAAAAGATAGTAATATTTTATGCCTCGAAGCTTGTTTCTCTGATGTTTTAACTCGGGTAAACCCTCAAATTGGACCCTAAACTTGACACCATTTTGTAAGTTGGAACTTAAACTTTCATAGTGCACAAAT
>JAABOM020000096.1:21697936-21710687 GCA_011800125.2 Solanum clarkiae | reverse complement strand
ATATATGGAATATATATATATGGGTTGGGTGACGGGAGCAGGGGTGGGGGCTAGGTGGAAGGACGGGGGTAGATGGGTGGTTATATATGGAAAAAAAATAGGTAATAAAATAAAAAATAGATCGTTTTCTTTTTTATTTTTTTATAATTTATTATTTTAATTTTTTTCTTATTTATATGGCAAATGTCATCTTTTAATCTGTCATTTTGCCACGTCAGTGCCACATCATGACAATTGAATTACGCACACTTTATATTTTTTGCCAAATAAGCATTTTGTGTGTAATAGATACATATTTTGAATAGTTTAAGTGTTCAATAGGAAGTAGTCTTAGTTGAGATATTTAAGTAAAAAATAAGGATAAATTTAGGCGTGGATTGATGAGTTAAGCCATTTTAAAATAATAATTAAGGCATGTACAATATAATTGAGGCACTGTAATTTTAAAATATTTATATGAGATACTATGCTAAAATATATTTCTTCTGTTTTTTGATAGTTGTCATATTATTGTATTTTTTCTTTAAAAATAACATTAAATATAATGTTTTAATAACAATAAATATAATATTTTATTACAATATTCATATTAAATATATTAATTAATATTTAATGTTAAATTTTTAAAAATAATCTGAAGAATAAGTAACTAATGTTGTGAGAGGCTCTTTTTTTTTTTTGTCGAAGAGTTTAGTATTTATCGTAACAATTATTGCTTTGATAATTTATCTATCATTACTTTGCTTATAAAACAGCTTTATTAAATTGTTCGAGCATCGAAAAATTTAGAATTTCTTTTATTTAAAGAATATAATATCAATATTATAACCTTATCGTACGGGCAGAATTGTGACTCAAAGGACATAAAAAATTCACATATATTTGGGCCACTTGTACTATATTTGTATCAGAGACAGAATCATTTCTTATTTCTTTTGGAATTTATTGAAGTAAATAGCCTAATTGTACAACCATGATGTAAAATTTTTTGGACATTGGTTGTATTATTAATAAAAGAAAAATCCCTATCCAGTTCATGGGAAATTTCCCAAACCAATAAACGACGAAAATATATATCTTTTAAAATTTAAAATAAATAAATAACGAAAATATATCTAGAAATGAAATTTTTTTTCCAATTTATATATAGGAAATTTCTCAGCCATATAAAAAAAAAAATATTTACTACTCCAATAAATCCAACAAAGGGTCCACTTACCATGTGAAACCTCCATAGCTTTTGAAGATTTGGTAGATTTTGTCCTTGATATTAATCGATAGTTTCATCTAAATTTGTCTTCAACATTTAAATTAATTGTTTTATCATAATAATATTTGAATTAGTTATTTCAAGTAATCTATTAATTGATAAATACGAAAATGATATGGATTGTAACGTCATTTTTTTTATCGTCACAACATTAATTTTTCATCTGAAATATTTTTAGAACGATTGATGTGGAGTAATTCCCTACCATGCAATTAACGATAGAGACGGGTCAAGAAGCTAAGGGACACATGACAAGGATGTTGGAAAAAAGAAAATGAAATGGACATAAAAAGTAAAAGAATAATTTGAATGAATTATTTGTTTGAAAGAGGGGGAAAAATATTTAATTGAAGAAATTATGTTTTCTCATTTTTCACTTCCAAATTTCCTCATATTTTGTAAAATTTGTAATTTGTACCTAAAAACATTTAGCATCTCTTATCTAACATAAATTGTTCAGAGAAATAAAAAGAATTAGCAGACCTTAGGCTCTTTTGGTTACTCAGATTAGATATTTATTACGTATAAAGTTGAGATTATCTTTATATATTTCGACTAGGATTAAAGAAAAAAAGAATTAAAAATACCTTAGTGTAATTTGATATAAATGGAGTTCTAAAGAGGGTAGGATGTGCGCAACTTTTACTTATATAATGAGAGATAGAGAGATTATTTTCGTAGATCTCGATTCAACAAAAAATATGTCAAGGTAAATAAGAAAAGGAAATTAAAAATCATGACAAAATACTACAATAAAATAGTGCGATAAATAAAGTACAAGAATTAATAAATAGTAGTAGAAAGCTAAAGACAAAGAAACTGTGACTAACTAGCATGGAAGGATAAGCAAGACAACGTGTAGCTATCCACTAATTTCTATGGTGATTTGCGTTCTCCGCAACCTTCTAATAATTGAGCTTATTCCCTCGATAAGCTGTAATTATGCACGTCATGTCTTGTTTAATAAGTTTTTCTTAATGTTTATCGAGCCCAACTCTGTCTTTCCTGAAATCATTCATAGTCAATCTTTCATGCATCCACACTGAGCATCTATTTATCTACTTTTCATATGTTTGAACCATTTCAGTCTTACTTCTGTATTTGAGAACCAGATCATCTTAAAAATATTATTTAAAAGAGATTATATAGAGGGATTTGGTCAATGTCAACTTAAAAATATTATTCAAAAGAAAGTAGAATCTTGGGGGAAAACGTGCATATTGATTCTCCGGACAAAATTTTTGGTCTTTTAGGATGACCACGTTTCAACTTTTTCTTTCACTCTTTTCCACAACATTAAAAAATATACCCTAGATTTTTCTTTAAAAGATAAAAATAATATATTTTTTATTTAGGATACATTTATTATGGATATTGAAATGAGGGTCTACACGAAATAGTCTCTCTCTACTTCTATGAGGTAATGATAAGGTCTGCATATACCCTATCTTTCCCAGACCCCACTTATGAGATAGAACTAGGGGTAAGGTCTGCATATACTCTACCCTCTCCAAACCTCACTTGTGAGATTGTACTGAATATGTTGTTGTTATTGTAGCATACATTTATTGACTCTATTAATAATGTTGAATCATCTAGTTAATTTTGTGAAAAAATCATAAAAGTATATATTTTTTAATTTAAACAATTATTTATTTAAAAATAATTTTGAAACCTATCAGTCTTTTATGTTTCATAAAATATTCGGATATATATTCCAATTACTCTTACGTAATGAATGACGATATTTACTTAAAGGGGCTTGTATCAGCAGCCTCAGATTTTATAATTTTATAAGTCACTATCTTCTTTTATAATATAAAAAGTAACTAATTACTAGTATTTAAATTGATCTTTTATCCTTTTTACAATCACTACTACAATATTTTCAGCTACTCTTAAGGAAGTATGAAAATTTAAGTCGTATTGTTTAACATTTGTTAATTAGTAATTGCAAAAAATAAACATAAAGGACATGTAGAAATTACATGGACTTTCATTGCAATATATAAAATGAGATTTCACAAGTGTGTTCCGTCATGTGTAGATGTTGTTTTGTACGTAACCTTTACTCTTTTCTTGTGTAAAATAGATAACTAAAAAAAATTTTCAATCAAAACGAATAAATTGTGATAAGATTACTATGAAAAATAAAAATCCTTACGCCAGAAATAATTAATATATATAACCCAATAAACAAAATAGTTTGATACGATTGGAGTTAATATAATAATAATGATACACAAACGTAGAAAATCATCAATAAGATCAGCATTTTGCCCCACCTCTATTAGTTTTATATACATAACGAACGTCTGACACAAAAGTATCATAGAAGTGATATATGTTGTGTAGACAGACATGTATATCGCTGTATATCAAGAGTTAAATATACATGTAACATAAATGATATATGTTGTGTAGACAGACATGTATATCGTTGTATATCAAGTGTTGATATACATATAATATAAAATTGCTACATATATGATATACAAGTGATATAAATAAGATTATTTTCCATCAACCTCAAATTTTAATTTAAAATTCGTCAAATACTCACCAAATTTGACAAGACATACATAGAAGCTTCTCAAACGTTTGGAACATGACCCAATCATGACCAATAGTTTGCTACGACAAAATATATAACTTTCTATCATTGATAAGGATTGAGATCATCTAGGGGTGGTAATTGATCGGGTTGGGTCAAGTTTGAGCAGGTCATAATGGGTCAAAACCCAATTCAATTCGAATTTACTTGGATCAAAATGAGTTGGGTCGAGTTCAGTAATGAGTTATAGAGTAGGTCAAGACCCAACTCAACTCGAATTTGCTTGGATCAAAATAGGTTTGGTCGAGTTCAGTAATGGATTATAGAGTGGGTCAAGACGCAAGCCAATCTAATTTTTACTAAGTTTTATTTATTTTATGTATTCTTTTCAATATTTCAATACTTCATAAAATTATATTTTTGTTCTGGCTATATAAAATATATTAAATTTAAAAAATAATTTTTTTTTGACAAGATCCCTCTCGAATCAATTCGGGTTGCATATTAACTCAATTTTAAATGAGTTGCATTGAGCTAATAAATGAGCAGATTAATTCAATGGATTGAACAAATTATGTTTAATTTTGTCACCCTTAAGGCCATCCTACCGGTCATGTCGTGTAATTTCATATTGGACTTGATATTATACGTGGTGAGGTAATAATATAAACTTATCAATAGTAGACACATATGATATAGATAGAATTGAGTATAAGACATAAACCTTTTAGATTTTTGAATAGTACTAAATTCAATATCCATAAAATTTAAAAACAAAATTCAAAGTTCCATACATAATTCTTAAACTAAATCTAAATATCCAAAAATATTCGGATTAAGGGTTGGCCCAAACTATTCCCACCACTAATTACGGGCCTATTTTGGTACATCTGCTAAATAAATAAAAAGGCCGGTGAAAGATAACTGGGCCACATTGGCCTGATTATTGGGCTGGGTCTCCGCACACTCGTAGTAGTTCGGCCCATTGTAACTAGGGTTTCAAAAAGTACCATAGCATATAAAAGCCTCTCTCTCTGAAGCTTCACATCGCTGCTAGGGTTTTAGCGATCGCCATATTCACACACAACACAGTGGGAGAGAGGAGAGAGTGTGTGAGAGAAATTGAGGGAAGATGAAGACAATTCTGTCATCGGAAACCATGGACATCCCCGACGGCATCACCATCAAGGTGAAGGCAAAGCAAATCGAAGTTGAGGGACCAAGGGGAAAGCTTGTGAGAAACTTCAAGCATCTCAATCTGGATTTTCAGCTGATCAAGGACGAACAAACTGGACGGAAGAAGTTGAAGGTTGACGCTTGGTTTGGATCTCGTAAGGCTACTGCTGCTATCCGTACCGCTCTGAGCCATGTTGACAATCTCATCACTGGTGTCACCAAGGGTTACAGATACAAGATGCGTTTTGTGTATGCTCACTTTCCAATCAACGCCTCCATCACCGGAGGTAACAAGTCCATTGAGATCCGTAACTTCCTTGGCGAGAAGAAGGTAAATTTTTGCTTAAACTATTTGTATTCGTTTCCTGAATCTGTTTTCATTAATCAAATGATATACATTAGTTTGTTAATATGATCGTTATAATATATGATCTGGATATATACTTTCCCTTTTTTTTCGTGCTTGGTTTTGTGCCTTTTGTGTTGAATGAAATGACTCAGTCCAGATAGACTAGATTAGAGCAGAAGCAGTCGCCCATACGGTAGAGATGTATTTATGACTCTTAAGAGTATGCATCAGATTTATACAAATACATGAATTAATTATGTGATCCTTCTGCGTAGTGTTTTTAGTTTTTTTTGTTGTAAATGGAATTCTGTACAGTTGGAAATGCTAAATTGATTGGCTTAGGAATTATTGTCAAACATGAGTTGAGGAAAAGAAAATTGTGAAACTGTACTTGGCAAGAAAGGAAAGGCAGTGTTCTGTCGAATTTTTCTGTTTGAGTTCCGACATCAATTTCAAAAGTAACAATTACTAATGCTGCTACTTTAAATGTGATGATTGTAGCTTTATTTAAGGTTGGTTTAGAACTTTGTGATGATTGCTGAAATAGGTAGTAGCTACTGTAATTTTTATGAGTGTTTATTAGATAAAGTAATGTGATTTTCTTAGTATGATTTATGTGTCTTTAGGAAATTATGTTCTGGAATAACTGAAAAACAAACTTTAGTTGAAATTTCTACTTGTCTAGGTTTTGTTCCTTTGTATGGTAGTGGCCTTCGTATTCCTGACAGCTCATTGGCTTTCCCATTTGCTATAGTGCCTGGAGGTTAACTGGCTTTTGAATGTATCAGGTCAGGAAAGTGGACATGCTTGATGGAGTAACAGTTGTTCGATCTGAAAAGGTTAAGGACGAGCTTATATTGGATGGAAATGACATTGAGCTCGTCTCTCGCTCTGCAGCCCTCATTAACCAGGTAATCTCTATTTTTGATCTCTCAACATTGAACATTTATAGTTTACATGTAGTCAATATGAATTTGCATTACTTGACTTTTGTATATATTTTTTTGTTGTACAGAAATGCCATGTGAAGAACAAGGATATCCGAAAGTTTCTTGATGGTATCTATGTCAGTGAGAAGGGTAAAATTGTTGAAGAAGAATGAGTAGTTTAGTAGTAGGCATATTGGTGATGATCCATATCCCAAATGCTCGTTTTACCATCTCTTTTAAGTTTATTTGGAGACTATATATTACAGACTTGTTTGAGCTTCAGATTTCTAGTTCTTGTTTTGAAATTTTGTTGTCAAATTGGCCTTGGTGGTTCTTTCGACTATCCCAAAAGTTTCAATTCTCTTTATCTGTGAATGGGAGTAATTGTTTGATTCTAAATTTTAAGAACATGATTCCAAGTTGCAAAAATGTTATATGTGATGGTTTCTTAGTTTGCATGACTTAGGTTTTGTTTGGTTGGCAACATGTTATCCATAAATCACTATATATATGGTATAACTTATTCCATCATCAAGACACAAATGGTGGAATAAATAATTCAAGGATTACTTTATACTTCCAATCAAACATGGAATAAATAATTCTATGTTTTATTTTGGAATTATTATTGCTTATATCTCACGTCAAACGATCCCTACAGTTTTAGTTTTAATATCCAAGAATTTGGCAGCTATGTCTTTGGTCTGTTCTATTCCCATCATATCCGGTATGACTAATGAAAAATTTTGAGGATTTTATTTGATTGATTTTAAATACCATAGTTAGCAAATTCGAAATAAGATGATGGGAAGAGCTAACGAAAAGGCTCCCATTTTATTAACCAAAGAGAGTTGTTTCAATGTTAAATAATCTTTCACCTTTAAATCTAAGATTGTGGAGGATTAAAAAGAAACAGCAAATCTTATTTCCGACTCTAAGATTGTGGAGAGGTTGGAAAAGGAGAGAAGTATATTCCATCTTATTTTGTATTTAGTTTTATCTCATCTCTTAGGTGTCGACATAGGTGTAAACTAGTCCAATAACTATAATCTTAAAACTACAATTTTAGAATAATTTAACTTGCAAGTTAAACGAACCCTTATTAATTTAGAATAGTTATTGGTTAATGAAGTATCGATCACATGTGTTCCATGATAATTTTTAGTGATTGCTATTATTTGGTTTGAGTTAGACAAGCAAAGAAGGATCTTATGTCATCAATGACTGGCTTGGCTATGATTTTTATTTTTTAAAAAGATTTATCATTCATGTATAATATACACCAGACACTTTTATCATAATATAATTTCTAGTTATTTTTCAAGAAATCATATAGCTTATATATTCCATTATATTTTAGGAAATGTTCAAAAGTGATTTTCTCCGATTTTCTCGTTGAAGATTGACATACTGTATTTCTTTCTTTCATCACACACTGCTTATTTTTTTTTCTTCTCTTGTAAGTGTACAAACAAGCCTTGTAGCCTCCTGATAGAAATTTTTGAGATGATTATTTAGTAAATTATTTTTTTTGTCTCTTAAATTTATGAACGTCTTAGACTAAATAATTGAAATAATTATAAATCTAGTGTAATCACAAGCAGAGTTTGAAGAGGTAGGAGAGTTTTTAGTATATATATGTTATTTCTGATAGACAACACTTAAAATTATTTTTGAAGAAATTTGAAATTTTATGAGAAAATATTAAAATCAAAGTTCATAATTTTACGAGTCATTCCAAATATTCGATGAGAATTTATTATTTTATCCATAAGGTTGCATTAGACCCGTGTCTAATATTATGGAAAAATAATTCTTCATGTGGCTTATTTGCACAATTTTTCAAAATGGGTTAAAATTTAAATATTTAACTGGTGGTTTAGAAGGTCCATTCTGTTCAAGCCCAAAAGTTTTTCTTCCAAACCCAAATCTAATAATAATTAATTTTGGGCCTAGCCCACTAAGAACTAGGGCTTTGATTTCTCATTCTAACCCGTCGAGAAACTAGGGCTTTATAAAAGGCAAAACGTTAGGGTTTTACAATCCATTTCATCCGGCCGAGAGAGATAGTGAGAGAGAGGGAGAGAATCAGCGGCGGCGAAGATGGTGAAGTTTTTGAAGCCAAACAAAGCTGTGATCATTCTTCAAGGCAAATATGCCGGCCGGAAAGCTGTGATTGTGAGGGCATTTGATGAGGGAACAAGGGACAGGCCATATGGCCATTGTTTGGTTGCAGGTATCTCCAAGTACCCGAAGAAGGTGATCCGCAAGGACTCAGCGAAGAAGCAGGCGAAGAAATCTCGCGTCAAGGCTTTCATCAAGCTGGTGAACTACAGCCATATCATGCCAACTCGTTACACACTCGATGTGGATCTGAAGGATGTTGTCAATGTAGATGTTCTTCAGTCTCGTGACAAGAAGGTTAATGCTTCTAAGGAGACCAAGGCTAGGCTTGAGGAGAGGTTCAAGACCGGGAAAAATCGATGGTTCTTCACTAAGCTTAGGTTCTGAGCAAAGATTGAATGCGATTTTGATGAAATGGTAATATTTCTAGTATTAAAGGGTTTTGAGGGATGTTGTTTTTGTTATCAAAGATACTATTAGACTGTTTTTGTGTCTGCAATTGTTTTTCTGATGGATAGTTCCTAGCTCTTCTTTCAGTTATCTACATTTTATATTGGTTTGCTTCTGATTTTGTTGATAGCTTGATATTTATATTATCAAGTCTCTCTGTTTGAATGATAGTATATCTTTTATTGCTTTAATGTCTATGCTGTGTTGCATTATTCGAGGTTTTTCAGTGTTCTGAGTGTGCAGCTGCTGTGTTCTAATATTTACTCCTTTGAGTTCTCTTGGTAATGTATATATTGTTAGGTAAGTTTGTTTTATTAACCTGTATTGCAATAGATTATGGGAGTAAGAAAATTAGCATAATGTTTCAAAGAAATAGCTAGTACACCCCCCAACAATGAAAAAATTATATCTAGAGTGATCCCGCACATGGGGGCGGGTCTGTTGAGGGTGTGTGTTGCTCTATACCTGCTGGGTTTGACAATTTGCCTATATGAGTTGTCATTAATTTTGTTTTTCAAGTCCATTCCCTTCCAAGCACAAAATGATTTGTCTTTCTAGGTAAACTTAGTCGTGTCAAATCTCAGTTGCTAGTATGACTTGAGTGTAGACAAAGACAAGACCTAGTTCAAGTGTAATAACATCAACTAAATGGTAAGACTCGTGCCTAGATGGGCCATCAGTAAGGCAAATGAAAAACCTTACACCACCTCATTGGATAGGCTGATTCCAACATTAAAACCTTATTCACCCTTGGAGATGCTGGATCATTTCTCCATTTTCTTTGCACACCTTGATTCTTTATCAAGGTCTCACCACTTTTTTGAACTAGACATTTTAATCTTTCCAACTTCATTTTCATGCTTCTAGTGTTCTATATTTGTGCTTAACTTTTTTCTTCTACTCATCTACTTTTTGGCAACTAATGATTTTTATATTATAACGTGAACCATGAAACTCCACTTTGTGCATATATCTGACATACTACCGGGTAAACTAGTGAGTGAAATCCCTCGAATAGTCCATATGTTGTCATCACATTTCTGGGCGCTCCTGTTAATCTTCATGTGCATCATTTTTCTCATAGTACAGAAAAGGACTCTTTGACACTATCTTATGATATTTACCTGGGCCTAGATTAGGTCAAATAAATTTTATGAAGATTCTTTGTACTCTTTTGAAATTTCTTTTTGAGAATAACATATGTTGTAGGTCTACTTGGTCTTGTTCCCTTTCACCCTTTCGTGTGCTTAACTACTCTCTTTGGGTTTTATTGAATGATTCTTAGACTCAACTATTCAACTGCTCTCTCTCACGCTCCACCTCCTTTCCCACTCTCGCACATGCACATAGACACGTTTAAGAATATACCATTTCTTCACTTATTTTGACTTCTTTCCAACCCTTAATCTAATGTTTTTAAAACCTTTATCATACTATAATATTTTCTGGTAATGCTCGACCTGTGCTCCCTGACATCAAGCCTTATTAATGCATCATTCTAATGTATGTTTTTTCTTACTTGAGTGTTGTGTAAATAGTTCTCCAGGTTAAATTAATAGATCAATTACTTCTGCCACATCATCATTGTGTCAAGGAACTGCGACATCCTACTGGACTGTAGTATCTGAAAAAATTGTCTCCTCAAGTGCCCATTTCTTTGATCTGGTAAATGTTGTGTGATGTCTGCATGTGGAATTTTAGATATGTATACAAATCAGTTTTCCTGTCCAGGATTGCTGTCCGTCTTAAGAAATGGTGTTTGTGTGCTCTTAGCTTCGTGAATTTAGTTTGTATAAAGTCTTTGCTGAGGTCCAAAGTGGCTAATACCTACTCCAAACGAGTCCTTAAGAGTCCTTCACCTTCTATAAGCAGGACTGAATAGGTGTTCTTTCTCACTGTGTGAGAAGGCTGTTCTTTTTAAAAAAAAAATGTCCAAAAATTTATGCCAAGTAGAACAACTGCCATCTATAAATTAGTCCTTATCCGCGGATAAATTGCATATTCAAGTCGCCACTGGTGTAGCTAATTACTTTTTTTTATTGAGGGGGTAAGGCAATGTGAAGAATTGGAACTATTTTCTGTTTGTTTAGTGATGTGGAAATATTGATATCCTGATATGTGGGTTCTAAGTTAAAATCTTTTTGGTGTAACCAAAAAAGAAAAACGAATCCGAGAATTGGGTCAAAGATAATAACGCCTTCTAATAGACATTTGAAACTTGAAAATTGTCATAAATTAAGACAATAAGAATACAATTACAATCCAACTTATGGGCCAATAAATGGTAAGTACAAAACAAAATTGGTCAAACCGTAATCACAGAATTTTATCGTATTTTTCTGTGCAAGCGAATAGTAGGTGTTTGTTCTTTTTTAAGAGATGCCATTCACGTACTATTTCTCCCTGCTAAAAAGAAAAATTGAAAATTTTAAGAATTAATCCTCTCCTTTTTTCATCCAATGAATCTCACTCTATCTCTACTTATCGTTCGCTCTACCTCCTCTTGTTAAGTCATGACCGATAAATTTTACAAAAAGTAGAGCCTATCAAATTAATGGATAAATAAAATTACTATGGTAAGTTAGACAACTTGATATTCTAGAATTATGTCTTTCTCTTTTAATATTGCCACCAAATTAGTAAATGTAGAAATTCTAGTTCTTTAATGACGCATCTCCTTAGATATTTGTGAGTATTCTTTACGTGTGTTAGTTTTTTCTCATAAAATTTGACAATCTTCTTCCTTCGTTCATATTTGAAATTGATAATGTGAATAAACTCACATCAACGGAGTCAGATAATAATCCTCTATTATTTATTTTCTTGTACCAATTTTTTTTATCATATCGCTACATATAAATAATATTAATTATTAGCATGTGAACCAAATAACGTAAAAAGGCATGATGTTCGCACAATGACAAACATTCAAATTATAAAGTACATACATGCCATTGTTCTTTCAACTTAGTTAAATTGTCCCTATTTCCCTTTTAATAAAATATTGTGACAGTGACAAAATAAAAATGCCAAGATAAAATTGAAAACTAATATTCAGTCAATGAAACATGTGATATAAACGCAACTTCAATTCCATAATTAAAATCTATCGCAAATCTTATCATTATCTCATAGCGTGATGGTAAGGAAATCGCCAACAGAATACCTATATTGATGAGATAATAAACAGAAATCATTTTTCATAAGCACACATTAAAGAAACAAGCTCTAATTCATTCAATAATTTTTACTTTGGTGTACTGATTAAGTAATTATCACAAATAAACAAACTTATTTAATTTTTTTCCTAAAATTCAAAAGCTGTAATCTGGTTTACTGAATAATTTACTCCTTAAACTCCCAAATAAACCCCCTTTTTTAGCACCTCCTTTATCTTCTCCAGAATTATTGCTTTCTTCATTTTCTTCTTCTTCATCTCCTTCTTCAACAAAAGCTGGATGAGTCAAAATGCTCTTCAGCAATTGAGTTCCTCTCAGAGCATTCGTTAATGGCAAATGCCCTTCTGGTGTGTCATCCTTCAATTCCCAAATGAATTCATTCGGAAAAGCTCTGTAATTGTACTGATCTACTTCCTCGATTTCCAGTTTCTTCATCCATCCAACTTTGATGAAGAAATTCGTGAAATCTCTGTTCGATTTTGTGTTCCATATCTTCTTCTGAACGCTGTACCCGAATTTGTTGTTGCTGTATTTTCTCCATAGCGAATCGATTCCCTTGAGGTCAGATTCGGGGATGAATTGGACCTCGGAGAAGAAGACGTATCCTCGTTTAATTGCTGCTTCTCCGGCTAAAACGATGAGCAGACGGCGAGTTTCCTCGTCGGCTTCCCGGAAATTTTGGGAAGATAAGTGTTGCTCGAGGACATCGAAGGGGGTGGT
>JAABOM020000096.1:21657545-21672281 GCA_011800125.2 Solanum clarkiae | reverse complement strand
GAAAGAAGCGCAGACAGTTTAAAGAGTCATTTTGCTTTATTCCATCATACCTCAAAGCCAAAAAATAGTGAATCTTTAGCTCCATCCGAGATTGATGGAAAAGGTGCAAGTAAACTTTATTTTCAAAAAAGAAAAGAGGGGGGGGGGTGTTTAGGGGAAGGCGAAACAGGGTGGGGATTACAGTGTGGTGAATCAAATCCTCACCAATAAGGTGGAAGGTCAGATAGTCAATCAATCAAGCTACTAAAATTCTCCAAGTGCACGTAAACTGACTCAAACACCATGATTATTTGTTAAAGGAAAATGTTTGCCCCCATACCAAACATTATAAATGAGTAGTAATTTTATTTTGATGGGTCTTGCCATTATGAATTCGAAATTGAGACTAATTCCTGTCAACTTGGATTTGTTTCCTTGAGAGAACACAAGAATTGGAAAGAGTTTGTTGTGGTTGAAATTTGAAAGGCCTTTAAAACAAGTAGACAAAAATTGGACAAAATTAGTAATTAGTCTCTTTTAATACATTAATATCAAAATGTAGCTATTTCTATTTTTATAATTATTAATATTTAATCAATTCTTTTTATAGGAAAAAATTTTGCATAAAAATATCATCCCGCCATATAGTATTAAAAATTTTTGATGCATGATGTTTCAATTTTTTAAGAGTAATAAACTTCGAAAAACTCGACAGATTTTTAAGTTCGAAATCAAAAATCAATTGAAGTTTTCAAACATTTGTTGAAATTTTAAATCCCACAAAACATTATTAAAATTTGTATTTATCAGAAAATACAACTGCAGCAAGGAAAAAGATCACTAGAAAAACAACACCAAACACATTAATACATGCCACCCACCAATTTTAATTTCACAGACCAAACAACTCCTTACATCAGTGACCTTACGACGTCGTTCATTCCATCTTCTCCAGAATCCACGCAATTCTCATATTTCTTCATTCGGATTTAGTTTCTCTGGGGAATTTTACTCGGATCCCAAGTCCCTGGTAATTCCTCTCGCCTTGCAGATTTGCTTGTCGATTTACTTCAAACTTTTTCGTATGTGGTGTTCCATTGATTGGATCGTCAATTTTGAAACTTATCATGCTAACTTTAATCAACTCTTACATTAGCATTAATAACTATAATTTACTGTCTTATTTAAATGTACATTGTTTAGATCTCATTAATTTTGTGTAATTTAAGTGAGCTAAGTTGATTTTATTGGGAAAAAGAAGGTTATTCTTCCATATGTGTGACTGTTAGTCGAAACAGTTATTTAGTACCTCTTGTGGGTGGGAGATAATAGTAGAATTAGTCGAGTTGCGGGAAAGTTGGCCAGACACAACAGTCATGAAAAAGAAAAAGGTCCATCTTAAAATAATTGTTAAGGTAATAATCTAACTATTGATGTTTTAGGAGCTGTTTAAAAGTTTTGTTAGATGTATTTCGATGCTTTGGACCGCCTGGTGCACTCTGGAAAGGGCCGACCCCAAGGTTTATTATACATAGCCTTAGCTTGTATTTCTGTCGAGGTTGTTGAACCAGTGACTTCCTGGTCATATAATAGCAACTTGTATTTCGCTGCTTTGTAGAATTTATCTATTAATAGTATTCATCCTGCAAATTTCGAGAAAAAAAAAAAGAATGAGGATTCTGGCTTCCTGATTTATTTTTAAATTAAGCTTTTCAAGTGTTCTTTTGATGTTGCAAGTTGTATAACTTTGGATGTAGGTGGTATTCTATATGTTTTGTTTTGGCAAAAACAAACAATATGTGTAATTTTGGACATGAAATGTTAAAATCGAATTCGGAGGGGGAGAATGAATTTATTGCAGGGGTTTATTAACTTTATTTAAGATTTAATTCTTTTTCTGGGAAGAGTCAAGCATCGAGTTTAAATGGTGTAACCTGGTCCGTGATGATTCATGTAGCTGGTGTTACTTGTTTGGAACTAAGGCGTTGTTGTAGTTTATGATTGTCAAACAAAGTTTCTGCTATAAAAAGCTGTTGGATTGTTTATTCGTTTTGATTGAATGTATCCTTTTTCAGTTACAGCACTGAATCAGCATCTTGAACTGTGAGCTATGGACTCAACCCTGGAAAATGTCGCTTATTCCCCCAAAAACATATTCATTCTATCTGGCCAAAGTAACATGGCTGGTCGTGGTGGAGTAGAAAAGCATCACTGGAATGGCATTGTACCAAACGAAAGTCGTCCTGATCCTTCTAGAATTTTCCGTCTTAGTGCACACCTCCACTGGGAGGTGGCTCGTGAGCCACTCCACCATGACATTGACACCAAGAAGACCTGTGGTGTTGGACCTGGAATGTCATTTGCAAATGCAATCAAGGACCGAGTGGAAGCTATTGGGTTAGTGCCATGTGCTGTAGGAGGAACTGCGATAAAAGAGTGGGCACGCGGGCAACACTTGTTTGAGAATATGGTAAAGAGAGCAAGAGCTTCTGTGCGTCATGGTGGAGAAATCAAGGCATTGATTTGGTATCAAGGAGAGAGTGATACATCATCTCAGCATTGCGCTGAGACCTATAAGGCTAATATGGAGAAGTTAATACATAACGTTCGTGCTGATTTGCATCTGCCATCTCTGCCGATTATTCAGGTTAGCTAATGTAGTTTGCTTCAAGCCTAAATGATTCCTGTTTGAAATAAGTAACATTGTTATCGCGCATTTCTCAACACTGAACTTCGAAACCTAGAAAGTAAATGTTCTCTATGTGAAATTGCGAGTCCAGTTCAAATCTGCCTGATGCATGTAACACTTCTCAAGGATTTCGGCAATTGTAGTTGGGAATTTCATGGACCAAGTAGCTGAACATTTTCACATGTTCTCCAACTGTCCTACAGGTTGCAATTGCATCAGGAGATGAGAAGTATATCGAAAAGATTCGAGAAGCTCAAAAGGCGATTGACCTCCCAAATGTTGTCTGTGTTGATGCCATGGGATTGCAGCTCAATGCAGATAATCTCCATTTAACCACAGAGTCTCAAGTTAAATTAGGCCAGATGTTGGCTGATGCATACCTTACCCATTTTGGACCACAAGAACCTTGTGTTGCTTCATCTTGACAAATTTGCTGTCATCTGAAAACAGCCGCTTTATGTTTTTAAACATAGAGGTTAGGCTGCGTACATCCGACCCCCCTCACCCCGCAATGAGCGGGAGCCTTTTGAGGCACTGGGGTATGTTGTTGTTGTTGTTGTTGTTGTTGATGTGTGTGACTAAAAAACTGTTTAATCCTGGCTCATGAACATATTGAGAGTGCTCATATAACTAAAATGTACTATAGTATTACTTTGAAGTAAGTTGACTCATTTTCTGTCTTCCTTGCTTTGATTGTATTATCAGTTACGTAACAAACACTATTATGCTAACACAGTAAAATTTGTTGACCTTGTGGTCCGACCCTTTCCTCAGCCTAGGCACAGGAAGCTTAGTCCAAATGACCATACTTATTATTCTATCCGTTCATCTAAGGGTCCGACCCTTTTCTTAGCCTAGGCACCAGAAGCTTAGTCCAAATGAGCATACTTACTATTCTATTCATTCATCTCAATTTATATGATACCTTTCGAATTTCAAAACTCGAGTATTTCCTTGGCTTCATTTCTTCATGTGCCTTTCAAATATTTTGAATTGTCCGATTGTTGTGACATGGTACTTTTCAATAGTTTTCGAATATATAAATTTAGTTTAAAGAACTTAAGATTTTGCGTCAAAATTTAAAAGTTCCACTCAACCGTACCACATAAGTTAAAACAAAGGGGGTAACAACTTGTGCAACAACAATTTTCTGGAGTCGGGTGCATATGCGTGGATTGCTTGGCATTTGAGTTGTCTCTGTCCTGCTGGAAAGTTTTAATCATAAGTGAACATTAAACTTCTTCCTAGACATGGTTTTTTCGATTTATGTACACCTCACTATAGGAATGTGCATGAAATTCTATTGGTTTCATCGATCTGTTTTATCAACGACATACCAGGGGGTTCGAAGAGGGTGATGTGTAGATATTCTTGTTGATTTGTTTTTTCAAACTGGAAATAGTCTAGACTGAAGAATTTTACTTGTCACAAATTGTTTAGTTGTACATGATTTCAGTCGCATCACTTCCGATGAATATCTTAAATTGGCAAATGATGTTTGCAACATGAACCAACGTAATAAAGCAAAAACCTCAATGGGTACCCCTTCTACAACCAAAAGATACATAGCTATCGTGTTGGTTTATGCAGGTAACGGCCTACAATGAATATTGTTTGAGCTGAAAGATTTCTTCAGCGGTTGTGGAATATTACTTCAAACTCAAACAAGAGATATCAGTCAGGTATAGTCCCATCGCTCATAAGGAAGTCAGAACTACGCGACTCTTCAACTCATTAACCTTACGTGCAGAGTCCACCTCTATCTCTTTGCTTCAAAACACTCCGCTAGCTTTATAAATTATAACTGATTGTTTTGTTTCATCGACATCTTGGTGTATTGACTTCTATGATTAGTGAGGGTGAACTACTTATCTTATGTCACCTGCTTCTTCCGGCTTTCTGAGACATATTCATAGTATTCCTCTTCACCATAAAGTTTCCTGAAAGACGAAAAATATGCAGTAAGTTTATATTGGGAACCCTACAGAAGATCCACCCAGAGGAAGCGGAAATATATGTTTAAGGACAACTTGATATAAAAGTAATAGAATCTCAGATATAGTTGACATTATGTCAGCGCTGGCGCCTTGTAAGCAAATGAACATGCAAGACAGATAATACAATCAACTCCCTACTTATAATTTCAGTCTCTGACTAAGCAATTTTTTAAATATCGAACTGCGCATGTACCTCAAAACATTTCCCATTTCTCTCTGTTGAAGCAGCCACACAGAAGTGTCCAAAATTCTTAACCAGTGGTACATATACAGTAAAAACCCTCCAAACAAATAAATGTTACAACACTGATATCAGCAATACACAATTCCACCCCAAACAAAAAGGAACATGTTCCACCACCCCATTTGGCAAACAAAAGATGATTAGCAAATTCTTCATACTGCTCACACGTGAACTATCTAATTAAAACCACAATCTTCCTCCTCTTCCTTATTAGGAAGCTCATCTTGGATAAGCATTGCTTCACATATAACTGTCTATCCAAGGAAGAAACCTCCAGGGATGAAAGCTTCCAAATGCCCTCTCAAACTCTTTTTCAATCACTTACAGAGGAGTTGAACAAGGATATGACTACTTCCAATAAGTAACTCTTTTTTTGCCAAATGAAAGAAATATCCCTCTTCTCCTCCTGTTTTCATTAGCTCCTACCGAATATAATGCTATTTACAACAACAATGGCCCCGATGTAGCATATTCCACAACTAATTAGACTAATCACTGTTACTTGGCTAGTTATATCCACCCACAGCTTATATGTGAAGAATTGTAACTATAGGAAATAATAGTGAGGGTTGTGGACTAATGAACCCCGCCAATGTTGGGCAAAACTCATAGTGGAAAATGGTACAAGGATGAAAGAGAAGATTAAGAACCTCATGCACCTTTTCACAATTTAAATCCTCGTTTTCATTGAGAAACTTTTGAGTAACTTTTAGAATGAGCAGACTATGTAATTATGTAGAGAACAAAGGAAGGGGGTGAGGGTCAAGCAGATGTCATACATTATACCAGACAACAATATCGAAACTACCCATATCAGAAATCAGAACACGAACAACTTAATTTGGAGACTAACTGAACAGCAACTAAATTTGATCCCAACACATGGAACTACAGGTGGATAAAACAACAGCATACAGACAAACTTACGCTAGATCTGCCAAGGTATCTGATTTAATTACTGCCAGCCCCTCCGGTTGTCCAAGGGAAGAATAGTGCGTTATCATTTCCTTCAGGGTGTGCTTCGTGCTTTTGATATCGTTATCCCACAATATACTCTACAAACCAAAGCACCCAGACCTGTTACTTACATTTGCAGTGAAAAGCATATAGGAAGCCAATGACTTCATCGACTTCGATTTTAAACAAAAGATGAATATAGTTTAGTCTATTTCGTTTATATGCTGGATGGCCAAAGTGGCTACTTAATTCAGAGTCTATTTAACAAGTAATAAGAGATTGATTCACTGGCTCACAGGCCGAGTACCTTTCTCACATACTCTCTTTTGACATCTTCCCATGGTATTTTTCCCTCGGAAGAGAATATAGAAGCATTCCACATTGCTCCTCTTGCAACCATCACAGATGAAGCACCTATTGAATAAAGTTGTTATATGTTGCAAACATAAGCAGAAACACCCACGTAGATATTCATAAAAATAGATAGAAAAGCAATCATCAACTTAATATAAACAATCATCATACAGATTGTTCAGTGTTTGATGTGTCAAAAGGAAGCATGCTGTAAAAGATTAATTTTGCATTTCTGGGGCAACAAGATCTCTATGATTATGACTTCTGAATTGAAGGCTATGTTTTCCAGATCCTCCAAAACTATAACCTCACTCCATTTCAGATCCCCGCCAAGTATCATGTATTTTGGGAGGATCCGACATGGATGCCATGGCTTTTCTGGAGGATCCAAGCAACATAGAGAAGAAGAGTTAATGGGCCTGAACTGCAAGCATCTACAATGACTTTGCTAAGCAGTTAAAGTAACTCTAAGAGACTTGGTTCAAGCAACTTAACCATCAACTACTTTGCATGAAGCTAGTATTCTTGCAGTGCTGTGCTAAAAGTCCATTTTAGTGAATTAACGTGTTTGTTTCATTAGGGAGAAGGAAACACAAAAAGAGACAATAAGGAAAGAAACAGAGCCTCCATTTGATAATATGTACATCCCACACAGTTTTGCCCCTCCAAGCTCTTACAATGTACTGATAAAAGCTGGAAAAAAAATGAAACCCATATAGAGCATCTTTCCTTCATCTTTAACACCTAAAACTGTCAAATGCATCCACAGTTCTTTACAGCAGAAGTAAGGAGTAAGCAGAAGCAAGAATTCAAACTTTTTTCTACTTATTTTATAGAAGTAGTCAACTCATTGATTGAAGGGAAATTGCTGCATACATCTTTTACAAGAAAGAAACATCATGTGTCTAAGCACATCAAAAAAAATATATAAGCTGTTTGATTTCATTTCCTTAAACCTATAGACATCAAATGAAAATCACCATATACCCATATATGGACGGCAAAGATACATTTATCTTCATAACATAGATATTTTTGTCATATTGTGTAAAACACTCAGATCGATTAATATCTAAATCCTTCAACTAGAAAGTGCAAACTGATTCATCAGAGAACAATATGAGAACAAAGAGCAATTATACGAAGTACAAGCACACCTGTTGCATCTCTAATACGTTGAAAATCCTCATATTCAAAAACATCACCATTTGCTATAACTGGAATAGAGAGAGCGGCAGCAACATCAGCAATCTCATTCCACTTTGCAGGATCTCTTGGCCTGTCTGGAACTTTCCTATAGTTCAATCAACAATCATGCCGCATTTGCTAGTCAGTGGAAATACTAATATCACTTGACCTCAAGTTAAAAGCACCAAATAGGAGAAAGCTCAAAAAAGCAAAAAGTGATGACTCTTTATCCAAACAAAAAAAGAAAACCAGAAATGAGCAATGACCATGTCCCGCAGAAGCAGAGACATAATCAGAATAGCTGCTGAGAAAACGATCAAATTGCACCCTCATAAATCAATTCTAACATTGTTTCCAAATATAGCGTGTTCAATTTCTGTATTTTAAATCATCTAGCACTAAATACACATAACGACAGCCCAGACATAATTCATGGGAAAGGCAATTATGTGAATCAAGCAGTCAACCTACCAACCCACCCACGAACGATGAAAGGAAGATCAGAACTAAAAACAATCCTGTTTTCTGGACATGTGGTTACCAAATTCATGAATTGGCATGTCCAGAATGAAACTTCAACATAAGTTTAAACACAAAAAGTGAAAGGAAAGAGAGGTCGGGGAGGGTAGCAAAAACATACTGAACAGACAACACTTTCCAATATAACCAAACAGACTAAATGGTTCCTTCCCCACTTCTAAGGTGGATTGTTTGATCAACAGCAACCCCCACCTCATATTGGCAAAAACTCCAACAAAAGAAGTCAATCTGAATATTGAAAGGGTTGATTGGATGACACAACACAAGGTTAGGTTTAAAAAGAACATAAGCAGCAGATACACAGAGATAACATACCTTCCGTGAACAGCAAGGGCAGAGACACCAGTCCTCTCAATCCGTCGTGCCAATTCCACTGTATCCTGCGGAGATTTTAATAATCTAATCTTGCACGTTACTGGTATATCCAAGTTTCTCCTCAATGTTGTCAAAATCTAAGTTAAGAAGAAAGGAAACATCATGAGCAGGACATGCACTTCTATGCTGTATTAGAAGGAAATCCTACAACTAGTGTGAACAAGAACAAATGCATACATCATGGATAAGCTCCGGTTTGCTCAACAGTGCAGCACCCATGCCTCCACTAATAGAGAACGATTTGGGGCATCCCATGTTTATGTCCACTGCTGCTACATCTTTACAACTGAGAAAGGACAGACCATCAAATATTTCGATCAGATGCAGAGACTGTTTATCAAGTTCAAGCATAATTAGTTGTTTAAACTTTCATGCCTAGGTCAGAAGACCTGTTAAAAGAAAAGGCAAACAAACTCAGTTAAGTACGTTCGAGTTCCTTCGCAAGAATGCAATTCATGGAATTATAATAAAATGTTTAAAGATCAAAATTCATAATAATGCAACTTGTGCAGTTCAACATTAGCAAGTTCAAGTCAAACAAGCTTGTTACTTTAAACAAACATCAGCTATACCCACAATCCATAGCATGTCAGAAATGTCCGTAAATACTGCTAACAACATGGTAACTCAATTATTTAGACATTCATTGCAGAAAAAGATATGACAACATCGAGAAAAAGAAAAGTAAAAACACTCGCGTTCATCCTCAAGACAGTCAAGAAAATTAGTAGAAGAAATTGAACAAGACCATTTCGAATATTGATGTACAATATCGAAATCAGGAATATATGAAGTCTACTTATTAGTTAACATAATCCAATAAGACCATGTTAACCTTGATGTACGATATGGAAATCACGAACATAAAAATTCTACATCATCCTTCATTCCTCCCAACCTGGGCACGGACATACATTTCCACCAATAGGATCTATTTTTATCAAGGAAATGTTCACAAGAAGACTTCTGCAGTGCCATTTATATTCATAGTGATAATGGTACAACTTATTAGGACCTCCATACTGGTGGGAAGTAGTTATTAACTAGTGGCAATTTGCTCTCAATCAATGAAATTCATTAATTTTTTGTAGGTGTCCTTTGCATGGAATCCAATTGTTGCAATAGAAACTGCTTGATTGGTTTATAAACTCAATCTTAAGAGTTCTTACATAGCCAAGATAGATATTCTAAATAATGCATCACGTTACTTTAAACAAATACCACCACAAATGTCAGAAGACTTATATTGACAACAAAGCAAGTGGAAACTGGAAACAAAAAGTTTAAATACTTATCAACTACAAGGAGACAACTTAATTTTTTCAGAGAGAGCAGAAGGAATTAAAGTACAAAGATTATATTAGGGAGGAAAAGAAGAAAGAACTGAATGAAACATACACAATTTCAGCAGCTTTGAGAGCCCTCATGGCATCAGAAGTGCCCATCTGAAACACCACTCGATTTCTTTCCTCGGGGCACGTTCTGAAAACAACATTATCAGTTCCCTTCTCCAATAGGTCAGTAGTCCCTAAGACATCTAAGGAATAAGGGATGAAACTCATGAGAAATATTTTAGATGCACCGAGTTTAGCAACTTTGTTTCTTTTGCCATCTCATATGATACTAGGTAACCTGCATTGAATGTCATGTTTCACTATAATATTTTATCTTTCCGTTTTTTATTTCCCCTAAAAAGATAAGTGGCTTTGAATCCTATTCATCTATGGTCATACACCTAAAAACAGCAAAATAGCAAGGAATAGAACATAGCCGTTTTACAATAATATATTTTTTTTCTACGACCAAACAATATATACACTTTCTCGAAAAACAGTAAGGCATAAAGCATTCGCAGTATAATGACTTTGAGTATATCCTCCTTCACTTGGAAAGATACTGAATCAATTACAGAATGACATATAGACTATGTCACTGTACGCGGCCTAGATAATAACTGATAAATCCATGTTTGGTATTCTAGAGGCAATCAGCACTAACACTAAAACATTCAGCTTTACATTTAAAAGTTTCTATATATCTCTCAAATATTCCATTTTAAGCTATGCATCCAAGTAAAACTTTCTCATTATCAAATATCTTCAATTAAAAGGCTCTTCTTTTTATATAAAGAGAGACCCATAACATGATGAAATTCAAAAGTCCTCATCCTTCATTCTAACATAAAAATATCAACAATGATAACTGAATAATAGAAGTATACAAATTGACATATACAACACAATAAGATCAAGGTTATACTCATCAAATAAAGATTTTGCACAAAACAAGACATCCATGTTCTTCCTTGGTATTGTTAGAAAGTGTTCGTTTCATCCTTTCACAGAAGTAGTAAATCTCTACTCTACATATTACATGATACTTAATGTATACAGTTAAAAGAGAATACAGACAGAAGATGGTGAAAAATATGACTCAGAAATTACCATTAACTCGCCGCTCACATTTGATGATCTTATGATCAATAATCTCCTCTCCATAGGTTATGTCTGCACCATATTGGGCAGCGAGCATCCTGAATGGCAATGTACCCTGACAGAGAAACAATGAGAGCATACGATTCATAGGCATCTAAGAACAACACATAATAAAAAGTATAGACATAATAAGAGCAGTCTTAAGGCTTTTAACCACACTTCCTAGTGAAATTAACAAACCCTGGAAGGACGAAACAAGTTCCGGAGAGAGAAATACACATGAATATGAATAAGAAAGCAACCACAGAAAGAAAAAAAAAGTTAAAGGTACCAAAAAATGGAAGCAGCCAAAAAAAAAGAAGGAAGAAAAGATGCTCCAATTCCATTTCAGTTGAAGAAACTTACCACTCTGACCATTGGAGCCAAGACAAGCTTGTTTCTGTACTCCATCTTTCTGACGAGGTGGATAAGTCAGTATAATACCTGAGATAATAACAAATGCAAACCATATTGAGGATCTTGAAGATAGAGTTGCAGTTTATGTATAGCTGTAATGCTTCTAACTGTACACAAGTCCTGTAACCAAGATTTAGTGGTAACATAACTAACTCGGAGAAAAAAGAAAAGTATAGTAAGGGTCTTCTCTATCTCTAAAAAGGTGACATCTATCATCTTTTTAACCATAGCGGTCTCCTGCTACCGTTCACATGAAAAGTGCCAGGTAAAACTAGCTGTAGCTAGAATCTGAACGAGGTATCTCTAGATTCTTACTAGCCAGCTTGATTGCCAATCTACTGGGCAGCCTGCAACAGCTCACACAGACTAGCCGGTAAACCTGCCATAGCTATAATTTTCTATGTTGCTCGTACTCTCCAAAAATGAAGCCGCACTGCGTCGAATTCGACACGCACTCGCCGTTTTCAAGGAGCCTGAGCAACATATATAATTTGAACCTGTTATCTTCAGATTCTTACCTTCATGCCTCAACCACTCAACCATCCCCTTGGGGAAATATATAACATAGAGGAGCCATTTGGTGTGAACTATAAGGTATAATAATCTCGGGATAGAATGCAAGATTATTTTATCCCGCGTTTGGTTGGAGGTATCAAGTAATCCTCGGATTATTTATCCCACCATTTATACTTTAATGATGAGATAAGTAGATAAGTATTTCATATACACATGGAATAACTTATACCAGGATAACATATTCCAAGATAATTAATCCCAAGATAAATTGTTCCCAACCAAACCACTCCAGAGAGTATAGCTACAGAAAGTGGCTAAATCATAAAGATGATCAAAACTAAACCTGGACATTCGAATTATTCCAAATAATATTGAACAACATATTCCCAAATCTATGCTACAACAACTTCAAATTGTCAAAGATTTCTAGCTTCAACATACACAATGCATATACTGCTTTGGATCTTATTCTGTATGGACAACACTACCACAACAACACACCTAGTGTAATCCTACAAGCGGGGACTGGAAAATGCAGGATAGCAGACGTTAACCCTATCTACGCTCTAATTATTCTAAATAATATATGTTAAACGGCCAACTAAACCCCAACCTATGTATCAGCAATTGCAGATTCCGACTGACAACTAGCGTTCAACAGATACACTGTATATATAGATTCGGAACTCACGGTATATAGCCAGTAATACAGAAAAGAAAATACGAGGAAATGATAACACACCTCAAATTTTATCTGTAAACAGACTGAGCAGGAGAAAGAGCTGGTCAACGGATATCTGACTTTGCCTGAGAAGACCAAAAACGCCGGCGGCAACCAACCGCGGCGGAATATCTGACTGTTGCAACTCGAGCGGCGGCAGTGTCGGGATTTATCTTATTAGAAATAAGCTTTAAATTTTAATTTTCTTTCGAGAAGTGGAAACGTAAATAAAACTAAGGCCGGAAATATTTTTATAATAAAATATATTCATCTGTGATCATTGGACTAATTTTTGTGTGTTCGAATGAGTACATTGATTTGTCAAAAAAAAGTTTATATTATTTGCACGGGTGTCAGATTCTCTTAAAGTTTCGATTAATTTTGAAAATTTTCAGATTATTGATAAGAAATTATGTATCACAATTAATTTAAATTTTAACTAATCCAATAGTAATATATTATTCGCACCCAATGACAACAACAACATTACCCCAATGCCTCAAAGGCTCCCGCACATTGCGGGGTAAGGGGGGTCGGATGTATGCAGTCTGACCCCTATGTTTAAAAATATAGCGCGACTGTTTCTGGATGACACATGATGAGCGTCGAAAGTTGCATTGACTAACTGCTACTTCACAATTGAAAGAAGCACAGACAATTTAAAGAGTCATTTTGTTTTATTCCATCATACCCCAAAGTAATTTCTCAAAATTATATTATTTCATTCTTTTTATTTATTTTTTTGAAAAAGAGATATAAACATTTGATTCATTCATCATTTCTCGTTAATTTGATTATTTATTAATGAAGGGAGAAGTTTATTTATTTCTACATAAGTTTCATATGTTATTATCATCATAAAAGTTCATTGGATATATTCAATCATAAGAATTTATATTTGCCAAATAAAATTAAATTTCAAGATTATTAGAGTTAAAAAAAATTGATTTTCAAGAATAATTAAAAATAATTTACTAAAATATTGATTGAAACAAATAAACAAAATTTTATGTGTTCTATTAAAGATTTGATGTGTATTCAAATTTACGCTAAATCTAATTATATTCGCCGATAGATATTACAAATTATCCGAATAAATCATATATTGACCATTTAAAAATTATAAAAAAAAATTGTGTCAAGAAATAAAAGACATCCTCACTTAAAAACTTAGAATTTAGCCTCTGAGTTCGAAATTTCCATCACAATTATGTTAAAGTTTTCATATGTAAAAGTATTAAAATTATATTATATTGTGTTGAAGTTTCACATAACTAGAAATATTTGGACTCTAGCAAAGCATATTGAAGCTTCACATGTAAAAATTTCGAACTCCAATATATTGATCTACTGTTTTATCGTATTTTAATAATAAATAATTTTATTTAATTTTTTATTTTTATGTTAAAAGTAACTATTTTTAATATTCGCTTAGTATATTTTTAGTTGTCAATTTTTTTTTTAATTGATTACTTTTAATATTTGTTATTTTGACAGATTAAGGTAGGACAAATTCTTTTTCCTATTTACACACTCTATTTATTGTCATTAAATTAATATCATTAAAAAATATAATAAGTAAAACGGAGAAAATACATTGAAAATGGTCAAACATTAAATGACATTGGGAAATGTAGCAAATCATTTTTGAGTTATTTTACGATAAAACTTTATTTAAATTTAAGAATTTGAATCAAACTATTTAATTTTTTATATCCATCGATAAGATTTTTGATAATAAAAATCCAAGGTAGTATATTAAAATAAATCGGTAATATTTTGTTAACTTGAAACATCTGTTACTAATATAAATAAATAAGTATTACTAACAGATACTTTTCTTGAACAAAATTTTATTTTTTTATAAGAATACTTGGCTATAAATTATAGGCACACAAATATATCAAAGTTCCTCTCAAATTTTAATGTTAAATGAGATAATACTAATTTGATTTATATTACTTGTTTAAGTTTTAGTGGTTTTATCCTTAAATCGTTAATGTGTATGATATGAAAAAAGAAATCAAAATATTAAAATAATGAAAAATATTTTGAACTTATAATTGTTATTAAACATTTTGTCATTTTTAAGAAAAATTCTTTGATAAATATGTGATGGAAAAAATCAGATTAACAACAAGATACAAATATGACATGATAGCAGAGTGAACAGTTGCACAATCACAAACTTGTCAACTTTATTAGCAGCAACAACAACATACCCAGTATAATCCCACAAGTGGGGTCTGGGGAGGGTATACTGTACGCAGACCTTACCGCTACTT
>JAABOM020000096.1:21613731-21632491 GCA_011800125.2 Solanum clarkiae | reverse complement strand
ACACTCTCCCTACACGACGCTTTCCGATCTATATTTAAAACTTAAATTTATAAAAACTTTAAATATTCAAAACTCTAATTTTACAAAAAAATCAAATTTTAAAAATTTAATTTTTTAAAAAATATTTGAATTCATTATTTATCAAAAAAAGGCAAAAAAAGTCTAAAAAAATGGAGAGGAAAATGCTAAAAAGAAGAAGAAGAAAATGTATATTAATTTGAAAATAAATAGTATATATATTAAAAAATATAGTAGGGGTAAATAGTCAAAAACCACTTTTTTTACGTGTCTAATTGTTCAGAAATTGACAAGTTGGAGTGCCTATTTGTGCAAGTCAAAAGTTTGAGTTCCAACTTAAAATTTCGTTCTAAATTTAGAGTCAAATTTGAATATTGTGCCTAATAAGTCAGGTAAAAAAATTAACAAAAAAATAACCCTTTCATTCTCTCCCTTTTTTATTTTTTTACTACTAATTTATCAAAAATCTTTATTTCAATAGTATAATATTTCTCTATTTTTCAAAAAAAAAAAAGTGTTAGATATTTTACTTGTCTACAATCAAGTAATAAGAGGCCCTACATCCACGTAAAAGTGACGTGCCATTGAAGAGTAATAATCATTAACCTAAAATTAGGAATAATATTAATTTTTGGATAATAATTAATAATAATGTTGGATAATTAATGATATTATATTTGGATAATTAATAATATTTATTATTTGGATAATTCATAATATCAGCCAATTTCATTCTTTTAATTATTAACCTATTATTTTTGGATAATTAATAATAATGTTGGATAATTAATGATATTATTTTTGGATAATTAATAATATTATTATTTGGATAATTAGATATTGCTCTCCTTTCTTTTATTTTTTGGATAATTATTAGGAAAATTATTACTATTATTATTTTTTAAAATGCCAGTCCGTAATTAGCTAGTTTTTTCTCCTTCATAAAACTCTTCAACCACCTTCTATATAAAGCTCCTATAATCTTCCATTTTCCTCCTCCTCCTCCTCCTCTCTCTCTCTCTCTCTGTTATATATACCTATAGATACATATTTTCTCTCTATCAATCGTCGCCATGGCAGTTAACGGGAGTGCTTCTTCTTCTGGATTGATCGTCAGCTTCGGTGAGATGTTGATCGATTTCGTTCCGACAGTCTCCGGCGTATCCCTTGCCGAGGCTCCCGGATTTTTGAAAGCTCCCGGAGGTGCACCGGCGAACGTCGCTATCGCGGTGACGAGGCTCGGAGGGAAGTCGGCGTTCGTCGGTAAACTCGGCGACGATGAGTTCGGTCACATGCTCGCCGGGATTCTCAAACAGAACGGCGTACAAGCCGAAGGGATCAATTTTGACAAGGGCGCCAGGACTGCTTTGGCGTTCGTGACTCTACGCGCCGACGGGGAGCGTGAGTTCATGTTTTACAGAAATCCCAGTGCCGATATGTTGCTCACGCCCGCTGAGTTGAATCTCGATCTCATTAGATCTGTAAGTTCCTTCGTCATTAAATCTTTTTTATTTTAATTTCCCACCCAAACTCGCATTGGATTTCATGATCTGTGCGTGTTCCTCACGTGCCATTCGTAAATTTGTGATCTTATTGGTTTGTTACTGATATGGACGAAGAAGATGGTGAGTTTGTTGTCTTTTTTGACTCAACTCTAGTTTAGTTAATTAGAGTACAGTAATTAAGACGTAAAACTTAATTTTTATTTTTTGGTGGGTTGGTTGCTGTCCTTTTTTGACTTTACTGTAATTTTGATTTCCTTAATAATAAGAAAAAAAATAATATAACATATCATTATTTACATGGTGGTAGGTGGTTAGTCCGTGCGTTAGATCAATGTGATCCGATATTTGATATTAGTATGCCCACGCATACATTTAAATTAAACAAAGTTGATGTCATGTATGTAGAAAGGGTATAAATATGCTTATCAGGTCGGCGGGCCTTTTGTAAGCAAAATTGATCCCTATCCACTTTTTTTAAATTTTGTTTGTTTAAAGAGAGAGCCAGAATTTTGTCGATTAGGAATTCTGTTATGAGCGGAAATTGGGGCAAAGGAATAGTGTAAATGTTAAAGTTAGTTTATGTCTTGTGGCAAAGTTACAATTTGCATGCAATTAAGCGGCAGCTGTAACCATTATAGGTTTTGGGTTCGAGCTCGAAAATGGGGAAATTCACTTCTGATACATTTCAATGTGGGTACCGGATATCGGGTGGAAAATTAAAAAAAAAAAGGAGATAGCCGTAAGTGGCACGGATTTTTCTTGAGAGTGGGTGAGTGTTGTCCGTTAGCTTAAGCCAATTTTTCCTGCCTTTCAGGTGTTAAATCTCAAGGAGCTTATAGTGCTTTGTCTCCTTTCCTTTCATATCATTATCACTCTTTTGTTTCCATGCGGCTCTTTGTTTCTGTCGTCGTATAAATAATTAAAATATAGTCGACATGTTCAAGATATTTGCAACAAAACCAAATTGAAATTAGTTTCATAATTCAGAAGTAAAATATTGTTATTGTGAAATTTTATTTTAACAATGAATAGATGGGGCCAACAGGATTCATGAAAGTCAAAAAGTGTATAGTGACGATATATACTAGGAGGAATAATATAGAGCGTATCGCCCGATATCTTAGAGCAAAGAGTGCACCCAATGTTACAAAGGGGTAGGTGGGAAGAACATTTAAAATTCATGTCAGGTGTCATTATCATGGAGTCAATAATTGTAGATCAGCCCCAAATTAATATTCGAACTAATTAATTTGTAAGCTATATTGTTCAATGTGTGTCAGATTGTTAAAAGTACTTACGTTTTGATAATAGCTTATTGTTTCTGTGATTAGGCTAAGGTGTTCCACTATGGATCAATCAGTTTGATCGTGGAGCCATGTAGATCAGCGCATTTGAAGGCAATGGAAGTAGCAAAGGCGGCAGGGGCGTTGCTATCTTATGACCCAAACCTCCGTTTGCCGCTGTGGCCTTCGGAAGAGGAGGCGAGGAAGCAAATCAAGAGCATCTGGAACTATGCTGATGTGATCAAGGTCAGTGATGTGGAGCTCGAATTCCTCACTGGAAGTGACAAGATTGATGACGAGTCTGCCATGTCCTTGTGGCATCCTAATTTGAAGCTCCTCTTGGTCACACTTGGGGAGAAGGGCTGCAACTACTACACCGAGGTATATCTTTCTTTTCAATATTTTATTTGATTGCTTGTTATTGACTTCTCCGTTAGATAGCTGTAAAGTGGTAACAAGGGGCTGTTGTTTAATTTGTAATTAAAGTCGTACAAAGGAGGACCTACGACACCTTTTTTTTATGTTTGTGGTGCCTAATTTTATTTCTTCAACTTGTGGTTATGTGACATAATTAAACAATTTATTACTGCTAATTAAAGTGTCCCCCTCATGGCCAATAAGGGCGCTTTGTCTTTTTAGTTAGAATCTGTGATTTCAATATACCGACAGGCTAAATAGTGTTATTATGTGTTTACTTAATTGTTTAATGTAGAAACTTGGAGCAGGTCATACTTGGAAAATTTTTAAGTAGTTTGATGATCTGAGTTTGCTTTTGGGACTTGATATTTTAAAAACTCTATCTCTATGAGGTAGTGATAAGGTCAACGTATATCTTACCTTCACTTGTGGTTTGATGATGTGACTTGGTTCTTTTTTTTGGTGCGTAGAAATTCCATGGAAGCGTTGCAGCATTCCATGTGAAGACAGTTGACACCACTGGAGCTGGTGATTCTTTTGTTGGAGCCCTTCTAACCAAGATTGTTGATGACCAAGCTATTCTTGAGGTACTAACTTGTTGCTCTGCTAATTAATTACTATAATTAACTAATATTGTGGAAAAATTGCAGGATGAAGCAAGGTTGAAGGAAGTACTAAGGTTTGCATGTGCATGTGGAGCCATCACAACGACCAAGAAGGGAGCCATCCCAGCTTTGCCCAATGAATCTGAAGCCCTCGCTTTGCTCAAGGGAGGAGCATAATAACATGTTGCTATCATCCTTTTCATTTTTTCTTTTTAGTAGCATTTGGGGTTTCGGATTTTAATGTTTTCTTGTGATAAAGGCACTTATTAATAAACTAAGCATATATTTGTCTATCTACCTCTCCTTTACATCATTTATGTATTTCATTATTCACTTGGAGAGAAATCAAAGAAAGAGAGAAATTTCAAATCAAGTTCAGAAATGTTACATGTCTTGGTATTAGACATTCCAATCATAACAATGTTGAAGTTGAATTAAAATTAATTTTTATTATTTATTATCATTAAGTGTTTGTTCATACAATTTTAAATATGTTATTTGTTTATTTCAAATTTATGGCATCAAAATTTGAGATGGAATTGTGCTTATCTATATTTTCTACAAAAAGAGTATTTGAAATGTTCATATTTGAATATATTTAATTATAACTTCAAAATTCACTGCATAAAAAAAATAGAGTGTAAACTAATTGGATTTGCTCACCAGTTATGTATTGTTTCTTAGTGTATTGTATTGTGTTGTATGTATGTGGTGGATTTTATGAAAAGATAAGGTAAATGATACAATAGAATTTATTAAATAAATAAATGTAGTATAAAATAAGATGATATTAAAATAATGATGTGACCACATCAAATCGATCGTTAGGTCTTTTCATCGTTATCTAACGATGAAATTAAACGATACGATATAATAAAATTTAAGTAACAATCAAAACAAATATTGTACTAAAACTAACAACCATCCAAACAAGGGGTAAATGATCATTCTCCAAAATTAGATCCTTGAAATAGGAAAAAAGAATTCCTAAATATAAACAAACAAAAACAAATTTCCCCCTAAATTGGGATGAGAAAATTATACAAGATGAGAATTAAATCCTTATCAATAAAATAAAATTTTAAATAATCAATTAATTAGACTACTAAAGTTTTAGTATTATAAACAAATAAGCAAACACTCAAAATTATTTTTTTAAAAAAATTTCAAGAAACAAGGAAGACAAAACATTTTGCAAAATATAATTAAAAAATAATGGCAGGTGAATGAAATTAATAAGGAAGAAAATAAAGTAGGGAGGGAATTAACGCAATGTGTCTTTGGTAGCTTGGCAAATGGGTCCTATATTGTCTATTTATTAACCAAATAATATCTTCACCAATATGATTTGGAGCGACTCACACATAATAAAATTTTTCGTCCAAAGAGGCAAGAATGCTTCAATGTGTTATAAGTTGAATTTATTCAAACTCTCGTCTAGCTTTAATTTATCTTTATCATTAATTATAGTTATTTATTGTACCCTTACTAGCCACGGAAAGTTAATATAAGTCGATAGATCCTTCAATCATCGAGTATACTATCGACTTCTCACACTTATCATGACAATATTTATTGATTTTTAATCTGTGTCAAGTTAATAGTTAACAAGACAGAACAATGCAAATCCGACCCGAGAGGCAAAGAGTAAGCAAGATAAAGGATATCTTAATGAACATAATCTGTTTGACAGTATGAGCACACTGCAAAAGTAAGTAAAGATAAAGATTATCTTACGCAGAATAATTTTTCTTCTACTTACTGAACATACTATGAGTGCAGTACACACAAGCGCACACAAAGTTTTAACTAGGAACTCCTTAAAGTTGAAGATCAACCAAGATCTGGGACAGTAAAATACTCATCTTCATCTGGGGTTTCAATTCTGGGCTTCTTGTGAGGCATGTGATATTTGGTTGGCCTGCAAATATTTGTGTTGCTCGACAGAGGGACCGATAGCTCGGGTACTTCAGCTGCTGTTTGTTCACCAAATAGATCAATGCCTCCCAACCATTCAAATTCGCCAAGCTCAAGTAGCTCCTTCTGTATAGGTTATTCATTACATATTAGATGAATAGACAAGGACAGAGTAATACTGAATCAAGGGTCATCACAATTTCACATATTAGACTCAACTTTACGCTTACTTCATATATGCATGTAATTGTGTGATAAAATGTCTTCTATGTATCGAGAAATGTAAGGGTGTTGTCTTACATATTTGAGTGTTTCTTATCAAGTTCAATGCATAATGAAAATATAGGGTAACTTGCAAAATGAAAAAAACAGGAATAAGTTTGTTTTACCTTATCGCTCGACTCAAAATCTGGAAATCCGAGTAAATCATCAACTTGCCAAGATAGTGATGTGATACTGGACAATTGCTGTGGAGACATTTTCAAGCCAACGTGTTGGGAATTCTGCTGAGGTGGTTGTGGCTCCAGTTGGGTTTTTACTGCATCCTTATTGCAGCTTGAGCTCAAGGCTACACGGATTCCAGTGGCTAGGAAACGTTGGTGGTTCTTAGCAAGGCTGCTGGCTGAATGAATTGCTTCGTCACATTCCTTGCAAAAGAGAGCTCTGTCCTCAACACAGAAGATGAAGGCGGCTTTATCCTGCATACATCATAGTTCAAGTTTAAAGTAAGCAATAACAAAGTCCCCCAAAAATAATCAGAAAATTTCTGGAAAAGAACATTGATGTTTTACTTTCAATCTTTTTCTCCCTGCTTTGTTTACATCATTTTGACAGGTATAACCATGTTCAGAAAAATCACTTTTAATTCTTAATTCTCAACACTTTCCAAATTAGAATTATCACTAGACTTACATATGCATATTCCTATTCATATATAAGGTATAACTATGACATCTGCAATAATATAAACATGTAATTTCTTTAGAGATTTCCGGTCCTTAAAAGGGTTGAAAACATGATCTTTCTTTGTTCCTTTATAAAAGGACCCTTTTGATTCCAACTTCAAGACTTGGTGGTTAACAAGTCCACTCATCTACCTTACTCCACTCTTAACACGAGGTTTAGCTTCGTAGAGAGGTACAAAGTGACCTGCGCCTACAACATATTCCGTGTTGTATTACCTTTGAAGTTGAACCAAATCCAAATGTAATTGAAAACTCATAGTCATGAAATCATTTTCTACGCCCAATCTACATCTGTAACTCTTTTCTTGTTTGAGATACATGGTCTGGTCAGTCTCCCTCCCTCCCTCTCTCCCTCTCCCCTCTCTCCCCTTCTTCTTTCCCCAAGAATTTCATTATCATAATGGGTCGTTTGGTTGGCAACATGTTGTCCCGGGGTAAGTTAGCCTGGATCCCACTGTATATATGGGATAACTTATCCCATCACTAGGCAAAAATAGCGGGATAAATATTTCAAGAATTATCTTATACCTCCAACCAAAATATGAGACAAGATAATCCTACGGTTTATCCCAAAATTATTATTATAACTTATACTCACCCCAAACGACCCCTAAGTATCTTAGACTGACTGACCAAGAACCAGCAGGAGACTTTTGAATCAAGTGGTCTTAAAGTAATGATCAAGATCACACCCTTTGAATACTATGGCTTAAAACATGTCACATGTTGGAACTAAAAAGGAATAAGACACATAAATTGAAACAGAGGGAGTGATAAATATAAAACACAGAAGTGCAAAATTAACTGTACGTGAAAAGGGAATAGTTATAGCAAATCTTACCACTTCCTTAACATAGTATTATAATAATCTAAGCAGAATCTAATCCAAAGGAACATGAGAAGTTAGAAACACAACTACAAGATTGAATAATAGTAACACAATCTAGACTAAAACAAATTATTCCATGACTTACTTGGCAAATATCACAAGGAGGAAGCTTGTTGGAGAGGCACTGAAGATGAAGCCTCTGATGCTTACTTGCCAATTTATTAGCAGCATGAACTTCAATATCACATTTTGCACACAAAGCAGCCTCATCAGCACAGCAAATCACAGTAGCTTGAGCTTTCTCACACACATCACACTGGATCTTCATCTTTATTACTCAACACTTCCCTTCAAGACATACCCTTTTGAGTTCCCCACAATATAATGAGGAAAAATAGTGTCTTTAAGCTTTTAGGTAGAGATTTTTCAAGATTCAAAAAATACCCAAAAGAGTCAGTCAGACAAAAAACCTCAAGAAAACCCAAAGCAGGTGACTACTCCAATAACTAATCAAAAAGAAAACTTTCAATCAGAAACAGAAAAATCTCTGGTCTCTTTGTGGGAAAATGGGTGGAGAAAGAAGAAGAAAAAGGTGGAAAGATGGACAATAAAATGAGTGGAAGAGGGGATTTATGTGGATAAGGGATTTGGATTTGCGTATAAAATACTTGATGATGGTTGAGACAACACAGTATAAACAGGACCCCACTCACCCCCTTTTTGTGTGGCTGTTGGATTGCCGTTAATATTAGTGGCCACAAATATTTGGGCATTATTTATTTCTACGCCTCCTCCGTGGACGACGGGTGTTGGTCAGAGTTTGACGCATCTATGATATTTTTTAGAATCCGAAGGAAAACAGAATTTGAAATTTATAAATTTGAGATGTTATTTGTTTTGCTGATCACTGTAGTAAGGTGATAAGACGTGTTTTGAGATGAGGGTTCCCAGGAAACAATCTTTCTACTTTTATGATAGTGGTAAGGTCTGCGTACATTCTACCCTTCCCAAACCCCATTTATGAGATTTTACTGGGTATATTGTTGTTGTTGTTGTTGTTATAGTAAGGTAATAAGAATGTGTCATCGAAATTTAAAGAATTGTTAGCTTAATTATGTTTTTATGAAATGAAGTATTGATCCGTTAAAACTTGCATGTCTTTAAAAATAAAGATAGTAAAGATAATGAAATTTTTTATATGAATATGTGAATATACCAGAAGAGACAAGTTAAAATTAAGATATATGGGGTAGGAAGTATAACTTTCATAGTGGATAAAATATGAGAAATGAAATTAAAATAGTAGGAACAAGCTCGGTATACTAAAATTTTCGTGATGGGCAGGATCCGAGAAAACGCGAAAGCTTATGCAATTTCATTTTCCACTATTTGTTTTCTTCCATTTTTCATTCACATAGACTTAAATCCAACCCGTGGCGGAGCCACATAGCACTCAGGAAATTTATTCGAACCTTTTTCCGTGAAAAATTGTATTATTTTTATATAATAAAAATAATTTTTTTATATATATAATAAATATTGAACTTTCTTCAATTAATTCATATGATTACTTCTTAAAATTTTCAACCAACTTTAAAAATCCTGAATACTGGATCGATCAATATATTAGGAGAAAGAGAATTCAAATTATCGTTGGTTTGTGGGGTGACAAAGTAAAATGTGTCCCTTTTGAGTGCTGAGTTGTAGGTAGCTGGACTGTAGCGTCACTTTCACTTTAATGTAGTCATTGAATACTGGAGTTTCATACTTCGTACATCTGGCAAACAACGGTTAAGATCATTCTTGAATTATTGTTTTTCATGGTCCAGATCATCCAAACTCTGTGGTTCCAAATAATCCTAAACAAATATTATCTTCTTGCTCTATTTAAGTTTAGCGGTAATCGAGATCCTTCTAACCCCTCTTTTGATTCCACATGTTTAATCGAAAAGATCATACAAAATCAATCACGAGTATTTTAGTAGTGAAAATTGCAAGGATATATATTTTTTTTAGATCTAATTTTATTTCTATTTGTCCTCTAAAAATATTTATATTTTTGTCAAATTTTATGTCACATTCTTAACCTTTATTTTTATTTTTTTGGCATAATTTGATAAATAATGATTAATATTTTTGGATAAAAATAGAGTTCGATACATAGAGGTAAAATTGGGTCTAATAATGCATACTTTTCCAATTTCCCCTTAATTGAATGTGCAGTTTAGAGATGTGAACATGTAACACGTAAGCATTTTTTTTTTCCTAATACATTCCTATGAAATGTTCCCAAAAACGTATATAATATTGATTATTCATGGTTATGATTAAAAAGTCAAATTAAATTGTAATTTGAATTAAATTAATTAAAAAATTCGAATATTTGATTTGATTTGACTAGGTGCTTCGTATTGAGAACAAGATATCGTCACAACTATAATTTTATAACGATTATCTTATGGAGTTAATTTTTATTTATTACAGGAATTTAGATGATGTGTTTCTATAACTTATATTAGTGTGATTAAGAATATGTATGATGGGATTAAGATTTGAGTATAGACGGTGAGAAGGCATTCAAAACACTTCTCGTTCATGATGAATTTGCACCACACATTCGCTATTAGCCTATTTTTTCTAGCCTCGACAATGACACAACAATGTGCACAATCAAGAGAAAGCGTCATGATGCATGTTATTTGTAGATGACATACTACTGATCGATGAGGCACGAAATGATAAGTTTGGAATAGACCTAGGAGTTTAAAGGCTTTAAGTTGAGCAACATTAAGACTAAATAATTGAAGTGCGAGTTCAATGACATGATTCATCAGGCCGATGAGGATGTGAGGCTCGATGCATAAGTCATCGTAAGAGAGGAAACTTCAAGTACTTGGAGCTAGTAATCCAAGGGAATAAAGAGATGAACGAAGATATCACACATCGTACCAGAGTGGTATTAATTAGTATGAGCCTTTATGACTTGTTGGTCAGCTGAAAGTTCATATCCAAAAGATGAAAGTAATATAACCAAAGATGTTGATATGGATGTGTAGGCAAGGCATATCAAAAGTGATAAGATTAGGAATGAGAAGATTCAAGACAAGGTAGATATGTCCGCCTAATGGACAAGATGAGAGGTTGAATTGTTTCAAATATATGCAAATGAGATGTGGAGATGCCCTAATGAGGAAATGAGAGGATGAGAGGGAGAGATAAGCTTAAGAATTCTTGAAAAGAGATGATAAGACAAGACATAATACATCTTCAAGTTATCGAAGACTCACACTTGATTAGAGGGTACAAAGAGTTGAATATCAAGTAGAAGAATAGTAGGTCGCAAAGAGAATTTCAGTTTTTATCCATAGTATTAGTTTCAGCATTACAAGCTTATTCTTAAATCTCTAATACTATTTGTTTGTTTTTTCGATTTTTCTTATTATCTTATTGTTATTATTTTCTTTTTATCTCTTAGTAAGTTGAAGATATGTCAAAAATAATTTTTCTACTCTTATATGATAGAAGTAAAAGCATAAGACTCTGTTCAGACCTTATCTTGTGTAATTAGACTGAGTTTGTTACAAGTATTATCTCTAATAATACTACTCTATATTTGATGTAATTTCATAAATAAAATTTGAGAAAGATATGATGTTTACAGCTTATAACTCTACAAAATTTCTTATAGACTCCTGATTCGAAAAATGTGTAACCAAAACAGAATTGAAAGAAAAATAAAGATAGAGAAGTAACAAAATACACGAAATAAATAAATCAACAAATAATATAATAATAGTACAAGATACTACTGACGTAAGCAAACACTTGAGCAAATTTGTTTTTTTTTTTTAAAAAAAAAATGATTTAATTTATGTAAATTAACAGTGAATAGATTTTTTTAACACCATGTAATGTTTACAATAAATTACGTTTGTCTTTTTTGGAAGCAACCGGCTTGGCATTTATCACGTGACTTTCGTTTTCATGAAATGCATTCTGGTCACGTAAATATCTCTACGTGACAATGAAATGTAGATAATGCTTAATGTCTCTAAGTAGGCAATAGTCTAATATAACTAATTTGTCCTTTTACCTTTAACAAATTTGTTGAACAAAACTTTGTTACGTAGAAAATTGAGTAAAATTTTTATTAATCAATTTTGTAATTTGTAAATGAAAACATACGCGTTCAAGCCAAGCTGACGTATACCGAAGTTGCAACACCGAGCGCGTAAGCACCAATCGCCGCCGCAATCAATTCTTTCCCAGGCTTCACCACCGCACCAACACCAGCAATCCCCAAAGCACCTACCGGAACCCGCTTCAACAGCTCTCTCCCTGCACACGAAACGACAGCGTCTGCAAATACCTCCACTGAAAACTCCTTAAACGCGTCTTTCCCAAGCACAATTTCACTCTCCTTCTCGCCGGATCGGCGCGTTGACACGATTTTGAAGGCATTATCCACTTGTAATCGGGTCGGAGGCGATTTGACCCAGTTGGTTATGAGAGGGACGGAAGGACAGAGAGAAGCGTAGAGGCGTTCGGTGGCGGAGAAAAGCTGGTAGGGCTTTACTCCGGCGAAAGCGTGTTGTGATAGGGTGAGACAATCGTCGTAGACTGAATCGCATGCCGAGTTGAACTCCGATGAATTTTTGAGAGAATTGCTAACTCGCTTAGAAGCTGAGAGCCCCATCACTGTAAATTTTTTTTTTTTGAAAAAGTTTGTGTGTAATCTCCTCTGCTTCTCAGAAGTTTTGGATAACCAATTTTTGACCCGGAAATTTCATGGGTCAGATACAACCATAAGTAGGGTCAGCTTTCAGTATTCAGTTTGGGTTTTTCAAATTTCGAATTTGATAATTAATAGTTAAAGATAAATATCTTTTATCAAAGTTTTAAATTTTAATTTAATAATCGGTACATCACATTTTGATTTAGTATGATATTCGGTAATACAATATTAAAGTTCTAGTCAGTTGTATTACAAAGTAAATAGTATTGTTTCAGATATGTCTATTTCTTTTAATTTATATGAATGCACATATAATAGAAGACAAATAAGTAAGAAGACATCAAGAAAAATAAATTGACATAACTAAAAAACACATATACTTGAATTATTTAGTTTTAGTCTTTAAATTTCTTTTTGGATTTGTACGAATGAGTAATGAACATATTGATATATGACCTTCATTAAGTAAATAATTTGATATTCAGAAAATACTTATACCAGCAAATGATACTTACATCTCATATCAATCTCAATTCAAATACTCTAATTCTAAAATTTTACTCTCGAAAATCATATCAAATATCAAAAAATTTCATTCGATATAGTCATTCGATTCGATAATTCAATTTTTGATATTTTATGCTCAGCTCTACATATTAAGGTTGCGGGGGGGGGGGGGCTGATTTTATAAAATATTGTCCCAAGTTTTAAATTTTTTACAACTTTAAGCACTTTAAAAAATGACTTTATCTGTAAATTTTGTACAAGTTTAAGTTAATTTTAGATAATTTGGAAGGAAGTAAACTTTCGATATTATGTGTTTGAAGTTTGGTCTTGTCATTTAGATTATTTGGACGCTTTTGACATACCTAACTAAAGAAGATTTTATCATATCAAACTTTCAACATTTTTATATGATATTTTAAAATTATTGACAAAAAGGAAAAAATGGGTGACAAGAAATCCATGCATCACCTCATATCCTTCGAAGTATCTTTCTTCATCTAGTACAAAATATCAAAGACATTAATAAATATCAAATAACTTGATCATATTACTTTTCAAGAAAAACCTAATCTAATTCTTAATTCATTCTGAAAATTAGTAAAACTTACACAAAAAGACCAAAGGGAGTTACCATTTTATTATGGAAAGTTGGAAACCATCACACTACACTGAATAAAAACAAAAATACAACACAAGAAAGGAAAAGTAAGGGTGGGACTTATTTTTCCATAATTACATTCCTAAAGCAGAAACGCACACACAAAAAAAGGCAAATCCACTTTTACAATTAAAATCAAAGCTTAACTAAAAGGCATGACAAAACATTTTTTTTTCTAAGTTGCACGGAATCTTCACATTCAATGCTGTATCCATGTCAGATTCTTCAAAAAGACACTATTTTTGATGAATAAATCTGACAAGCACGTGCTGACACTTTTGAAGAGTCCGAGCAACATAATTTTTTTTCTTATGCATGTACATCATCTCCAACCCAAACAAGATCAGCTTGTGACATCCAATGACAAGCCTCTCCTTTTCCAGGTGAAAAATTCAACATTTTGAAAGCTGGATGATCAGCTGGCCATGAAGAAGTATCCATATGACAAACAACCAAAGCTGTATTAACTTGAACATTAGTGTTTAAATCAACTAAGTCCACAACATAAATATTAGTTGAAGATAGCAAATGGAAAAAATAAGTAGCAAAAGGAAGGAAAATCTCATGGCATGAGACACTTTTTTGGGAATTAATTTTATGAAATTTAACAATTTTAAGTTTCTCTCCTGACCCTTCTTTTGTTTTTGTTGTCAATGCAATTAGATGGTTTTGTTTCAAGGTAGTCTTTGAGAACTCTATCATTTCTTCTAAGGATTTCGCGCATTTTTTAACTTCTCCTTCTAAAGTAGGTGCATTGCAATTGAAGATGGTGGTTTTTGAGGTATCCTTTGTGAGTGGTGAAGAGAATGTTTGAGGGAATAAACGTTGGAGGTTATTTGAGTTGATGGAAATCTTTGAGGCTATTTGAGAAGGAAGAAATGAGCGATGAGGGAATGGGTTCTCCAAGTTGTCAAGATGGATTATGTTTCCAGGTTTGAGGATGGAGACTCTGAAGAAAGAGAATTCTCCAAGGTGATGATTGGAGTGTGAATTAGTTGCATAAACTTTGGCTTGATCAGAGATTCTAGCTTGATCGGGGATTCTGGTTGTGTAGATTACCTTAGAAGCTACATCGGGGATTTTGGTTGTGTAGATCCTAGCTTGATCAGGAATTTTCGAAGGATAAACTTTGGTTTGATTTGGGAGTTTAGAAGCATAGACTTTGGCTTGATCTGAGATTCTGGTTGTGTAGACCTTAGCTTGACCAGGAATTTTAGAGGGATAAACCTTGGCTTGATTTGGGATTCTGGAAGCATACACTTTAGCTTGATCGGGGATTCTGGTTGTGTAGACCTTAGCTTGATCAGGAATTTTCGAGGCATAAACTTTGGCTTGATTTGGGAGTTTGGAAGCATAAACTTTGGCTTGATCGGGGATTCTGATTGTGTAGACCTTAGCTTGATCAGGAATTTTCGAGGCATAAACTTTGGCTTGATTTGGGAGTTTGGAAGCATACACTTTAGCTTGATCGGGGATTCTGGTTGTGTAGGCCTTTGCTTGATCAGGAATTTTTGAGAGATAAACTTTGGCTTGATTTGGGAGTTCGGAAGCATACACTTTAGCTTGATCGGGGATTTTGGTTGTATAGACCTTAGCTTGATTGGGAATTTTCGAGAGGTAAACTTTGGCTTGATTTGGGAGTCTAGAAGCATACACTTTAGCTTGATCGGGGATTTTGGTTGTATAGACCTTAGCTTGATTGGGAATTTTCGAGAGATAAACTTTGGCTTGATTTGGGAGTTCGGAAGCATACACTTTAGCTTGATTGGGGATTCTGATTGTGTAGACCTTAGCTTGATCAGGAATTTTTGCGGGATAAATTTTGGCTTGATTTGGGAGTTTGGCAACATAGACTTTAGCTTGATCAGAAATTTTGGATGTTTCTAATCCAGGAAGAAGGGCATTAGTCTCAAAGGTACAAAAATATATCAGCAACCAAGCAGCTTTGGGCATCAAAAGAGAATGTCTTTTTGGACACTAATGAAGTGTAATATTCAGAGTCAATCTTGTTCATTGGAGATAATTTAGAAAGAAGAGCTTGAGGCATTTCATTGACAACATTTTCTTTCCAAAACTTGAGCTGATTAGAACCCACATATGGTATAGAATTGGAAGTAGAAGCAAATAAAGGCAAGACACTTAACAATGAAAACATGAACCAATATGAAGTAGCCATTTTTTTGGGGGGGAAAGACTTGAATTAGTGTTTCTTGAGATATTTTTGCCTCAATTTACTTCCTTATTTATAGTGGAAAAATCCCTTGACAATTTGATATTAAGTAAACTTTGAAAATCATAAAGCTTTGGAAATTATCTAAACTAGCCATATTATTCTTGCTTATATCATCATTTGTTGTTTAATGTATTTCAATTATCGCATTATTTTGTTGTTCTTGTTTCTTTCTTTTAGGCTTCACATTTTTCTACACTTTTTTCTTCTTCTTTGTACTTGAGTTTGCTATTCTTGTACTGAGAATCTTTCGAAAACAATCTCTCTAACCCCACAAGATAATGGTAAAGTCCCGTTCATTCTACCCTTCCCAAACTCCACTTATGGAATGTCACTAAATATATTATGATCTTGTACACAAATTAGTTCTTCAACAGTCGAACAAATTTACTATTTATATTTTATAGCCAGTATATGTGGATTATATACATAGATTATACATATTATATGCATCCATTGGTTATTTTTAATTTAATTTAATCAGTAAGTGGGCAACTTTTAGATCAATTCTTTTGATTCTTTCGATGGATTTGGATATCAATCTTTTTCTACCTTTTTCTTTTAGATTGAGACAAGATAATTGTGAGGTTTGCAGCTACTCGTATTAACTAAAAAGAGAAAATAGTGATTAGATACTGTTGAAAAAACAACTAAGTATTTTTTGGAGATGCATTCTTTTACCAACTTGAAAATGATTAATTTAAAAGCCGATAGTGGATTATCCGAAAAAATATAATGTAATAAAAGTAAAGCTACACAATATCGGTGAATTATTGACCCTTCGTCCTTCGAGTTGTTGGGTGAAAAAGATTCTATTGAGAGTGTCACTTTCAAAAATGAGTCCTGCAATGCATAAATTTAAATTTAATTAAATTTTAATTTAAATATCGAACATCCTATAGAAATTAATTATTGGCCAAAATAAACATTACATGATCGATTTATATGAGTTAATTAAGAAATGCACATGTAGCTGGGGCTTATCCAATAGTGGTGTTGTTTCACTCAAAATGATCACAACTTGGATAGTGTTTGTTATTAATATAGCTAAAGCTAGAAGAAGAAAAACACGTAGGATGAAATTAATAGGCTTATTAGCCTTTTTGTTGACATCATGGATTAGTGAAGATAAGCTACTTGCTAATAGGATTATCACTAACCTATAATTTATTTGGAATAATTATCCTAACTAGAGGATATAAAGGAAAATTTGGGATTTCACCTTTCCTTTTAAAAAGTTTTCTAATTGCAAAAAACAACAACAAGATTACCCAAATGCCTCAAAGGCTCCCGCCCATTGCGGGGTAAGGGGGGTCGACGTACGCAGTCTGACCCCTATGTTTAAAAACATAGCGCGACTGTTTCCGTATGACCCATGATGAGCGTCGAGAGTTGCATTGACTAACCGCTACTTCACAATTGAAAGAAGCGCAGACAGTTTAAAGAGTAATTTTGCTTTATTCCATCATACCCAAAGCCAAAAATAGTGAATCTTTGGCTCCATCCGAGATTGATGGAAATTCTAATTGCAAAAAAGGAATGTAAAAATCAGAAGAGGGGTTGATAGATATTTTAGTTCCTTGGTAATTGATATAATTTTCTTAAAGAATATTTGATTAAGCATATTTAGGGTGTGTTTGATATGGAGGAAAATATTTTTCATGAAAAATGTTGGGAAAATGCACAAGTACCTCACAAACTATAATCAAAATTTCAGAGACACACTTAAACTTTAATTTGGTCCTATTACCCCTCTGAACTTATTCTTTGCATAATTTAATGCCCCTTCTTTGCCTACGTGACGTGGGGTCCATGCGTGTATTACACATAAAAACTTAGGTGTGTGGTTAAAGATAAATAAGATGCGTTAAATTACGAAAAAAATAGGTTCATGGGGGTAATAGGACCATGTAAAAGTTTAAGTGTGTCTCTGGGATTTTGGTTATTAATGTTAACAAATTAATATTTTGAATGATCTCTATAATAAAATTAAAAAATTTCATCTAAATGAATATAGTGGGTATAAAAATATATCAAAGATTTGGCCCCCTTGCATGAACACACTTTGCACAGATATTGCACAACTGCACAGTCGAAAAAATGAATACTATTGTCATTTTAAATTATAATTTTAATAACTCAAAATATTTATCTAAAGTTTGCTTATAAAAAAATAACACACAAACTTAAAAATAATAATTTTTTTATATCTCTAAATTTTATTATATAATCTGATCTATTAATTTTAGGGATATGTTCGAGCTAAAAAAATATTAGTGTGTATTTTTAGATCAAAAAAATAGCGAAAAAGTTTGAGAGCAATATGTCACGACCCGCTACTTGACTTCAACTAAGAATTTTAATCTTCTTGTTCTTTTTCTTTCAAAACTTGATTAAAATGCTTATATTGCATACATATATAACGAAATAAAAAATAGTATTCATTTTTTCGACTGTGCAGTTGTGCAATATCTGTGCAAAGTGTGTTCATGGGAGCCAAATCTTTGATATATTTTTATACCCACTATATTCATTTAGATGATTTTTTTTAAAATTTTATTATAGAGATCATTCAAAATATTAATTTGTTAACATTAATAACCAAAATTCCAAAGACACACTTAAACTTTTACTTGGTCCCTATTACCCCCATGAACTTATTTTTTCATAATTTAATGCATCTTCTTTGCCTCCGTGGCATGAGGGGTCCGCACATGTACTACACACAATATAATTTAGCTGGTTAGGCGTATTAAGTAGACAAATAAAGGGTATTTAATTACGAAAAAAATAATTTCGGGAGGTAATAGGACCAAGTTAAAGTTTAAGTGTGTCTCTGGAATTTTGGTTATAGTTTAGGGGGTACTTGTGCATTTTCCCAAAAATATTTTCGTGGAAATGTTTTCCAGGACAATGAGTTGATTTCTAACTCATTTTCTTATATTTGGTTGGTGAATGAAAAATATTTTTCGGAAAATATTTTTTATTGTTTTGTTAACGAATAAAGTTATTTTTTAGAAAAAAACTTCTATTTTTAGCTAGAGTAGATAATAATTTGTAGAAAAATAATTTCTAACATGAAAATGTTTCC
>JAABOM020000096.1:21573788-21613631 GCA_011800125.2 Solanum clarkiae | reverse complement strand
TGGGGGGGGGGGGGGGGGGGGGGGTTGGGGGAAGGGGAGAGGTTGGAGTAAAAAATTAAAATTTTAAATTTTTTATAAAAGTAAATTTTTAATTTTTTTGTATGGGGTTAGATTGGGATAGCGTGGGGGCGGGGTTTGGGTGGAGCGGGAGGATGCTGGGGTGGGGTGGACGTGAGGGGAGGGACAGTGTGATGTAAAAAATTAAATTTTTTAAAATTGAAGAAAATAAATTGATTTGAAAAATATTTTTTAAAATATTTAAGCCAACGAAACATAAGAAAATGAAAAAATATTTTCTAAAAATTTTTTTTCTCTATACCAAATACACCCTTAATCCCCAATTAATATTCACTAATTTTCAGAATTACTGATCGTTTCATTTTTTAATTATTCACGTGATATAATTTTGTATTATTACTCCATATTTAAAGATAATAAACATTTTAAAATATTCCAAATACAACATAGGGACAAAAACTCCAAGAATGTTATTCTCCAATCAAAGGAGACTTTCTTTTCAAGTAGTAATCAAGTTTCACCGAAAAGAGTTAGGTGAGATGTGTGAAGATTCTATTTCAAACTCATATGAATAAAAAAGTCATGTTAGGAAGTACATTCCTCTTAAAATGAGTTTAGCCGATGCAAATTTAAATTAATCAAATTTAATATAAATATAAAATAATTAACAGAGAAATCAAGTCCAGCAATAATAGCTGAATTAATCAGATTAAAACCACCTCAAACCTGAAGCTGACATTTTCTTTTTTCTTATTATTCACAAATTCACCCTTCTAAAAATATCTTTCCTCAAATTCCGAAAACATAGGAAAACCATCAATTTCCATAATCACAAACCCTTATAATCCCTTACCCAAAATTACCCTAAACAATTGCCATGCCCTAAAAAAAGGAAAAAAAAAATCCATCATCATGGCAATAAACATAATAACAAATTCTTTTCCTCATTTTTTCATCATTGTTTTGATAATTTTGCTCTCTTCCCCCCAATATTCAGATGGTGAACAACAAACAAGTTTCATAAACAAAATGTTTCCCATAATTGAGGTAACATTAGCCAATGACAACAATTTCTCAATCTATTATATGTGCAGAGATTTTGACACAATTAACACCTTAACAAAGCTTCCTCCAGGTGATAATTACAAATTTAACATATCACAAATTGCTTTCCCTATGAGATGGTGTTATTTGTACATTAATCCACGTACCCATGGGTTCTTTTGGGCTTATAATGTGAGATCCAAATGTACAAAATGCTTTTGGAGTGTTACAAATTTTCCTTATTTGTATAAAGCCGATCGTGTGAGGTGGGAACGTGAAAAACTTTTTGCTCCCGTTGGGTTCAATATTAAAGATTATTTGATAAGGGACACGTGAGTTGAGGGTCTGTCAGAAACAACTTCTCTACCTTATAAAGATAGGGGTAAGACCTCGTACATTCCATATTTCTGGAATCCCACTTATGAGACTCTACTAGAAATATGTGAATTGCGATATATTATTTTATAATTACTTTATAAGTCGTGTACATGGAAAACAAAAATACGAAGGGGAGAGAGGGAGGGGGATTTGAAAATGTTTGGATATTAGGATTCAAAGGTTCATGAAGAATTCTTTGATGTGAATTGAGAATCTGAGATATGTAGACTATATTATAGTCATTTGTAAAATGTCATTAAAATGAAATGATATTCATGGACTCCTTTAAATGTACAAGCTTTATCTTCAGACTTATACATTAAAATGAATTTTTTGAAGGTACACTGAATAAATATTTATTCATTCTTAATTAAAAATTTTAGATTTGATCTCTAGTTATGAAGTCTAAAATTATTTAATATGAATTAGTTGAATTTCATTACGAATAATATTGAATGAATTTTCGAATTTTCCTTTTTTAAAAAAGTTATGCTTCAAGTGTGTAGGGCCAAAATAAGAAACGACATGTGTTATTTTTTTTAGTCTATATTAGTGAGTATATATTTCAAGTAAAATTATTGAAAAGATTGGGGTAACAATCCCACGGTAGATTTTTTGAACAACAGCAAAACTCAAAAGACTAGTATGTTAGGCGAGAAAATATATTATGGCTATAAATCAGTTACTCCCTCTCTTTCGAAAATAATAATTTAATTTAATTTAATACGAAATTTAAGTAAAAGAAAAATTATGCGGATAAAGAAACATATACTAATAGCTATCATAGTTACAATTTGAGTTAATTACGACTCGTGACAAACATTTAACTATAATTACAGTTTAAGTTTTGTATAATTATGTGATTTATTCAAATGAAGTGTGCGATTATACAAAAGTTGTACACGAATCAAGAAATATGCAAATACTATGAATTATACAAACGTTTGTACACGAATTGTATAGCAAAATATATAAACGTTATACAGAAACTGCAAATTATATTGCGAACTATATGAATGTTGCGCGAGTTATACAAATATTGCTATAACTATAGTTATAAAATACAATTACTCAGAATATAAGTATGAAGCATAATTAAAATATTTTTGAGTTGTTATATACGAAAATTTCCCACAGTTTTACGATCAAAGTCCATTCCTCTATATTTTGCAACAAGATTTTGGCCCAAGCCCAAGTTAGTTCTAGCGGTCTGGATTAACGGAAAATAAATAGACCCAAATTCGAACTCAGCCAGTCTCTAATTCTTCCCAACGTTCCCGCCGCCGCCGCGTTCTTCATCCCTTTCTGCGGCGAACTCCACCGTGCTCTTTCTCCGACGGGATCAAACTGTATGCTTCTCTTTTCCTCTCTTTGGATATTCTTCTTTTTGTATCCTTTCTATTCCTATTTTGTATATTTTTGAAGGTAAAACACAGATTTTAGTGAATTTTGTGTTGTACTGCTGTGTTTGTGAAGCTTCCGATATGATATTGTAGTTCCTTATGATCCTTAAAAATTTGAGTATACGTTCGTATTTTTCTCTGTTGTGGTAATTTCTCAAAGTTGTGATTGTAATCTAACTTTGGATTATTAGTCGAGGTGCTATCAAGCTGACCCTGACAACATCTAATTTGGATTGGAGTAGTTGGTAAAAATTTTCTGTGAATCTGAATGACAAAAGAATGCCTTTGTTAAGTCATTCAGTTGAAGAATTGAATTAAATCCTAAAACCATTTTTTTGTGTTCTCAAGGAATAGGATAATATGGAGGCCTACATGGAGGATTGTAAAGACTTGGTGTCTCAATTGAAGCAGAAAGATAAGGAACTTAGGCTAAAGAGAAGGTAAGTCTTTTCTTCTCTCTGACATCAGTTTAACTCTTCATTGGAAGCAAGCTACAGTTGAATTTTCATTATTTAGTTTTAGCACTACATTGATGACCCTTTCCAATTTGATAGTTACTTTCTTTGTTTAATACTCCTGTCTCCTTTTGTGATTGTGTTTGAGTGGTTTCATTTTTTTTTATTTTTTTTTGTATTGATTATGTTTGACTAGGTATGGAGTTTGAGATGAAATTGACTTTTTATATAATTAAGAAAGTTTTGAGGGTTGGTGGCTTGATACCTCTGTCCTTCTCTACTTGCGTTCCATGTTATGTTTGTGTCATGGTTCGGACTGCTGATGTGCTTACTCACACATGGGGTTGCACTTTTAGTACTAACCAAAGCCTTGCCCCGTTTGAGGTGAAATTGACTTGCACATTATATTACTGATAGTAGAGAAAATATTAAAGTAAGAGTGTAAAAATAGTTTGATATGACATAACAACAGCAACAACATACCTAGTGTAATCCCACTAGAGGGAAAGTTGAATAACAAAATGGGAAATTCGAATGACAAAACATCAAAATATAAAATATGTATTATTTCTGCAGATACATGCACAAACCTTTGTGAGGTTTTTACACTGAATAAAATTTACTAAGCATTTATTTTTGAATAAACTTGATGAATCTTATTTTTGTAAATTTGTTCAGATTTGAGAAAATTGTGTAGAGAGAGAATATTCTCAAACATTTTAGGATGTTCTAAAGTGGTAGAGTGTCACATAAAATTTGATAGAGGGCGCGATTTTCTTTGTATCACTGATGCACCACAAAGTTTTTGTGGGAATATTGATTAATATTTAGGCATATGAATTAATTTTTCAGGTGGTTAATGAACTTGCATTTGTCCGAAAGAGAGCAAAAAGAGATGGAAAGACTCAAACCTCCCGGTGATATGTGAGAACTTTCTTTCTCCTTCCGGTCATTTTTTTAAATAAGAAACTCTTTTTTTTGGGTCTCTTGTATGTTGTCCTGGTTAGTTAGAATATCTACTCCCTAGAAAAGGCATTTTAGCAGTTGCACTGCTTTTATCTTACCAATATTGACTGTTCCATTTGACTGCAAGGAGTACTTGAATCCGTTGTCTGTCAATTCCCTTTGAAATTTCCTTCTTCTGTTAGCTTTGACTAAGTTAAGGAACAAACAAACTGAAGATCACTAGGTAAAAGTTTTGTTCCACATCTACTGAATGTTGAGATTCTTCAATCGATTGCTTTGTAGACTATGATGTAATGAATCATATTTCTAAGCATATTATACTTCACAAACTCCAGTAAGATGCACTTCCTTAGCAACTTCCATGCAAAAATTGCAGATCTTATAGGTGATTTGTATTTCCACATGTTTAATATGCATTTTTTTTAAAAGTGAAAAAGTGTGAAAATTGCAATAAAATCCTTGGGACCTTAACACGAAAAACCAAAAATGAAGCGCACAATTTTAAACTTTTAAAAAAATAAATAGATATATGAATTTAGTAGTTCAATTACAAAATTAGAATGCACCCAAGGGTGTGTTGAATAAAGATGGTTGAGAATCAAGAGATATTAGACTCAATTCCCGGCAGAGATAAAAATCACTAGGTGATTTCTTCTCATTTGTCCAATCCTTGGTGGACAACATTATCCGCTATCTGTCTTGGTGAGAGGCAACAGGTACCCCGTGAAATAAGTCAAGATGCGGACAAGTTAGTCCAGACACCATGCTTATATAGAAAGATGATAAAATTCAATTATTCAGTATCTTTTTAAACAGAATAAAATATTGAGAATGATCCAACTTTTCAAACATCCAAAGAACCGACCCCTTATCATTTGGATCACTTTGCATGTAATTGTTGGAAATGCGTACTTCTATGAAGCGTGTGGTCTCACCATTGACTCTATAACTCATCACTTTGCATTGCATTATCATTTTAAGTGATGACTTCTGATAGAACTGCTTTTGAACTTCCTATGCTTTGTAGTGTCTGTCCCCCTGATAGTTTGGCACAAAAGTTGAAGAAGCTGTGGAAGAGTATTTTGTGTGATAATAGCTGCTTTGCATAGTAAGGTAGAGTATCATGCAGTAAAAATTTGAGATGTATAACATAGCTCTGTTAAGAAAGTTGCATCCCATGGAGGATGGGGTCCTGTTGGGTGTGGAGGATCAAATTTCATTCACCACAATACAGGAGTACCAGGGACGAGTAGTATTATGTAAAGAAGATAGAAATTTTACATATTTAGAGAAGGCTGGAAAGTAGAATGACCTTCTGGAAGCAGAGATGGTGTGGGAAAGTCCTCCGATATGTAGCTCCTGGGTATCTTAGTTATTTCCATTTTCCAAGACATTTTCAACCTGCAGTCTGCAGTAATTGCCCATATGTTGAGAGCAGGGAGGAGGAATTGTGTGTCCTATGTTCGGGTAAATATATGAGATTGGTAAATCGGATAGCTGAACAGTCTGCTTGGATCAAATACAAGCTGAAGGTCTAACCCATGAATATGAGCTGCTTTTGCAATCTTGTAGATAGATACTCAGCGCTAACTTTATCCAAATGTTAATGGAAAATTACTTATTGATCTAAACAAGGTTCTCACCACAGACACAGAGGTTCAAATGGGAATGGCAGAGGGATGGTTTGTTCATGATGAAATTGTTCTATAATGGGCTCGTGAACAGGGGATTTTGCTCCTTGATATGACTGAGCATCCAGAAAGTTGAGGGAAGTGTGGTTTTCCTTGACAACAGCATGGGAACCTTTTTGACTGATAACTGCTAAGGGTTTGAGAAAAAGGTAAATCTACATTAGTTAGCTGTCAATTTGCAAAAACATGTGACTGGACTTAAATCATCTACTCTTTGACTACAAAATTGCTTATGGTCTATTATATGTGGTTTTAAGAATGATCAGAGTTGAATGGATGATGATACAACCATTGAAAATACGTTGATTGATGGAAATTTAGGAGGAAAGGAGGATAAGAAAAAGAGAATGGAAAATAGTACATGTGGCACTTTTTTCTTATTACTGAGAAATCCTTGAGGGTCAATGGCATATGGTTCGAAACTTGATGGGTAATAGGCCCGACCCTCTACTCCTCTCCACACAAACCAGACTTTTGTCTGCATCAGGTTTCAGACTCGTGATGTATGCCTAACCCACACATCACGTGCCACGCTCACCACCACTAGACCAAGCCCTGGATTAAGCTAAGCACGTGTGAACCATTGTGGAGCTCTTGGAAAGAAATAGAAAGGAGAGTGCTCAAAGGTTGAATTTTCCTTTTGCGCATAGATTAGCGAAACTTGTTGCTTTTTTACACTGTTGGAGCATGTATGATATTTCAGTGGATATTGGTTCAATTTTTGTGCAGAACTATTAGATCTCTACCTTTTCGTATACAGTTTTTTTTGCTGGATTATTCCCATCATCGTAAAATCATAGCTTCACCAAGAAAAAGGAAAGAGAGTAAATTTCTTTTGAGCTGACAAGATAAAATATATGAACCCCTTTATTTTCCAGCTAGGTATTTAGAAGGGGAAGCAAATGAAAGACATGGAAAGTATTAGACTTGATGCACACATCTATTCAGGCTCATACAATTTTAAATGTTGTAGAGATGGTGTAATTGGCACTTCTTTCTAAGTTGATATACAGAATTATGAGCAGCACTGTCTCTATTAGAATTGAAGATGAAGCAGCAAATATATCCTTGACTTGGCTCTTGTAAAGCATTGTGCTTTCTTGACGAACATTGTTTACCTATATTCTTTCTTCATACTTATTATAAGTGTACAGTACCTTAGCGCATGGGTTTCTCCAATAAATGATAATTTGTTTATGCATATTGTTATCTTGATTCATAATGAATTAATTGCCTGTTGTTTTTCAAGTAATGTTTTGCACTTCAAACTAAACCTCGTCTCTTTTGTCTGTATCTGCAGGAGTTCTCCTGAATCATTGCTTAGAGAAGATGATGTAAGTGTTCCTTTTAATGCTTGCTGATGTAATTATGTGCTGCGACTCAAAATTGATAAAAAATTCCCAACTGCATATCTTACTTCTATTTTTTTCTAAATCCAAATGACCACTCACGTGTAATTTTTGAAGCAAAGTAGATCATGCACTCCCTATTTCAGAAAAACCTGTTCTTTGTTTGTATAGACCATTATCTGTTGTTGTTAAACTAAATTCCAGAGTGTTTTCCCCACTAAACTTGTACACTTTCTTTGTGCCGTAATTCCAGTTATATTATGAGAACATTCGAACTTCTGTTGCAAAGGCATTGGGAGTGCATAAGGGTGAAAAGACATTTCATGGTGCTCCAGCCACATTGCTCTCTAATTCAACTGAGAATTTGAGAGACATATATTCCATGCTTGATAAGATGAACAACAAGGGGTTATACTGTATTGCAGAGACTGTAACTGGCGGCTCAATTACTTTTGAGAAAACCAATTGGCAAATAAGAAGGATAATCAAGCAATTTCTTCCCAAAATTCTCCATAAGCATGATGATTCCAGTCAACGTCGAATTAAACAAATTTCTCTACTCCTCAAAGATCCTCAAAATTTTCACGTTAATGATGGGGCTTTTTGTTCTACTTCAGAATCCTTTCGCAGTTCTGCTATTTATGTTCTGGATAGACTTGAGGAGTTGCCTCTTCTAGCTTTGAGTAAAATGCATAGGAATCTGAGGAATGTCACAGGTTACGTCCCTATTCTTCATCCTCCTAGAATATGTTGGAACATTAAAAGTTTAGTTGAACAAATCAGGAGAACTTCATTAAAGATGTTATCAGACTATGAAGAAGGGGATGAACCACCAGAACCCCTGGCTAAGGCTTTGTCCGTAGCGGCCTTAATGCTAAAACCAGTACTTAATAATTGTCCCTCTCAGAGTTTTTTCCGAAAACTTTCACCAGATGTAGAAGCATTGCAGAATGATATAGAAAAAGCAATCCAGATTCTAGATGATAAAACGAAAGTAAGTTTTTCAGAGCTGGAAAATTTGCCTCTTGTGCTGGATTCTAATGATAAAGCTGCCAGAGGAAGTGTTCGTTTGCGTGTGAATGTGAAGAAACTGTTGACTGAATATCTTCTCGAATGCAGCGACTTGCAGTCTATCCCTGAAAGTTTACTAGAAAGTCTAGCAATTATTAACAAAACGTATAGGCATGCATATAGCAAAACCTACTCAAACAAGGAGGTAGAGGACGAAGTAGAATGTGTGCTGACTATTAGTGCTCAGATAAAACAAATTATTTGGGATTTACTCATTGAATGTGATGTCGATGAAGATTTTGCAAATGCTTACATGGAGAATGCAGAGGAAAGTTATTATGAAGGTGCTGATGAAGATGAACATTTTTCTGATCTTCCTCAAAATTGCAAGTCTGATCCTAATGTCTCATACAGCCAAGCAGAAAGTGTCGGCGAGATAAACCAAAGTGATTTCAAGACACCAATCACTGCTAGCAGAGATGATGGCTCCTCTCTGCTTTCATCCAAACGCAAGGTTAGCGTCAAGCTTGAGTCAGTGTATACCGATGGAGTAGATTCAACTCATTCCAATTGGTTTGACAATTCCTCGTTCTTAGAATCAAAAGCTTCTGAAGCCGAAAAGAATATGAGTGGTAAAGATAACCATTTAAGAAGCATAGGCCAACAGGAAGGAAGGGATTCATGTTCATCTATGTCAACCAGAGATCAAACTAGTTTTGCTACACATTTGTCGCTTAAAAGAGGATCGGGTTGGAATGGTATGGAGGAAAAAGGAACTGCCAGAGACTTGGGATGCACGCCACCAAAATTTACATCAACGGAGTGTTCTGAAGAAAAAAACGTATCACTTCACAGGCAAAACTTGAGTAGAAATCGGTATCTTCTTATCCAGGAAGGTTCTGATGAGACAAGTATGGTTGCTTATAATCTTGTCGGCTGTATTTTGAATAAGTTTGCTCAGCTAGATGGGTTACAGTTATCTGAGGATGATGTATCATACCTCCAAGGCAATACTTCAGATCCCAAAATATTTGAAGGTACTTAAACAGTACTCTCCTTCTGCTGCTTTTAGCGTCTTTATGGTTTAAGAAAGGAAATGCGATGTTAGGTAGCTCTTTATATATTTTTCTTATTTTCTCTTTGTTCTTTTTTGCATACTCACAACTAGCTTAGAATTGAGGCCTATTTGCTGTTACTTCTTTTTTATATTCTTTTTGGGGGTGAGGAAGAAAGATATAAGAAAGGAGGAGGGGTATTGATATGATCTGAATCTTGTACTTGAATGAGTAGGATTAAGCAACAATTATCTCGTGAAGGAGAATTGGAAGAGAAAATGACATAATTGCATGTGTGAGTTCATTCTCGCATTTTGCGAAGGTGGATATTCTTTGACACTGAATGTCAATGGGTTTTCTAATGCAAACATTATTGGTTGCTTTGCAGCTTATTAATTTTGGAGAGGAGGGGTGAAGGCCCACATGGATTAAAAATTTATGAATGTTAGATTAGCAATAAGAAATATGCAAATGATAGTTCTAGTGAACTAGGACGGCTTGTTATTGAATCTATAAAGGTTATTTCAGAAGAAAGCCAACTTGGAGAGGAATAAATTCCTAAATATATATTGTACATTCATACTCTTACCTTCAGGTTAGGTCTACTGTGTAGGTGTGTATATGCTTGGTTAACACTCCCTTTGCTCCTTTTTACTTGTCCACTTTTGACTTGACAGTTTCTTTAAGAAATCTTTTACTATTAGGTAAGTGTTGTACTAAATTTCTCATATTAAATTATTAATAACTATCCTTTTGAAATCTAACTTTACTAGTACTCTATGTAATTACTTAATGATAAGGGAATTATTGGAAGAAACAATAAAATCTTCTTGATTTGCTAAAATGGACAAGTAAAAAGGAAAACTTGTTTTAGTATAGTTGACAAGTAAAAGGGAGTATATGTTTTCATGTGTGTTGTAATTGATACTTACCCATATAGTATCAACTACTTGGGGGAATTTTTTGGTATGCCTTAATAGCCCTTTAGTGTCTTTTGAAGAAAGTGCACATAAACCAAGCTGCTGCTGCTTCTCCAATTTTGGTATTAGCAAAAGCTCATCAATGCCATGTGATACCATGCAGTACCTCAGACAAGCCTTGGATTTGCTTAAAGTCCCAAAGCATAAAAGGACTATGGCTGCAGAGAGATGAAAAAAAAATTCTTATACACCTTCCTGCATGTGATTTGTTCTGATTACTGCTGTATCTTCTGGGATTCTGTTTCTTCAGATCTATTTGTCTTCCTATTTTGCCTTCTAAATGCTGTCAAGAATGTCTGGGATGTCACTTATGTGATGCTTTGAGGTGACAAACTGTGTTGATGTCAAAGAACCTGTTAGTAACTTGAAATGTGCATTTCATTAGGCTTTTTATATTCCACCCGAATTAAATTTAAAAAAAAGGAACTTGAACATACTCAGAGAAAGAGCTCTTTAAGAAAAAGAAAATCAGCACACAGAGTCTAGGTTGCTTGGACTTTTCAAAAATGTCATTGGGTGCATGTTAATTCCTTCAAAAGCAGTGCATTTTTGGAGGATCCAACAACCGTGCGGCAACATTTCTGAGAGCCCAAGCAACTTAGCACACAGTAAACTGAGATTTATAACAAACAAAGCAGATGGAAACCAAGAAACTTGGGCCCATGATCCATGTATGATGGGTGGTTCAGTTGTGAACATGCAGAGTATAGAATGGTTGTTTATTATCTGAAGATAATCTGCTTAAGTGAGTGAGAAACTGATATAGTGGTATGGTGAATTGATGCCTCTGGATCCCAACATCTGTAATCTCTAAAAGGAAAGTGCATGTAAATTTCTCCAAGTTACTTTGTTATTGCTGTTCGCTGAGTGTCTAGGAGGATCAAAGTTATGAATGATTTGAGATAGCTCTAGTGCTTGTCAGGGAAGTGTCAGATTTTAATGTGATTTTGCTATCACTTCAACATAATTCAAAATCCTCTGTTAAGTCTCTGAAATATGAACCTTTACAAATCTATGTACCCTACACCAGTTCTGTTGCTTTCCAATCCTTAGGAAGTTTTGAAATTTTGTATTCTAAGGGTGGTAGTTGACTTGCTATTGTTATTCATTTTCAGTTCTCAAGAACAGGCGAAGCTCTTGTGATGAGACCACTAACACCATTATGCTCCATGCTCTTGAAGAGATAATTCCTTCTTTTGCAAACAGGTAATTTGGAGTCTGCGGCAGATTTCTCTTTACATAAATATAACCTGTACATTTTTTTTGAGATAAATAAATATGACCTCTACATATTATCCAGTGTTATTTATTTTGACATGGGAGGCCCAAAATCATGAGCAGGGAAGCTGCTTGACTCAGAGAAGCTTGTTTCTAAACTAATCTTCTACTTATGATCCAAAAAAATTACAGATTGTCTATTTTTCCGGTTCGATGACCAGACAGTTACTATAGTCTAATCCTGTGACCGAACTGCTTTGTTCTAATCTTTTTTTTTTTTTTTTGCTTTGTATATATATGTCGATAATGGATTATTGAATATTCCAGAACTGTAAAATTGCGTCTCTCGCCCAAAAAGAAATATAAAGTTTCCAAATAGCTGAACTATGACCAATCAGCAAATGACCTGTTCAGCTTGGTTCACAAAACTGATGTTATGACTAGATAAGTTCAAGTAATTGGTCTATGGACTTAAGCGGTAGGAGAACTTCAGTGTGAATTGGTGGAGAACAGAGGATAGATGGTATTAGAATAAGTTTACAATAGAGTTTTATCCATATTAACCTTCTAAATTGATCTTAAGTAAACATAATCACGAATCATCTTTAGTTTCGGCTGTCATAAAAAAAAATCATCTTCAGTTTCGGCACAAGGAGAAAGAACTTCACCTTAATGCTTGCTGCACCTAGTTCTTTCAGTCTCCATTAGCAGCTTTGAATAGAGGCACAGCTTTATTTTTGAGTCTTAGCAAGTTTTAACATATTATGTGCACTCTGTATTGTGAAAGTAATAGCCAATGTGACCTACTATAGTGCAGACCAAGTATTTCTGTTTAAGAAGGTGATCTCACTCAATTTGTCCGAGTAAACTAATCCCGTCTGCCTGAGGTTTAGTGAAAGGAAAGATTTTTTTTAATTGCATTCTGACATTCTTGCATTATGAACTAAAAAGAGCAACTCAAAACACCTTATAGATTTCTGTGTTATGGCATGTACTTTTAATATTGGTACTAATGCATAGTTGTCTGCTGGGTTCTACATGCAGTAGTAAAGAAATACTGAAGGAGTTGTTGGGTGTGGAGTAGCGTCTGAAGCCCCGAGGCATTGATTGGTGCATAGCTCAAGGTCTCAATTACTAGAGGCTTTGCTTGATTCAGTCGGGGACGATATCTAACAAGGATCACGATTTCTTCATCGTTTGAAAGAGATTCATTTCATTTGTATTTTATAATTACATGTAAGTATACTTTGAAACTTCTGAATCGAGCCAGGTGATGTTTGTTAATTTATAACTTTTGTTCTATTCTGTCTCGCAGAAATTGTCTGGTCTTCACAAATGCTGCTTCGATAAACAACAACAATAATAACACACCCAGTATGTTCTCACAAGTGGAGTTTGAAGAAGATGGGTGTATGAAGACCTTACCCCCTACCTTTGTGCGGTAAAGAGGTTGTTTCCGGTAAATCTTACACCTACATTCTGATGAACATGGTGTTAATAGATGGTTGCAGAGGAATGTGAAATTTTGGCCAGAAGAGTAGAGAGCCTAGTTTCTTTTTAAGCCCAGATTTGTATGTAGTTCTGTTTTTTTTCGTCTGTTGCTTCATTTATTTTTTTATTTGTTTTAATAGATTTCCTGTATTACACATCTGAATATTCTTTCGCCATCTGAAACAAGTAAAACCTACGGTTTTATGAGTTTAATTAAACTTATTGCTTCTGGCTCGAATTATCCAAAACAAAGGAAACACTTAAGATTAAAACATATCCATATAATAAGATCACTTTCATTTTGAATCACTGACTCTTAGATTCGTCTCTGGTTATCATCTAATCATATGCAGTATGCGGGGGTTCCTCATCTTTATCTTCATTTGGAGCTGCTACATTTACATAAAGCCTCTGGCCATTGATACAATTTGTATTGTTGCTGGATTTGAAGAAATAATCTCCAGGTACCAGTAAGAATGCTATTGCTGGACTATCTTTATACTGCCTGGAAGGAGTGTTGGAATGGCAGGCATAATATTCATATTTGTCGATCTCCAGCAGATCGTCTGGTTTTTGAAATCTAAACTCTACAGGTAAAATGGTACTATAATTAGTCATCAATAAAGTCGCGAAAAATCGATCTATGTACACACCTAAATTTTCCGATAAAGTAAAGTTTACCTAATTGATCTCCAGGTTTCAACTTGACAGTTTTACCCCACTCTTCATAGTAAGTAGGGTAAGGAGCAGGACGCCAGCCATAGCCTTCTCCAACAATGTATCTCTCTGAATTTACTGATTTTACTAAAATCCCAACTAGAACAAAACGTAGAAAAAATAATATAAACTGCATATTTTGTAATCTTATAAATAATTATCTTTAATTTTTCTTAATCCTGCAGCAATATAGCAGGTTAATTACAACAGTTATTGCAACTGAACTAAAACTTATTACTATAATATTAATTATGTTATTAAAGGTGTTATGAATGTTGAATGTTACAACATTTGTATTTATAACAGATTAACTGTTCATCAATTCAATTAAATTAATTCTCAATAGTTGAAACAGGCCTAAGAATTGCAAATGAAAAAAAGATCATTTATCCTGGAGAAATGTGAAGAAAATTTTAGAGACGGTTGCTAATTTATTTGTCAAAAGAAAGTTATAAAATATTAACTATAAGTCAGATTATCGTGAAATATACCTAGAGCGTGAATATTGTCATACTTATTTTAGAATAACTCAACGAGTAGATCTTTCAATTACATTATAAAAATGAACTTTGAATACAACTATACAAGTGGATTACTACAATGTTTCTTTTCCATCTTCAAATATATCAAGAGCTATTTAACGTTTGAAACGTCCATATTTCTTAGATATTTAAAATATTTACGGCTTAAATTATTTTACATATTAAAGATATACTTATTTTTATTGATCTAATAATAATTGAACATCTATTGAGTGATTTTTAAGAATAGTTAAACATTATATTATTTAATGGTTGAACATTACTTTAATGAATATGAAATAAGCTTGTTGTATCCTTCATTTTATTATTTTTTACCTTCAACGTCTTGAGAAAGATGTTTTAAATATTTTAAAAATGTTTGAAATATAAGTGTGATGAAAAGAAGTTTAAAATTTAAACATTTCATGAATACATTAAACATTTTATGAGATATTTAAATATTTTGTAAAAATGATATAACAATTTATTACATTAAAAAAAATTAGCTCCAAAATTAAATTAAATTATATCAACTCAAAATGATCTCAAATATGTATTCAACCTCCAAATATATATTCCATTTCAAAGTAAACACAAAATTTAAGTTTTAATTTCTTAAACTGATCGGTTTGATAATAATAAACTTCGAAATTTGATCCCCAAATCTAACAAATAATTCGTTATTACTGAAAATTAAAGATATTCACTTTCTATAAATTTACATAATTAAAGCTGCTATTTATGAAAATTTCACAATTTAATCATTTTTATTATTATTTTTATTTAAATTAAATACAAATGAATATTCAATTTATAGATTAAAATGCCTTTTCTTAATTAAATTTCTTCTTCTCGAAGCTTTTTATAAAAATCAGATTGTAGCGAAGAGCTTCACAGTTACCTTCTTCGAAGTTCGAATGGACGCTCTGAATTCTTACGCATCATCGGCGGCGATGGCTCAACAAACGTGGGAGTTAGAGAACAACATCGTGACAATAGACGCGCCGTCGGGGTCGTCACCGGAAAACTCCGCGTCGGACGCCATATTCTACTACGACGACGCGGCACAGACCAAGTTCCAGCGGGAGAAGCCGTGGGCGAGTGATCCTCACTACTTCAAGCGCGTGAAGATCTCTGCTCTTGCTCTTCTAAAGATGGTTGTTCACGCGCGTTCCGGAGGTACAATTGAGGTCATGGGACTCATGCAGGGTAAGACTGACGGCGATGCTATTATTGTTATGGATGCTTTTGCCCTCCCTGTTGAAGGCACTGAAACTAGGGTTAATGCTCAAGCTGATGCGTATGAATATATGGTCGAATATTCGCAGACCAACAAACAGGTTTGTGCGTTTATAATTTTTTTCGTGAGCTTTACATAACTAGTCAGTTTACAATGAATTTTTCAGATGTACTGTTTAATGGAATCAAACGGGTTCATTTGGAGCAGAACTCGAGTAAATGCATTGTATTTTAGAATTACTCCCTAAATATTGGAATGTAGCTGGTTCAAATGGAAGCTAAATGAATACTGAAGGTTCGTATAGCAGATTCCAACTAGTTTGAGATTGAGGCTTTGTTGGTATAGCAGTCTGCTATAGCCTACAAGCATAAGGTAGTAAACTTGACGACAGGGACTCGTGATGAATGTTGTAACTTTTTTGATTGACATTCCTAATTCTGCTTCAACTATATTCGGCTTTCTTTTACCAATGAAGAGGACAATAATATAAAACTTACTATTGCTATAGTATTTCTGATTGTACACCAGCCGCATTAAGTTTTTCATTCTGCTGGATTGAGTTTGTGATATTTTGTCAGTGAAGAAGAGAATACTACCTAGTTTGATATGATTCCCAAAGCATAATGACCATGTCATGATGTTTTTGTGTTTGGTTCCTATATAGCATACGTGCACAGTTATCTTTGGGGCTTGCTGTGGATGTATATGCCTGAAATTCTCAATATCTTTATTTATTGATTGATGTTTATCAATACGTTGGAAAATCTTCCTGATGAAGTGGTATAAGGAGAGAACTACAGATAAGTATGATTGTCTGACAATATACCAGTGCACCAAAGATTAACTAAAATGAAATTTCCTGTTTTCAGGAGTATCTAGCAATAATTCCTCGGTGTGCTAGTATTTGTAATTTTATTTTTATTATAACCTACATTATTTTGGTAACTTTCTTTTAGGTAATAACAAGAGATATGATTATTGTGATCTATGTTTTTCATCTTCTTACATAAGAGTAGGCTTCACTATGTGATTCAAGGTCAGGATGGTGCTACAAATAGATTATTGTTTGCACTCTGAAGTTAATAGAGTTTAATCTCTCAATTTACATTTTAGCACTCATGCCGTTGCTTCGAATGACATCTTAGGGGCACTCATTCCTAGTTCTTTGGTCATAAACCTTTGATGCTCGCGTCCTCTGAAAATGCCACCCACCCACCCATGTCGGATCCTCAAAAAATATATTAACCTTTGGGAGAGCCAACATGTGCATGGCAACATTTTTGAAGAATCCAAGCAGCAGCATAGTCAGTAGCTTCTAGTAGTCTGTAATGTATTGCACATTCCATCATCATGCACATACACATGAGACTCTTGCGATGCCATGGCTTGCCTTCGCATACATTTTTTAGAGAATCATCAGCAGTATATAGGAACTATACATTGTGACTTAGTTGGTTTTCTTAATTGGAGTGGGCTTGTTACTGCAGTTTGTTTCTGACCATTCTCTTACTCAGACTTTTCGGTATAGGCTGGTCGTTTGGAAAATGTTGTTGGGTGGTACCATTCCCATCCTGGGTATGGATGCTGGCTCTCTGGCATTGATGTAACTACACAAATGCTTAACCAGCAATATCAGGAACCCTTTCTTGCAGTTGTTATTGATCCAACAAGAACAGTTTCTGCTGGAAAAGTTGAGATTGGTGCCTTTCGAACATATCCTGAAGGATATAAGCCCCCAGATGACCCCATCTCAGAGTACCAGACCATTCCTTTGAATAAGATTGAAGACTTTGGAGTACATTGCAAGCAGGTTAGCTCTTTGGCATGAGGGCATGCACTCACACATTTATGTGGAAATCTAGGTCTTCAACTTCTGCTTTATTTTGTTATTTTTTTTTTGATGACCTTGGTGTCTAGTGCCCGCTTTGCGGACCCGACTATTATTCCACGGGGTCCTGATGCACGACCGGGTAACACATCAGTGGCCCTAGGGATTCAGGGATTCGATCCTGGGACCTTGTGGCATTTTTTCACAAGTTTTTAACCATTGGACCAACCCCTCAGGGTTAACTTCTGCTTTATTCTGACTGTTAGCTCACCAACTTTTGTCTTGATTTGCAGTATTATTCACTGGATATTACATATTTTAAGTCCTCTCTCGATTGCCATCTCTTGGACCTCCTATGGAACAAGTATTGGGTGAACACTCTTTCTTCTTCTCCTTTGCTCGGAAATGGAGACTATGTTGCTGGACAGATATCTGATCTTGGTAATATCATCGTTGCCTACACTTTCCACTTTTCTTTTATCATCATAATGATTTGATGCCTGGATATGAGTTTACGTGATATTGGTACACCCAAACTTAGTTGATCCCATTAATTCATGCAGCTGACAAGTTGGAGCATGCTGAAAATCAGCTGTCCAACACACGTTTTGGGTCCATAATGGCACCCTCTCAAAGAAAGAAGGAGGTATTTTTTTTTTCCTCTTTAGTCTTGATAATGCATACACTAACTTACAAGTCTCCCTCTTACTTTGTTTGAGAATATTAGTTTGACCAATAAAAGAAGAATATTAGTTTGACAGTTCTTTAGTCTTTTAGATTTGTTGAAGCCATTTATCTTTGAATCTTTTTGGCATGTGGTTCCTATTTTGACATTATCAAACCCAGGTAATATTTTGTACTTACACAGTGACTATTGTTGGAGCTTTGTAGCTTATAGCATGCTCGACTTCTTGATATATTTTTCTGGGCTATGAAACTGCTTGCAATTAAATTGTGCATGAATGTTCAAAGGATAAAATATAAATTTGCCTCCATTGTACATGTTCATTCTTTCTTCATTATTTTTAATGGTGAGAGTTTGCTAAATTTATATACTGGAGCGCCTAGTGCGCGCTTATAAAGATCAACTAGGAGAAAGTAATGCAATACAACGAGAAAAAGGATACATTCTGTATTTAAGTGTGGAAATATGGTTAATTGTCAATTTGTTGTGGATTAGGTTCATGCAACTTTTAGCAACAGGTTGCACGTGAAACTCTTAAGAAAGGGAGAAATGGCCAAGAATGTATTAGTGAAGAGTTCTCTTACTATAACAGAAGATATCAAAATAATTACAGTGGACATTGGAAAAGTTTCCTTTTCATCATCTCATATGAATGTGTTTGTAAAATCACCCAAGCCCATACCATGCAAAGCGAAGTTTGGTATTTAAGTGGAGAAAGGTAGAGGGATGGGCCTATTATCCACCTAGTTTAAAAGGCTGTGGTTGGACCAAAGGGCGGGCCACAGCAAAAAAATAAAAATAAAATAAATCATCCCCAATAGGAAACATGTTTGCTATGATAATGTGCCCAATATGATCCTATGTTTACCTATAAATGTTTTGGTCCTCTATTCTAGTAGACCTGCAGAATAAAGACATTTTTTACTGCTGTGGTTAAGAGTGACGGAAAATAATCACAATCCATGTATCGGATCTGTGAAGCAGAACTAAGCGTGAAAGGGGACCTCCATGTATCGGATCTGTGAAGCAGAACTAAGCGTGAAAGGGGACCTGCCATCATTGTTGAATTTCTTCAATACCAACAGGTGTCTGTATTCTCATTCTCACTTTAGGGGTTTGAGGTTCGTTTGGGGGTGGGGTGTCATAGCAGGCACATAAAAGTGATGAGAAAGCAGTTAAAGGCTAATGAGTGGAAAACAAAAGCCATAGCATTATATCAGCAAGCAACATACCTAGTGAAATTTGAGGATAAGCTTTGTGATTATTATTTGGTATATCAGTCTTTTGCCTTGGGCACTGATTTTCAGTCTCTGTGTTCTCTCTACTTCCTTTTTGCTCATGCAATATTTGTACCAAGGAAAGTAGATCCTAAAAGCATTGAACCAACCAATTTTCCTCACTTCCAAAGTCTACCTTAGTGGGCATGTAACCATTGTCCAAAATTAGTAGGGACGTTACAGAACGGAGGATAAAAAATGACTATGCAACAATGTATTGTCTGGCAGTTTATCATCCACTATTATTGTCATCTCTGACTGCATTAGGTGCACTTGTTGACAGGGATGGGCTTGATAGAGGTACTGGGTTGTAGCCTTTCACTTTCTTGTACTGAAATACTGTTTTCATGTATGTTTTGGGAAGCAATCAGTAATTTGCTGCAGTGGGTGGTGATGTGCCATATTGGTTCACTTCATGTATCTTACTACTTGTTTTTGTGCTATTCAGCTTGGTTATGCGATAGTTACCCAGTCTTGATCTACAACTTCAGGCTATGCATGGAATGCTGTCATATCATTTTTCTTTAGTCTTTTGCCTTTTCACCTTGCTACTTATGCTTGGTTCACTGAATTGCAAAATACAACATGCATTATGCAACTTTGGTTGCATAGTGGTACTAAATGTGTTGGTCCTCTGAGTTTCAGGAAGAATCTCCGCTTGCTAAGATTACACGTGATAGTGCTAAGATTACTGTCGAGCAAGTTCATGGCTTAATGTCGCAGGTATACGCTGTTCTATTCTTACTTAAGTCACATAACATTTCCTTTGCTGGATAGAAGTGTCTTGACAACTGCATGTATTTATCCTCGGTTTCAGGTTATTAAAGACATTCTTTTCAATAGTGTTAGTCAGTCGGGGAAATCACGAACAGAACCCTCTGGTCCCGAGCCCATGATTGAAAGCTGAAAAATTCATATTCTGTCAATCCAGATATAGACCAATTTGGTGCAATTTGTAGCTTTCTTTTTGCAGTTAACTATATACGACTTTGACTCTATTATGGTGATAGGCTCTCTTAGATATTGTGACTATTGCTGTTCAATCTTATGCAAGATTTTCCCCCGTCTTTCTATTCTTAATCCTGGATTATTATTTTTTGACCTATTCTTTGGGGTAATGATCACGACAAAAAATAAGGATATTATTATGTAATCCATAAAGTTGTTTAAGGAGAAGTGCAGTCATTTTTCATTTAAAAATGTTTTTAAAAGTGTTCCTTTCATACGTGTACTCCCGCTCCGGTCATATTTATTTTACACGATTCTGTGTATTTTGACTGCTATATTTTTATTTATTATCTTTAATTATTTGGAGTATTAATCCCTCTTCAATGAATGTTCTCTCATTTATGTGGAGGTGCTCTCTTTATGTTGATTTTTTATGCTAATAATTAATTAATTATCAGTTCTACGTACTATTATTATTAAGGGTAAAATAAAAAAAATATGCTTAATTATAGCTTTGTTTTTATAATAATAATTATTTTGAACCATCTATTTTTAATAATGATGACAAGTAAAATGGAGTGAGCAATAAATTAAGCAAATCCTTTTCTTTACTTCATATATATATAAAATTTTGTGCACCGTCAAGCCAAGAAACTTAAGAGAAACATTAATCCAAGTTTATGACGCCAAGTTAATTTTTTATTTTGTTTTGTTTTTATCATTTTTTATTTTGGGATGATAATTAAGTAGATATTTCGTAAACGTGTTCATAAATTTCCAAAAAGGTGAGTTTTGAATATTCCAAAATTTGTTGATGGTTTTCGTAGAAAAGGGGGTTGAAGCATTAGAGAGGCTTCTGTATGCATTGTACAGTATTAACAATGAAAAGACCATTTGTTTTGCTGACCTTTCCTTTTCATTATGAGAAATTGAACTTTTCTTAATCTTATATGAAGCTCTTTATTAAAAAAATAAATAAATAAGAACTAGAATTTTTGGGTGCCTGGAGAAATTAAATATGACTAAGAGTTTGTAGTGAAGAAGCCTTGAACAAACTGCAAAACTATTTGGTAAGAACTCTTTAATTTTGTGTTTATTTCCATTTATTTTCTCTAGAATAATTAGAACTTTCTTTGTTCAAATTAATTGGTGCAATATCAATTAGGAGGAGTTTGTCTCAGAAAATACTCTCTTTATTTTTACTTGTTACTTAATTCTAAAATAAATTTTCATTTTTACTGTTACTTTTGACATATACAATCATTTTTTTTATATTTTATCCTTAGTATTAATAAATACTATTCTCCAAATCACTTTTCAATACTTAATACTAAACATTAATTAATAGGAATAGCGTGACAAAGAACCTATATCAACAATTATTTTTTTAATGGAGTGCCAAGTCGAATGATGACAATTAATACTTTTAAATATGAAGATTTGATATTTTGTAGCACCAATTACGTAAAAAGCAATTTGATCAGGAAACGAACTTTTAAATCCAGATATTCTTTCATGAAAAAGAAAAAAGAAAACCTTTGTCTTGGTCGGTTAAACTTTTTTAGAAGTTAGTTGGACTTAAAAACATTACACTACTAAAAAGAGTTATTATAAGAAAAGGATATGTAATAGAATAAATTAATTTATTTCAGTGTTCATAATGTATAAGGATTAGTATTATTTTATCTTAATAATATGATATGGTTCCTTACTTGAATTATAATGTATTCTCAGATTAAAAAGTGTTCACATAGTACTATACCTTTTTGTCTTCGTTTATAAAAGCTCTAATTTCATATTCACCTCCTCTATACGATCGACAAGGTATGTTAATATACTTTTCCCGTAGAACTTAATAACGTTGACTCAAATTTTTATATCTGTACGAATAATTTATTCAAAACTCAGTTGTGTCATGTTATTATTGTAGTTGTCATTAGTTTTTGTAGCTAGCATAGTTAATCTTGACTCTCCAAAAATGTATCTCATATAGTTTTAATTTTTCTGTATAATTTTAATTTGATACAGAGTTTAAGAAAGTACAAAGTACTAAAATATTCTTTAATCGTATGTGACAGGTTAGAAGATGGAGTTTATGCATTGGAGGAAATCGACTATATCCCTGCTATTATTTGTTGTCCTCTTTGCCCTTAACTTTACTAATCTTCAAGGATTATCAATCGCACCAGGTAGCAAATTTTTTTGCTCTATGGCTAGAAATAGCATTTATTAGTCACTTTTGTATCTTATTTTGTGGAAAAGTCACTCGTAGAATTTGAAACTCCAAGTAAATAAAAGGCTGAAAAATGGTTATTTATGAAAGAAGTACGAAGTATACTTCATAATTTTATACATTTAAGCTTGAGCTGAAGGTCCAGAAACAACCTCTCTATCTCTGTGAGGTAGTGGTAAGGTTTGCGTACATTTTACCCTCCCCAGATCTCACTTGTGGGATTCCACTGGCTATGCTGTTGTTGTTTATCAATTTAAGCTTGTATCAACTCCATGATTGTAGTAGCAGTACATTTATTACATATTTATAGAATTCCTTACCTAATTAAAACTAACTACAAATGAAGAAATATGTGCATTATCATTAAGCTTAATGCAGAGAAATATTGTTTTATTATTAATTAATTCTCTTAATTGATAAAATGACTTGTTGATTATGCAGAAAGAAGATTAGTTCAATTAGATTATGCTTCAGGAGCCAAGCACTCAGATGATACTGTGAGAGTAGATCCTTTGGACAATTTCAAGAAATACAAAGGAGGATTTGACATTACAAATAAACACTATTGGAGTGTGAGTTTGCATCTCTTATTTCCGTATCATATAATATCCCCGTTATCCTAATATGTTTAAGTTATATACATCGTCAGTATCAGAAATTTTTACATCGTCATGTCACTCTATTACTTCTAACGCGAAATTTCAACTTTTTTTTGGTGCAGTCCACAATTTTTACAGGTATATATGGTTATGTCATTGCAGTGGTATGGCTCTTGTGTGGCTTAGGATATGGACTATTTCTTCTAGCCTCTACCTGCTGCAGTAAAAGGAAAAACATAGAGTTTAAGAAGAAATCAACTTGTTATAAACACTGGTGTATCTGGCTTACTCTCTCAGCTATTTTCTTGACAATTTTATCTATGTAAGTTACTTCATTCCTCACTTAATCCATCCCTACCACTGAAGAGATAGACTAGAAACGACATCTGTTCTGTCAATGACACCAAAGGGATATTAAATTAATGGAATATAATGAAATAGAGACGCTTCCATTGTGGTGAGATGGTAAGTATTCCTCTAGTCTGACCAAAGATCTTAGGTTCGAGCTCCGAGAAAGGAGTCACCTTTGGTAGGGAGGGCTTCAGTACATTTTCGGTGTGAATCTGAACTATAGCTAATAGCGTGTTTAGCCAAGTTTCTGGAAAGACAAAAGTGTTTTTTCTTAAAATGCTTATTTTAGATATTTGAGTTTTTTTCCTTAGTATAAAAGTATGTGCCTTTTTTTGGAATAGCAGACTGTTTTTTGAAAGCTGAAAGCTCCTGTTAGTACTTTTAGAATCTTGATACTCTAATATTGGCAAACACCGGGTGGAGAACAAAAAATCTATGCGTACTGCATCCTTGAATTAAGTGGTTTCATTCGTCGTTAAGGTTTAAAAAACTAAGACTTTCACTGTCATTGCAGAACAGCTACAGGCGTGGTACTAGGGGGGAATGCAAAACTTCATTCAAGAGCAGATACAGTTGTGGACATTATCGTTGATACAGCAGATGGGGCATCGGAGACTATATACACCACTACTAGAGCCCTGAGAGATATGAACACTGATTTAGCACATAGTGATATACGTTATGAAGCAGCTTATTTCCTTATTCCCACCTCTACAAGTCTTGACAGAACAGCTGCTGATATACATAGAGAAGCCACCAAGAATAGGCGTTTAATCAAGAAAGGCCTCGAAATATTGTAAGTCTTCATCCTCCAGTTGAGGCAAATCAGGATCTAATGTTAGCACATTCAGAATGAGTGTGTTATCATATATATGTATTTTACTTTTTTCTGCATATGCATATGTAGTTCGAGTTCATATATAATATGTCATAGCTAGGCTTGTGCAATCGAGTCCATACAATTTCGTTTGTGAGCCCTACAGGGAAATAGACTTGGCTGTTTATATGACTAGAAAAAGACCGACATACATACTACTTTTTGTTGGCAGGTATATAGTAACTACAGTGGTTATTTCACTCAACTTGGTTGGTGTAATTTCCCTAACAGGTGACTGTACTAAATCCAACGTTAATTTTCCTATTGTTCCATATTATTTTGTAAGAATCATGAAATCAGAACTTAAATGGAAGTATAATACACCTCCTTGAGTAGGGCTATCGTTAAATATCTAATTCAAACTAAAGCTGCAATCTTTTTCATTTCAGTATTTGGCATCCTCAAATTCAGAAGAGCTTTCCACTCGTAAGTATATCATGTCAATGGTGCAAATATTAGCCTCCTGTTCCGATATAAACTTTCAAGTTCTTGGCAATACTACGAATAGTTTCTAATTTTTGGAACATTTTTCTGATCCATCCAGGTTGATTGCAGTGTGTTGGATCGTTACAATTCTGTGCTGGTTATTTTTCGGGATTTATTTCTTCCTAGACAAGTACGAAAACAATTTCCAATAACTTCTCAAGTTTTTATGTTTCATCTCAAAAATCATATGGCATTGGCTTAGTGACGATCAAATTGTATCTGTTTATTGCAGCTTTGCTGGAGACGCATGCACAGCTCTAGAAAGTTTCGAGATAAATCCCTACAACAATAGCTTGAGCTCAATCCTCCCCTGTGATGAATTACGAGCTGCACAATCAATCCTATATGAAGTCAGTGAAGGGATTCATCGAGTAGTGAACAGGGTAAACTTGAAATTTAATTTATTTTAGTCTCTTCTTTTTCCTCGGCAGAATAAGTAATACCAGTAGTAGTTGGAGCAATAAAGTTTGAAAACATGGGATTTGCAGGTAAATCGAGAGCTGTCTACAAATTATGGAAACATTGCACAAATTTGCAATCCATTCTCCGGTCCACCTGACTATAACTATGAGCCTGATCAGAACTGTCCATCCAGCGCAATCAGGATAGGAGACATCCCTCGGGTATATATAGCTCAAAGGCCTATGATTTACAATATCCTTCCCAGATAGTTATCGATGTTAGTTTTTCCTTTACATTTGATGTGACAGAGTTTTCTCTTCTTGTATGAAGATAATCAAGATGTTGACTTGCACCGATACAAACTGCACAGGAGGAGTCTTGACTTCTCTCAGGGACTTCAATAATATCGAGGCATATACAACTGCTATCAAAAGGATAGTGGATGTGTACCCTGGAATAGAAAGCCTAGCCGAATGCAACACAGTGTATGATTCGTTTTCTGATATCCTCGACAACCATTGCAAACCATTAAAGAAAGACGCCCATATGACATGGGGAGGACTTGTTTTCCTATCAGTAGTGATGGTCGCGTTAGTCCTCATGTGGACATTCGATGCACACCATGAACAGAATCATCATCACAACTTTGATGGTTCTATCAAGCCTTGTTCTTCAGCAGCAGTAGATATGATCGAATTAGGCAGAGTAAAAGAAACCGAGATTGATACTAATCCTGGTGTAGTAAGGTAATTGACAACTGATTTAATGGACTGTAGGGATTAGACGAGTATATATAGGAGACCAAAGGGATCTCTAGATAGATGAATATAGCAACATAGGAATAGTTAGAAAGTTAAAAAACGCGGGACAAACCCCGATTGTCATGTATGAAAATTCAAACAAGAAGAAATGCATCTATTTATCAATCTTTTCCAGAAAACCATATGTTCAAGTGTTGTCAATTGTATTTATTTAAAAAATTTCGAAGTAAATTCTGGTATTCTACCTCTTCAAGGCTTAGCTAAGGTCTGTTCATTGACTGAGGTGGGATTCGAGCCTTGCTGGTACGAAATCGTCTTTATTAGTAAGGCCTTTAGCCTAATGTGAAACTGCTCGATGCAAACCAGGACTAGTCATCTCCTCTCTTGAGAAGAACATCACAGAGCAGTAAAGGTAAAAATATGGTAATGAAATGGGTGTAAGGGAATTTTCTAACTATAATCATATGTTTAGAGTCTAACCCTCGGATCTTAATAGCTTAGTTGGTTTACTACATCAATTTTCACTTTGGCAGTGAGAATTCGAAAAAAACAAATTATAATCCTCTCACCCATTTCCCGTACCCTTACGCAATAATAATAATTTCTTCAAAAGTCCCATCGATTTTCTGTGTATTTGAAGAATCATATGAACACAGAGAGGACTTGATTCAATCAAGATCAAATCGAGAAAAATGGAAACTCAGCCGGCATCTCCGGGATTTGGAGCGTCACTGCAACTGAAGGACTGCATAGAAGAGCTGCTGAGGTTCACAATTGTTTCCTCCATTGACGGCACTCTTGAAATTGATTTAGGTCTCTCCAAAGACTACTGCTCCACTCTCTTACAAGAAGATCCCTCCCACCCCTTTCCCGATCCCACTGGTAACTCTTACTTCGCACCCTCTTTTGTGGTACCAACTATTTGCTATGCAACTGGGCATTTTATTAAATCAAGTGATTGATCCTTTAATACTAATTTTTCGCGACCCAAGCTACTCCCTAGGTGTGACACGATGATTGAAATCCCCAAAGGAACCCCAAAAAAGCCTCATTCAAAAAGGGGGATAGAAACTCTAAGTTCTTTAATGTATATGTAAAAGGAAGAAGGAAAATGCTGATGGTTCATGGGATAGAAACTGATCAAGGGATCACTCTAGAAAAGGCTCAAACAACAATATACCAGTTTAGTCTCCACAGTGAGGTCTAGAAGGGTAGGGGGTTTTCTTCGGGGGCTCAAGAGATGGAATAGATAGGGTCCCACAAGTTTGAAATTCGCTGCTGGGGAATTCACACAGGAGGATAGAGTGTTTGCAAAGCTTACCCTACCTTTGCTCAAAGGTAGAGAGGTTGTTTTTGGTAGACCCTTTGGCTCAAGGAAGTGTTTGATACTTAACATTTGAATAATTCATTGTAATTAACCTTGCCAATTAAAGATATATGACATTCAATGGAAGTAAAACGCAAATGTTTAATTTACACTTTGTTTTTCTAGTTTTTTGGACTACATGTTGCCATAACTTAGGAGTTGGTTTAGCTTAGTCATGAAAACTTGTCACCAAACATAAAAGAGTCCTCCAAGTTTGTAGTTCAAACACGAATAACTAGTTTAATCACAAATAGTTGGTACTGTCTATATGGATCTTTTGCTTTTATACAGAAAGAAGGGCTGTTACTTCCTTCTCTGGAACAGGGATTTGGGGGAGGTGCGGACTGATGCAATGAGAATTGTCTATCTTTTCTTTGTAAAAGATTAAAGAGTCTCATTTATACTACTTTTTCCAGAATTTGGATACCTGATCCTCTATCAAGTTGATAATTTTATTTCACCTTGCGCTACCTGTACATGACAGGTCTTTCTGAAGGAGTTCCGTTATATCCTTTATACAAACACCTTTCAGCATCCTTATACGAGGCTATTTCTTCTGAAGCCTTGCCAAGGACAGAAAACAAACTTCCAGTAATGCAAGAAACTAGTTCTTTGAAGCAAAAGGAAGAAGAATGGGCTAGTCTGATTAGGAAAAAGGGTTCTCGTTTGCTCAATGTAAGTTAAACATGTAATAGAGTTACTTCCTTTTGTTTCAGTTTCTCATACATCATCCCGAAGTTAATGTATATTGGATGTTGCTAACTACAGGTGCTAAAATCTGTGGACTTTGAACTCCATGTTCAGGAGCCTTACTTCTCCCTTCTTAGAAGTATAAATATCTGGATATATTGCTCTTCCCTAGCAAAATTTGTTTCCACCTTGTCATAGATTTATATTTCCTTTAAGTTTTAACGCATTTTCACCTTTGCTGTCATAGTTAAATTATTTGTTAAGTGTTTGAAATTATTTGCAGATGGACAGAAAACTGTTGAAGGAAGGTGTGCTGTTGGACGCTATAATAAGTATGACTTTATTATGACTTGCATGCATTTTGCTTACTCTATTGACTGCTTCTGCTGTCTCCTCATTAAACATGTTGTGCTCAGTGCTGATTCTTAGAATAGCTTGTGATTGATAAATTTGTATTTGGTTGACACTTGATTATCTGTGTAATATGATAATTTGGATGTTCTGAAGAGGATGCCCAAGAATTCATGTATGTTTGTTTTATAGTGACCCTTATCAAAGTTCCCATCGCGGAAGAATTTCCATTTCTAATGTTTTAGATCATGGGGACCTTTCATTATTAGTAGTTTTTGTTTAACGTAATTCTATTCTATGATACAACCACTTTTAGTATAGTGCCGAAAAGTTAGTCCTGGTTTATCTTCAAATGTTTGGAACCAGAAGCTCATTCAACTTCAGGCAATATTCTTTCATCTAAGAGAAGGACTTGCTTAAAAATGACAGGAAGCATCTTTGACACATTGATCTTCTGAAAGAATATTTTGTTCTCTTTTCCTCTTTCCTCTCTCAGATAATGTCTTTTTTGGATGTTAGAATTGAACCAGGTGCTTTTATCCTCATCAACAAATGTTTAGTTCTTCAAGTTCAGGTACATTCATCATCATGCACATTTATTTTCTTTTTATATATCAGTTTGGTACTTTTTATAGACAACTGAAGAAAATGTCGGTTTGCAGGATGTCCATCATTATCATTCATTTCGTGAGATGTTAGAAGCAGAGAGTCTTAAAGAAGTTCTTCCTGGAGTGGATACCATTGAAGAAGGTAGAAATCTCTTACTGTATGGTAGTGAGGATGTTACATCCCACTCCATATGTTTCATGTTTGTAGGGACTTTTAATATGATTTGAAGCCGATTAAGGATATTTATGGATATGTTACAAATATCTTATGTTTGAATGTAAGAGTAGTATCTTCTGTCAGATCATCGTTTATCTTTGATCCCCTGTCCACGGTTAGGGGGGGGGTGGTTCCCCTCCCTGCATCGCTCCTTGGCAATTCACCTATAGGGTAATGAGTGTCTGTACATGATTGCTCATCCCTATCTTTAAAATCCTGGCTTCCTTCTTAATCTCTCCTATTCTTTTCATCTCATATCTGGTGATCATCATTTTAGTACCTCAATCCTGTAAAGGTTTAACCGTTTCAAATGATATGAAGAACACATAATTTGAGAGTACAAAAAAAGGAATTTCCTTTTAGAAACTATGGTCATTCCTAGTTTGGCTTCTTATTGTGCTGTTCGCTATCAGAATTTTAAAGCCAAGCTATAGTTGGTTTCTTGAAGGTTACCAGAGAAACTGTAATATAATTGGACCATTTGAGACCTCATTTACTCTAAAATCTTTCAAGTGGAAAGTGATATGTTCAAGTGATAACTGATATGTGAGTTGAAAGCCTTCATTTCTCTTGTTTTCTGTTAATTGGTACTTACTAGGGCCAATTTTTATATGTAAATATGGAGGAAGAGATGCTGAGGATAAATGTACTGGACTTTGTTCTTTCTACTAGCATCTAACGTTTCAAGACCTTTAAACCTTTAATCAGTTTGGAACTCTTTATGATAAATGTTCCTTATATGAAAGCTAAGTTGTTTAAACATGCAAATTTCAGGTGTCCAAGTTTACCGGAAATTTTATTCAGAAGAGAAAGAAAGGTCAAATGGTGTTCTTACTATCAGTGTTAAGAAGCAGGTTTCTCAGCCTTCCATCGATCTGGGCTCCATGCTCGCTGTGAGTAGCTTTCAGCTCTAATTATCTTGACATTGGACGATACTATTTAGATCATGTCAAAATGACATTATGCCATCATCGCAATTGTGTTCTGAAAGTTAGAAATGATTCTGTGAGATGATTTTGTGAAAACATGCTCTACCTGTATAAGGATCTAACTCTGCTGGTTCCCAAGTGAAAGTCACTTCCTTGAGAGAAAACTATGACTTCATACTTCCTTGATTTTGTCTTCTGTCTGAAGGCTACCTTAAATATTTGTTCTACCATTTCATAAAGCTGCAAAGAATGGTTTTTGAAGTACTATTATATTGCAATCGAAGCATCTATATTTATATTTGTTATCTGCTTTTTCTAAAGACTAAAGACTCTTATGAAAAACGATGTGCGAGGTTACAATAAAAAGATAAGTTTTATGAGAACATGATGGCAAAACATTTTTTACACATCAAGAACTAATAGTGTGAATTGATTGCCTCTTTTAAGATAAATATTCGTGAGATTGCCACTAAGGATTTGGTTCAACGACGAATGTACTACAAAGCAAGATGTGTGCATATCATGAGTTTGACTCCTGGCCTTGTGAACCAAGCGTGATATTTAAGACTGCAAAGTTTCATATATTTGTCTCTGATGCATATAGAGATAGCCTAGATGTTTGTCAAGTTCCTAAATTCAGATTCTCCAATTTCTTTCAGGAACTGAGCTATGCAGGTGTCCAGAGGCTTTTAGGATTCGTATGTACAGTTGGAACAGTATCAGAGGCACTTCCACCTCCAACATCTTCTCTTATCTCATCATTTCTGTTGCCACACAACCCAAATGTATGATATGACCTGATGACTATGTTGATTTTTCTACTTTTGAAATAATCTTGGACAAACTTTTACTTCCTAGTGGATAAGCTGTTTTTATTGTTATTATGATTGTTGAAAGTAAAGGATAATTGAGATGACATTTTTTTATTTTCTAATACAAGTAAGTTGAGAGAACTATATCCCGTTGCTTCTGGAGCTCCATCAGCCTCTTTGCTGCATTTCTAGGTTAATAGAAGCCAGCTCTTTCACTTGCCTTTTCATATGGAAGGAAGACACCAACAAGGTGACTGGAGTTAGGCTCGTTATACTGAAGCAGTTTGAGGCTCTTTGCTAATGTCCATCCTATGTAAAGCAATACCATTTTTTTCTCTACTTCCGTTACCAATATTTTGTGTTATTGAGAGGGGTAAGGTGGACGGTGGATGACATGTTGAACTATTTGAAGTAGGAGAGGAAGAGAGTAGGAAAAGCGAATGAGTAAACTCTGCTCAGGCTATTCTACATATGAGAGAATAATCCTAAGGTCTCTAGTTTCTGCAACAGGCTAAAGGTTGTACATTGACTAATGGAGCGAGGGCATTGTCAAAGCACGTTAACAGGAGCAGTGACAGATACTGGGGTAGTTTTTCTGGAAGTGGTTAGTTCCTCACTCCAGAGCCCTTCAACATAAACATCGTTTATTTGCATGTGAGGTTTGTTTTACGATTACATTGTTACTTCTGGAAAGCAATTCCTGGTATCACCTGGCCCATGAGACCAACGATGGATATACTTAGCTGCAGTCCTTCTGACCTTTCTTGCTTCTCCATGGAGTTAAATCTATCTTACCAGCAAGACTCCTCGTTTCCCCAGAAGCTTGTCCACTTAAGAATCTACAGTCTCATCTCTTTTTTTTTTTTTTTTGCTTTCCAGATTCTGAGAAGAATAGGGTCGCCCTGGATGTCATCAGCGACTTAATAACCCATTGCTGCTGGATTAATGTGCATATTGTTCCACCACATGGTGTTGTTTTTGAGTTAAGAATTGCTAATGGTTATGGTGCAAGGTGGTCCAAAGATGGAAGTAAGGTAGCAGGTTCCTGTTCTGCACATTCATCAAACTTTATACATCACATAGTTTTTACAATATTTCTGATCACACTTGAGGTTTGTTTATTCCAAAAACTAACAAAAAATTTCCACTGGCTATGCAGTTTATTGGTTTCCTTGAGCCCTATATGGAGGATGGTCATTCAAAGGGATGGAGGCACTAAATAACAGAAGTTAAACTTTAGCCTTTAGATTATGTTGTAGTAGTTAAATACATGTATAAACCAACATTTATATGACTAATAACATGTTAAATGAAATTAAATAAACTTTTTTTTAGATTATACTAGTTCTTGAAGTACAAAATTATTTTTATGACTTGTTATTACAGAAATTTTGTTCTCTTTGGTATATGTGTGAGGCAGATGGCTAGAAACAAAAGATATCGCGTAAAATAACAAACTTTGATTATTATTTTAGTATAATTATTTTTATCAAATAGATTAATTAGTTACACATACACAATTATTTGATAAATATACACATATGACAAATATATATGTATAATTCGCCTCTCTCCTCCTCTCTCGATCTCGCTCGCTTCTATCCTCTCCTCCAGGTCACATAGCCGAGGTTATGCCGTGTAATTATGTAAAATATAGTTAACAGCAACAACAACAACATACCCCAGTGCCTCAAAAGGCTTCCGCTCATTGCGGAGTGAGGGGAGGTCGGATGTACGCAGCCTAACTCCTATGTTTAAAAACATAAAGCGGCTGTTTCCAGATGACCCATGAGGAGCGTCGAAAGTTGCATTGACTAACTGCTACTTCACAAATGAAAAAAAGCGCAGATAGTTTAAAGAGCCATTTTGCTTTATTCCATCATACTCCAAAGAATAAAGCAAAATGGCCTAGGTTATTTATGAAAATTTCCCAAAATATTTTGACACGATTTTTCTCGAGTCAAATTTGAATTGCATTTGAAACCAATTTTTAATGGGGAAAATAATATATATAAAAAAAAGTAAAAAAATTACAAAAAAAAAAATAGCTCATGTTTTGTTTACATAAAGAATAGTTCAAAATCAGCGAAATCATACATAATTATACAATAGCTTGTCAAAAGTTATAGAAAGTATATACTACGATACAATGTATATTACTTATACATGAGTTATACACTAAATATATATTATAATACACAAATATACACTGTATATACATATCTATATGACGTGAACTAATTTTTTAAGTTTAGTATCTTTCGGTATTATTTCCTTGATTTAAGCTAATAAATGGAATTAACCCACCTAAACTTTAACTTAAAACAGATTGGGCGAGTTGGGCTTGATATTGTCTGTTAATACAACTAATACCCATGTTATAACTATATCCACCTACCAAACAAGCCCTAGGGTTTTTTGGTTCTTTCAAGTGAGCGGTTTAACAGAAAATTTATACCGACATTTTACGACGCCTTCATCGCATGTGGTTTTCTCTTTCATGTATGTATATGTATGTATCTCCTTCATCTGCTTTTTGGTTCTTCGTTTATTCGTTCGGCTTTAATATATGTTTTTGTATTTGAGCGAACTGAATTTGGGGGGTTTTGGTTCATTTTTTGGGCCTGAAGCCATTGCTTTAGTTGCTTTAGGGTTGAGCCGCCCTTGGATTTCTGCATTATGTGTTAAACTATTAATAGAATAAAATTGTCATGTTTTTTTTGTTGGTTTTTCGGTATTTCTATTTGAACATCTGAGTTTTGCTCCTTTTTATTGACTAGTAGTTGTTGAATTAATTGATTTGAAGTCCTTAAGACTGAGTGAGTAGTGAAGGCATAGGATTAGTAGCATGGAGATGCCAAGTGCACATACTGATTGTAGGTTTAGAATTGACGTTTGTGTTGGAGGTAGCAGGCTCTGTTTAGGGGGATTTGTTGAGCTGTCAAGCTGTACCGCAAGCTTGATAGAGAACCATTGTCACCAAATAAGAAACTTCTTGACTTAGGAGATTGGTGAGAAAGCAGGTGGTTTGGAGGAAGCGATGTGGATGAGATGTTAGAGTTAGAATGTGTATTAGGCAAGGAAGCATGTCGTGAAATCTGATACTTCGTATAACCTAAATGTGTACGAGATAGAGTCAAAGGAGTTTGAGATAAAGTGAGGGTTGTGATTAAAATATGAAATGACAAGAACCACTGGTTGAAATTAGGGATTTAGAAAAGACCCATGTTTTCTTTTTAACTTGGTATCTTGAAAAACCCACTTAAATTAATGCATAAATTAGAATGAGTAAAATAGACCAAATACCCTAATTCTAACAATTAAATGGAACCTTGTCTATAGGAAAAACCTTCAAGTGGAAGAATTTCCACTCAAAAACACCCCTTGCAAAGTTGGAAATCAACTAAGGCATACAACCTTCAACTCTCGCAAGAGAATATCCATATAAAGTTAACTCTCCTTAAAAATGAAAACAGAGACTATAAATACTAGAGTTCTATTGATATTACAAATACTCCAAAATCACTGCAATAGGCCTAATAAGAGAGAAGTATTGGTTCCTGATCAAACAAAGAAAAAGAAAAAAAGAAATTAAAGGAGTCTCTGATAGGTTTTATATTGGCCCATACTTCCAATTAAATGCTGAGGCTGCTGAGGATTGATAATGGGTTTTTTCCTGTTTATAGTAATGTTTTATTTTATTTGGACATCAAGTGTTGCTGCCAGATTGTTTGCCAATTGATGATGTTTTGGTCCTGCTTATACTTTTATTGCTTTTTTTTTCATGCATTTACTACTGTACTCCGGTTCTGCAACTCTGTATTAAGAAACTTCTTGACTTAAATTTGAGTCTTTACTTTTCTTGTGAAGTTTCCAATTGCTTTCTGCTATAGTCGTTTTGTATCTGGTATTTTCTACTTCTGGATTGATATATTTGCGTTGAGGGTCTTCTGGAAACAACCTCTCTATCTCTCTGAGGTAGTGGTAAGATTGCAACTCTGGGTACATTTTACTCTCCCTAGATCCTACTTGTGGAATTCTACTCGGTATGTTGTTGTTCTTGTTGTACTTGTCTTGTGAAGTTGGCGTTGGCATAGTACATAATCTTCTTTTTTAATTATTGGCTTGTGTGATATTCTGCTATCATTGAGGTTCTTCCTTACTCCTCTCAATTTCTGTGCAGCAGAGTTCACGACGTCTTTTCTGTAGCGGAACCATTGAGATGAGAAAAGATAAGTCAGCTGTTTCAAGTTCAAGTAAAATCAGATTTGATGACTCTGATGAGCATGAATCTTCCTCTGAAGATGAGGAGAAGGAGATAGAGCAGGAGCTTGCTGATGTGACCTTTGAGGAACTGCAGAGAGCACGGTCTGATGGGTCGGATACAGTGTATAGGAAGTTTAATTCGGAAGGAAAAAGTAGTCGAGCAAACAAGAACAGGCCAATGGAGATGAGTAGCAAAAAGCCAGTGAGCAGATTTAGGGAAATTATCCAAGTTCCTAAAAAGGCCACGCGTGACCCTCGCTTTGAGTCTTTATGCGGTCAGGTCGATGTAGAACGGTTCAAGAAGAGATACAATTTCCTGTACGAGGATAATCTTCCAGCAGAAAAAGAGGAGCTGAAGAAACAGATAAGGAAATCAAATGACCCAGAAGAGATAAGTGAACTGAAAAGTCGTGTTTCTTGGATTGACAAACAATTGAAATCAGCAGGAATGAAGCACACTGAGAGAGATATTCTGGCAGAGCACAAGAAGAAAGAGAGGGAAGCTGTTAAGCAAGGAAAACAACCTTATTATCTCAAAAAATCTGAAATTCGGAAACGTATACATATTAAGAAATACGAGGAACTCAAAGCAGCACACAAAGTGGAAGCATATATTGAGAAGAAAAGGCGCAAGAATGCTTCTAAAGACCACAGATTCTTGCCATATCGTCGTCCTGGTGAGCAGGAAAACCAGTAAATTAACAGGTTTGTATGCTGTAGCGAATTAGTTTGTTTGGTTTTCTCCTCACAAATATGTAAAGAGCTTGCTTTTTAGGCTTGACCATGTGCCTTTTCTTTTTGTTACTTCAACTCTTGTTTTCATTTAGCTGATTCCTATAGACTTAGTGGCTATACTTGCTGTACCCAGAGCCTGAACAGAGAGGGTTAAATTATGATGTTCACTCACTAGAATACAGTCGAGCAGTCCATCTTTCAAGTGACTCATTTTTACCTTTAGTTTTGCTGATTAATGGAAATTAGTCTGTCCATCATTAGACATATCTAACAATATAGAAGAGCCAGTAGGATCAGGTATCAACATGCTTGCTTGCTGGGGTATTTTGGCCATTACGCTCAGTAGGCCCAGGTATTTTTTCGTCATTCCACTCTCTCCCAAGTCTTATCTCCCACCGCATGGGTGGTTGTGCTCAGTAGCCACCGCCTTGCCTTGTATTTCTATTGAAAAAAAGAGGGAGCAGGCATATTTTGGTTCCACAGTTCTTCATCTCCAAATGCTCTTGCCATTTCAAGGTGACTACTAGTGATTTTCCTCTTCTTATTTGTTAGACTTTTGTTTTTCGCACTATTCGTGATTTTCTTGTTCTGATTTGTTGAAATTCGTGATTTCCCTGTTCTGATATGTTGGATTTTCATTTTTTTATTTTCCTTTGATCTGTACATACATGTCTGTTCTTGATCTCCTTTTGAATTTTATTAGAATTGAAATTAGGGATAAATGGCAGTCATTCGAATTCCAATGCTTGGGTGATTAATTGATTGTGGGTTTTTGTTCTATTTTTGTTCAAGTGTTCAGCGATAGATAGAGTGCGCCAAGTTTCTTTCGAGATTTGACTTGATAGGGGTTTTATGAAATCGTTCATAGAAGTGAAAGAATTATACATGTTAATAGCCCCTGATAAGAAAGAGGATTCTTATCGCTATAATCCGTTACTTGACCGTCCACCGGAGCAGCTGTACTTCAATAACATACGCTAGTTAAAATATTTCTGCTAATTGAATAAGAAGGATATTAATCTCTCTGTAAGCTACTTGACATCCTTTATGCCTTTGTTCTTCTCCATAATCAATTGGCTGATTGTTCCTGCCTCGCTTTCTTCCAATCTTACATTGCTTGCTAAGCTTAAACGCTAATCACCATTTCCATTACCTTCCTTTGATTTGCTGTCTTTATCATTCAATTTATTTGCCCCAAACTTGAATGCCTGTTCACCATCTTTGCTTATTTCCTTATGGTGAGGATGCACCTGAACTCGATGCCAGATTATCCCGTCTCTTTGAATCCTCCAGTAGGTATCCTTGTTCATCTACTAGAAATTTTAAAATGAGGCAACCAATGAGTGTCATAAGTCCACAAACTAGGAAAGCCAGTATCAAAGTCAAGAATACCAAAATTGCACCAATTTTTCTTCTCTCTTTCTTGTACTTGACTGTCCCGAATCTTGACAGTTTTAGAACCAGATTGTTGTTATCTTTGTGCTCAGATCATCAGAGAACCATGTTCGTTAGTACTACATTTCCTTGGAACCTGCCTCTTCTATCATATTTCAATGGCTCCAGTGAAGCAAGTGCTTGCTTTTCAGAAAAGCTTCTTCTGTTGTAAGGCGGTCCCTTAATTGAATATAAGAAGGCTATTAATCTTTCTGTAAGTTGCTTGACATCCTTTGTGCGTTTGTTCTCCTCCATAATCAATTGAGGCTGATTGTTCCTGCCCTGCTTTTCTGCAATCTTACATTGCTTGCCAAACTTAAACAGCTGAACACCATCTTTCTTTCCTTCTCCAAAGGTAAATAGTTGATCACCATTTTTGTTACCTTCTTTTGATTTGCTCTCTCTTTGCCATCCAATTTACTTGCCCCAAACTTAAACACCTGATCACCATTTTGCTTATTTCCTTTGACTTGTACTCTTTATCATCCATAACACTTTCCCCAAACTTAAATACATGATCACCATTTTTGTTTCCTGCCTTGTAATTATAGTCTTTACTGTCATCAAACTAAATTCCTCCAAACTTACCCTGAGAATTGGAACAAAAAAGATGAGCAAAAATCCTAAGCAGCTATTATTTAAAAGGGGATAAAATCCCATAATCATATCAAACACACAGAATGTATATGTGTGAATCGTAACTGAAAAGCTATTTTCCCAATAATAAAAAACATGAAAAATTTAATCCATCGAGTTGAAAATTTAAATCTGTCTCCAGTATCCATCGATAGATAGAGTACTCGAAGTTTTTTTCCAAGGTTTGAGTTGGTAGAATTTTTGTGAAATCGTTCATAGAAATGAAAGTTAGGCAAGTAAATGTAAACTCAGAAATCAAAGAGTGGTGCCTCTCTAGGATCAAATATATCACTTGTATGGCTACTTATTTCAGGTTACTATGGAGCATTCTTCTGCTGTTTCTGGGCCTCTCTAGGATCAATTATATCATTACTGTTACTACTTATTTTAGGTTACTGTAGAAAATTTTTGTGCTGGGGATTCGTCATTGCACTTGAATGTCTTTATGCTCTAATGATATCAGGTTTAGTTGACTTGTTAAATTTCTTTGATCCAAAGAAATATGTGGAATTTTCCTTTTCCCCTTTATAAAAGTGGAACAGAATAATTTTGTATAAAGAGTTGAAACTATTTGTGCTAACTAAGTACTCAACTAAATGACACTCACTATTCTCCAGTCTTTAACTATTAGTTAATGAATCTGCATAAAAGGTGGCATGTATACAGACAACTTTCACACTATTGCAAGAAAAGAAATCAGCCAACTCAGTCTGTGAGCAGCAGAATGATTATCTCCTGCCGCCACTGTTCACCGACAAGGAAAAAGATGACCTTTTGCTCTTATCACCACCTCCTTATTTAAACCCCTTCAGGTGGTTACTGTTTTGGCTCTTAGATAACAGGGCTGATGCCCCTTCACCATCCAGCTCTTTCTTCAGATCCTTCTCTTTATTGGGCATTTTCTTGATTTTATCCTTCTCTGGCAAGACAATGGCTTTACCAATATCCTTCTGCACATCTCTTTCCATGTTCCCAACTCATGACCTATATGAACTCAAAGTTTCCTTCATAACTCCCGGAACTTTTTTGTAGTGACTCCCTTATATGCCTCATTTCAGAGAGAACCTCAGAGTGACTCTATGCTAATTAAAAACTTACGGTACCAATAAAGATGTAGGAGTATGACGTCCTTACACGAAGTGCTTAATTAAATGACACTCAATATTCTCCAGTCTTTAACTATTAGTTATTGAATCTAAACAATCTCCATTGATTGTTTTGTCAATTCCATGCTCAATTCTCCTGGAGTCATTTTTCAAGATCCTGCAAGTATTGTTTCTCCTCAAGAAAGAGGTCATCAGTACATTGTCTGTTAATCTGATCCTGCGTGAGAAGTAGTTCAAGTCTCTTCTGGGTGATGTTCTTGAATTCCAATATATTAAGTTTATTCAATTCTGGTCTCAAAAGCTTTTGAGCTTATTCCACATGTTACACATTTTACCAGCACAGCTAATTGTTCTTTCCAAACAGACTGTTGGAAATGATGTACCCGAAAGAAGCTTTAACATTATGATGAATATTTTGAATTGTCAGCAACATAGATAGTACTTAAATACTTGAGATAGACCATTGGTTATATTACATGACCCCACTTCATCATCCAAACCAAATTGCCAAATAATCAATCTTATCTGCTGCATATAGTATCGGTGTCCATTTGTTTGTAAGAGAAGTTTAGTGATCCCCGTTGGAACCAATTCATTCAAGTGCAAGCTTTGGACACATTCAGAGAAGTCTTTCAGTTCAGTACTGCAGGACTCATCTTTACAGATAAGAGTGAAACGAAATAAGAATTTAGCTTAAACTGAAAATGCA
>JAABOM020000096.1:21542870-21554548 GCA_011800125.2 Solanum clarkiae | reverse complement strand
CCACCCCCCCCCCCCCCCCCCCCAAAAAAAAAAAAAAAAAAAAAAACCGATACTAGTTACAGGGGCCCGTTGACCAACTAATTAAAATGATCAGACATGTAGCTTTAAGGGTGTGATTAGGAGTTGAAATCCCATCTAAGCATCTATGATTCATTCCACACCAGATGCACCAAATATTGAAGCAGACACCATTTGCCAATTTTTTTTAGATGGATTTTCCAACTCTTCATGAACACCAGCGCTCATTAGCATCCTAATACTGTAAGGCATGACCCAGTGAAGTCCAAAAACTGATATAAACATACTCCAAATGTCAGCTGCTGCGGTACACTGAAGAAACAGAGATGTCACTTTCAGATTCCTCCTGGCACATATACATCTATTCACTGTCTTAATGCTTCTTCTGCTAAGGTTGTCTTGAGTAGGACAGCCGTCATACAATATTGTCCAGATGAAATCAATTACTTACGTGAGTTCTGTTTTCCTATAAGCTTATGTGGCCATTTGTCAATCAGTTCCTGTTGGACTGTAGATTTGCCATATCCTCTTTCAATCTTGTAGGTTCTATCGTTAGGTCCTCCCCCTTCTAACCTGAGAGTTGACCATAAAATCTGATATTTTTGCAAGCAATCCCTGCAGGTCATTTAGCTCCGAAACCTGGATATCCCTTCTGAACTGCCATTCCCATGAGTTAACCTGCCAATATTGTGCCACATTGGAGTCTCTATTGTTGGCTAGTAAAAACAAAATTAGGATATTCATCTTTCAGAGTCTCCGGACCATGGTTCGGTTTTGGATTTATTATAAACCCTTAAAACAGTGGTATCGCTATAGTTTGTTTGTTCATCAGAGCATCAACTGACGTTATATTTTATTACCCAAACTAACAACTGCTGATTGTTTAATTTCAAATGTTCAGCACATATTCTGAGTTGAGCTCCTCAGCAAAGGAAGATAACGCACAGCCTGCTGTTGAGCAATTTTTGGCGCTGCATGCAAGTTTGAAGAATGTTCAGCTTGTTGGTGATGCTTTATCCAAGACCATATCGGCTGCTGGTTCAGAATCAGATCAGGAAGAAAACCCATCTGAAGAAGCACTTAAAGCTGTATCGGAAAAACGGAAGCAAGCAACTCTATGGGTCAATGCTGCGTTGGCTACCAATCTGTCATCATTCTCAGTGTATAGCAAAAAAGTAACTTCAACACCTATTGCCCCTTCAGCTCCCTTGCCAAGCCCGAAGACTATTGCTCTCAATCAAGCTGTGCTAGTCCTTGACAACTCAACCAAAAATTCACTTGCAAAGCCTCAAGCGAAACCCCGCCCGACGATGAGTTCTAAGATTCAGTCATCAGGATCTCAACGGCGCTTAACAGATGGGGTAGCTGCTAATCAGAAGCCAAAATCTCCACCTCCAGCAGATTGGGTCAGAGGAGATGGCCTTGAAGAGGCTGTTGACTTAGCCGAGATGTTACGAGTAGCATCCCAAGACTGGTTCTTAGGATTTGTAGAAAGGTTCTTAGATGCTGATGTCGATGCCTCAGCTTTATCAGATAATGGTCAAATAGCTGGCATGTTATCCCAGCTGAAGAGTGTGAACGACTGGTTAGATGAGATTTCCTCTAGCAAGGATGATGAAAGTCCCCAAATTGCTTCTGAGACCATCGATAGGATAAGAAAAAAGATCTATGAATATCTTCTCACTCATGTGGAGTCTGCTGCAGCAGCTCTTGGTGGTGGCGGTAGCGGTGGCAGTGGCAGTGGCAGTGGCAGTGGTTCACAAGTGTCACCTATAATAGAAACCAAAACAAGAAAATGAGTGTGATTGCATAATGCATAATACTAGCAACTCACCTTTCATATGTGAAGCCTGCTCCAATAGTCCTTCAACCACCAAGTGGTTAAAAGAGTTGAAACTTTTAGGATGTGAATAGATTCTAAAATTGGTCGAGGTAGAGTAGTTTAGTATATATATTGTGCAGAGAGGGAGTTACATGAAGTTCAAGATTTCCTTTCTTCTTTTACCTGGAAACTTTTTCTCCTAAATTATGAATAGCTCAAGGTCTTGAGTATATACTGATGTGAGTTCTGGAGAAAAGGGAACATGTCCTTTCTCCTTACATTGAACGAGTGACGATGAACTTGTTACTGAAATTAACTTATAGTTGATTATGACATTTTGCATCTTGGTGTTATCAGTTGAAGTAGAAGCTGTGGACTTGTTGGCACTTTGAAAATCAGCTTTTGTTTTCAAGTTTCTTTCACAATTTTGCTAGAAATGATTGCGTGAGCTGTCCAAGCTTTAGCGAGCAGAGTACACAGGTACTTGTGCTGGTGGGAGGTAGCGAGCAGATGGGAGGTAGCGAGCAGAGTACACAGGTGTGACCTATTAGTTGGCTTGAGATTGAGGCATAATAGTTGTTGTATTAGTAATTAAAGAACAACTTTATCATGTCCCATGTACTCATTTTTCTTATAACATATCAAAGGGACCATACATTAAAGTAAGATTGAGAAGTTCTTATTGATTTCTCAGTGGTAGACAAATATACTATATGCAGCTCTATATTTATGACAGCAATAATCCTTGGAAAGGTTTAAAGCACATCTTGTTAAACTCTGGTGGATAAGTGAGTGCAGGATTGTTCAATAGGAACTGGAGGGTCTGAGAAAGTGCCATTGAGAATTGACTTGGCTAACCAAACATTTGCAGCATCTGTGTAGTGTATCCCATCCCAGCTAACGTACTTTGTGGGATTACTACATGCCTTCCCATACTCTGTGCCATTCACTATAGCTGTCTGCCCACATGCAACTTCAGTACCATTGTTGTACCATCCACAGCAGAATTTCAATGGGTCTCCAAAACCTACTTGCCCGTCACCAAACAATGCATTATTGATCATATTAGTTTATTAACAAACCAATAGAAATTACTACCTTGTTTCTTGGCAGAGCTAATTAGTTGATACTTAGCTGAATAAATGTCAACATAAGTAAATGCAGCATCAGGGAACTCTGCTCGTAATTGTAGTATCTTGTCCTGAAGTTGCTCGTTGAATTCGCGAGCCACCTTGTTTTGGTACTCTACACACCCAATGCCATCCAAGCCCTGAGGCTTCAGTGGATAATCTATCACACTGTAGGGCAAACAGCCAATAGGACCAGTATTGTGGATCCAGAAATTCACAGCCCCTTCAGTGTGTAGTTGCTGCACAAATTATGTATATACATGAATGTCAGTACAGAAAAAAGAAGAGAATCAATAGTCAAAAGATAATGTTTGCCTCTCAAATGTGTAGCATCTAAGTCAAATCCCACGTGGAGAAAACACGGGAGATGTTAGGTATATAAGAAAGCAAGCCTTAGGCCTTAACGGCACATGTTAAGGATATGATGTACTGCAGGCTCAAAGAAGACTATCAGTTGAACGTCCCCCTTGAATGAGCTACATTTTCTAAATGCAGAAGCCATAATTTCGAGATGTTTGCGCAGCCTTGGCTTCCGCATTATTGATAAGATTTTAAGAAAATTTTGAGGGGAAAAACATACATGAATTGCTTGAGTGAAGTTGTTTAAGATTAGTGGAATGGATGCTCTGACTTGTGCTTCATGGGTGTGTTGAAAACCATAGGAAAGGTCATTCTGTCCAATGTCAAATGTGTAAAGTGCCTTTGAGAAATCTTGTGGATTTGGAATGTTGAATTTGGAGGAAGACCACTTTGATTTATCTGACACTGCATCAATAATGTCAATAACATAAAAAAACTCATTCTGACCAAGTAAAAGAAAATTAAGGCAAGTAGAAGCAGTGGCGAAGCCAGCATTTTCGTCAAGGATGCTCATACTTTTAGAACATGGGTGGGTGATTTTTATATCAATCTATTTTTAACCTATATATTCGAAAAACAATTTCGACGAAAAGTGTTCATCTGACCATCCTTGGATGAAGGTAGCTTCGCCCCTGAGTGGAAGGTAACTTACATGGTAAATCAGAGAGCAAAAGAGTACGTTTCTTGAATTGTAAAAACTGAGAAATCTGAACAGCAAGGCTAAAAGGACTGTAACCACCAGGGAGAATAGATGCCCCTACCATTGCAAAATTTGCACCATTTCTAAAATTTGCAGTGATTGAATCTAAATATGCATTCAAGTAGGCCGACTCCAACCTCTCCGCTGCAACACCACGAAAAACAAAAAAACTAATCACAACTTGAACCCATGATCTCCTGATCAATCAACGAAAAACTTTTACCTATGAGGTCTATGATGAGACGACCATCGCACACTCTCCCCAATGGTCTGCCAAAGAAAGTCAGACCATTGGGTGGGGGCACCTCACGGAATGCTGCTGATTTTCCGCCAGTATCCGAATTCGAGTCACCAAAATTATATATTCCTGGAAACACACATTTGTTCTTTTCTCTGCCTGCATCATTGTTAATTTCTCCAGAAACTAGTCCTGAGTATACTAATAATACTAACAATGTTACTAATTTCTCCATTCTGCAGTTGGTTTTTGGATTTTGTAAGAAACTCCCTTCTCTTCAAGTTTATATAAGACATTTTGCTGACTTAATGATGAATTGAACACAACTAATGTCTAGGCTCTTTGTAACATTTAATATGGATTCTTGCTTACTATATGAACCTAACACAATTTTTGTTGGGTGCATTTGGCACGTTTTCTTTTGTTAACTATCCTGATTAATTACGATAATGAAACTGATACATATTGCATCACTCATATTAGATGAGAGTTTTTCAAAAAGAGCAAAAATTAATAAGGCAAAAAATAGTTAAAATAGTTATAGTTTACTAAAATTAGGATTTATAGCTACATATTATAGGAGAGAGACGAATGAGATCGAGAGAGGGAGGAGAGATGCAAGCATGATCAAGAGAGAGTTGAGAGAGGCGAATTCCATATGTATATTTGTCAAACTGTATGTATATATCTGTCAAATAATTGTATATGTGTAACTGATATACATATATATTTGTATATGTGGCAAGCGAGATTGGGAGAGGGGTGAGAGAGGCGAGCGAGATCGAGAGAGGGAGGAAGAGGCAAGTGAGGGAGGTAGACAGTGGAGAGAGGCGAACTGTATATGTATATCTGTTAAATTGAATATGAATATCTGTCTGTATATATGCAACAATGCATTTGTATATGACAAAAGATTAGAGAGAGAGAGAGAAAGGAGGCGAGAGAGATGAAGAGAGGAGAGAAAAAATTAGTAATAAAACCCTAACTATAACTATGAATTGTAATTTTTTCAAAAGATAGTGATATAATGTAAACGCATATCATGTGTATAATACCATGAATCCCATTAAATATCCAATTAATGATCCTCAAATATGATGAACTACGTTCAAGTCATTAGGAAGTTACATGGATATTTTCTTTTTTTGGCTTGTCATTAGTTAAACGAATTGAATCTGAAATATGGACCATTCAATGAGCAAAGATACAAGAAAACAGAAAACTAGAATGTAAAATTCAGTTGCATATTTTTATTTTTCAAGATATAATTACAAATTTCACAGAACTCATCTACTTTCATACAGAAGCTGTTTTGGCAATATATTGAGGCTCAAGGAGTGAAGGAACATAACGCTAAGCAAATGTACTCAGTGACTAACTAATAACTCTTTTATTTATTCAGCTATTGATGGTTCTTTCTCTGGTTCAACTTCCACGGGCTCTAACTTCTCTGTTTTACCATCTTCTTTTGGAATAATAAGTCCATAACCCCCTTCTTTTCGTCTGTAAACAATGTTAATCTCCCCTGCAGCAAGGCATACAATAAGTAAGTCAAATAAAGTAGAAGATTACCATTGAAGCATTCATCAAATTGTTTATGGATTCTTTTAAAGTTGTTTTTCAGTACCAGATTCCTCATTCCGGAAACCATAGAAGTCATGGTCGACATTTTCCAGCTGTTCAATTGCTTCAGTGACACTTAAAGGTGGCATCTCAAAGGACTTCTTACGAACAATCTGAAATAAAATATGAACGCAAGTGAGTCAGGAGTAGAATTCTAGAAACATTATTAACCATTGAAATGGTTGTTTATACTCATTTAGTAAATCTTGATGATCAGATCATTACATCGCAAGGTAGGATTTCAAGAGTGATGTTTGTTAATGACTTGGTGCATCATTTAGTATTCCGCAGAAAAGGCAGTTCAAAGCATAAAAGAGAATAGTCCAAAGTGATCTACAGTTCTACACCCACCCAACAGCCAAGAATTTGTTCACTTAAAAGAGGCGAAGCATGTTTCAGTGCTTGGGTTGACAAAGCATGCTATGAGAGTGGAAGCCACCGAGGCATTATATCAAGTTGAGATTAAGAATATCTGGCTACAGCATAGGCTACTCGGTTTGGGTTGAACAAAGACAGGCATTTCATGATTTGGAACGGTAGAAACAGAAAGGACAAAGGCATTCCGTACAAAAAAAGCCACTTACAGATTAAGGACAACCTTATTGTATCTGGAATGGATATCAAAATTCAAACCAGTAATTTTAATAACATTGTAATTGGAAAATGAACCTAATTAACATGCCTCACCGATCAAGAAATGGAACTAATGAAAAGGTGAGTCCCCGGGAGAAAATGGACAGGAGCTTCTTCACATACCTTAAGATCAGAAATCAGAATGTTTAAGACATAGACCAACCCGCTTCATGCGGCTATGAACACCGCCAAATTTAGCTCCTAAATGGTATTTCAAATGCTTTCTAGGTGAACCGTTTTAACATAAAATTTAAAAGCTTTTTCTCGCTTTAAACCGTAGCATACCGTAATAAGAACACCTACCAATGTTTTCCCTTCAATATCCTTACTAATTCAAGGACTGGAATAAAATTAAAAAATTGACACAGGAAATGAATTTTTTTATTAATATCCTATAGTGTGATGCCCAAATGTTATTCCAACCTTCAATTCCAGTTGTACTCCACCATTAAACATCAAACAAAAAGATGATAACCATCTTATATATCATCGTACAATCAGATGACTTTTTCTGGTCTCTCGCTACCTCGCTAAAACAAATCATGGAAGAATAATGGGACAAGAGTATGGAATCGAACCTCAAAATGGAACATACAGGTAAAACCCATTAAGATATTCTACTCAGTAATAAAATATTAATTGGGCAAGATATCAATTGCCAGCACCAGTAAGACCCTTTAATCACAACGAAAAACATGTCTCCTCACTGTTGCTAGGAATTCAGTCAAAGTTAACGGCCATGTCAAGCTAGTAGAAACCAATATATTGAGTGCAAGAAGAATATTTGGCAAAACATGTAAGTTCAGAGACAACCTCAGTAACGAAGCCCTCGCTCTTGTCATCATCTTCTACTTCTTCCTCTTGGGGAAGTGTTTCCAGATCCTCTTGAACTAAAAGCAGTTCTGGGTCCCTGACTTTCAGCCTATCGAAGCCCTTCATATGACGACCACGGTCTGAATCTTTCTCCTTAATTTTCCGCAATTTTCGCTGTATAATTGATGATACCATATCTATACTTCCATAAATTGACTCTGCATCTTCCTCCGCACGAATCACTCCATGCTTTTTCGTGAATAAAGTAACCTATAGTTCAGGACGCCAGTCAATTAAATGTAATAATAAGAACAATAACAAAAACCTAAATAATGAATTTGCAAGTTTTTGAGCACACTTCACATCTTCGGATTTTTGGGCCTTTTCCAAGCTCTCCACCTCGAACAGACAGCCTAACATCCACTTCCCTGGCTAGATGGCTGTGCTTTTGAACTGCCTTACCCAATTTCTCTTCCACATAGTCCTTCACAGCAGGTGTTAACTGTAGTTGCACCACAACAATAAGTCACCACTTTTCACATCCGTGAACACATGTAGGCTAAAAAAACTATTTGAGCAATCAACCTACTAAGACTTCTTGTTTCATTGTGAACTCGCTACTGTACTTCCTAATGGTTGCAAATACATGTCCAACAAGCTAAATTTTTTTGTAATCTCAATTTATACATCATATTTTCTACAACAAATATGCCTCAATCACGACCAAGTTTGCTTGGCTATAAACCCATTGACTATGACTTTATGAGTGAGATATCTGCTCATTGCAGTCACCTCCAGGGTTCTTTGCATCTGGATAATCCTCCTTTTCTTTAAGAGAGTGGTTGTATGCATTACTGGATGAAGTCAAATTATATAATAGAAACTAGGGTCGACGTACAGGTGTTGGATGTAAATTTGTAACTTTAGGATGGAATTCATAGCTTTTAATCTAAATGGAAAGAGGGAGCCCCCGACATCAACTTCTTTGATGACTTAGCACTTGCATCGGCTGACTTTTTCCTTAGTGTATTTAGTAAAGCTAGGTTCAATAGTTTAGGCACCGGCTCCCAAACGTCTTAAAGTGGGTGGTTTCCCTCCATTTAAGCTCATCTCAAACTAACAAGCAAAATAAAGATAGTAAACGAGTAAAGAGGTACTAGAAGCTCTTTATATTTTCTTCTGTGACAAGATTATAGGACTGCTAGAAACATAGACTATGAAGTAAATGTACTAACATGACTATACATCCAACAAATTGCTATAGCCTAAACATTTTTTACTTTCATTGTGCACTGATGCTACATGGATTCCAAGAAATGGTAGATCCTATAAAAGTAGATTGATATAGAGATATAAGATCCTTTTAACTTAACAAATTACATTTACACCTAAAAGTACAATTGTGTATGCAGACCTTAAACCTACCTTTGCAGGATAGAGGACTAGATTCAAAATGAATTAACTATTTTTCAGATAATCCAAGTTCCTATGAAGTCAATTAAGCATATATAAACAGACAAAAGAAAAAGAGCAGGGGAATAATAGGGTAAGGAGTGTAACCTCAAGGTTTTTCCCTTGAAGAATGAGTTTAACAGAAGAGAGAGGACCGTCCCAAGACATCCGAACCCCAAAGGCTTTTCTGACCCTATTCCTGACAGGAACATTAATCTCATTCATCTTGAAAGCTGAATTTAAAAATCCTGAACTGCTAGATGACAATGTGAATGACAAAGATGGAGAAGCAGTAGCGGAATAAGAAGAACCAGTTGAGTAGCTATGGATACAGTGAAAAATTGTTCCCACGGAAGGAGATAGGGAAAGAGTCGCCATTGTTATATATTGCAGGAGCAGTAACTGGAGATTTCTGAGTCAATCAATCGATTTAAAGAGCAAAACTTGAAGTGGGTTGATGAATTTGAGTTAGAATTTTGTGGGGTTTTGATAAAGATTCGAACTTTTGAGGAAAATCACAGTTAGTTGATTGCTTTGTACAGTAGTGTATATAGGTACTGAAGGAGAGGAAGATGAAGAATAGCGTTATCCGAAATTAGATGATGGTCGACACGTGACCTGTGTGTGATTTGCAAGAATGGTCCCCCAATTTGTAGTCAAATTTCATTTCTCATATATATCCTTGTTGACGTGTCTGGATTTGATGAGGAGATTATATTTGATTTGATATTTTTTTGGCATTTCTTGTTTCGGACAGGAAATAAATTGAGATGTCTGATAAATGATGCAAGAAATAAATAAAATCTTTAATTTTCCTTTTCCCATTTGTCGTGAAATTTTATTCTGTTGTATCAATTAGTACTTCCTTGATAATTACCTCAAATGAAATTACAAAAGCTCTTGTGTTCAAGTACAAGAATAAATATATTGATTCTACTATATCTTTTCTTTGATAAGATCCCATCTACTTAGGGACTTTTATCGTGAAATAATTAATTCGACAGTTATTTTCGAAGAATATGGCTATCAAACATGATATGTCAAAAAGAATAAACAACGTTATTTATAATCTAATTTGAGAATATGATGTCTTGCTAAACATTCCGTGGATATCTGAGAAGGTTGAGTACTTCTTTTGCACATGTCACTCGTGGCAACACATCAATTAAAGTAGATGCAGCTTCCCTGGCTTAAAGGATGGAACTCCAGCAAGAAATCTATTGAAGAGTTGGTGCCGGGATAGCCGAAAATCATTACTTCAAAATTTGACAAAGTCAAACGAAATTCAAGTTTCAACAATGACTTGAAATTTTCACAAGAACAAAGTTGTGACTAGTTGAAAAAATCTTGCTTCAGGCAAATAGAAAGCTTTTCGAGTGGCCCGTTTTAATCTTTGATGTTTGCTACTTTTAAGATAGATGCTCTCCAGAGTCCAAAGAAGGCCCATAAAAATCCATGGCCCAGTAAACTTTCTCGTTTGGTTTGAAGGCTTGCTTTTAGGGCCCAAACATGAATGGACATATAAGTTATGTTTAGATCCGTTTAAATGGGCTTAGCCCATATGACTGACCCAATTCTTAGAGACGTTAAAATGGGCTTGGCCCATAGATCCTGCTTAACTCATTCGTTATTTTAAAGATTGACATATGATTTTTCAAGCCTATTTAAAATTTAAACTGCTTGCAAATATTGCGAATTAGAATTGTAGTAGGAAGCACTCAATAATTAGATAAATACCTATTACATTCATCCTCAATGTTCACACCAAATTAATCATTTCACTTTAGTTATGAACATGTTTTGTCATAAAAAATATATTGCTTAGCTACATAAATTTTTCTTCTTTATGTGTATATATGTATTCGAGAAATGGACAAAATGATCCTTAATGTAGGCGTAATATTTTATTTTTTTCTTTGATATATTTTATTTGATTGAAATGATCTTTAATATATAGCAAAGGTATTCATTTTGATTCTTAATATATTCGAGAAAATAAACAAAATGTTCCTTAATATAGGGGCAATATTTTATTTTGGTCTTTGATATATTTCATTTAATTGAAATGATCTTTAATATATAGTAAAAGTGTTCATTTTGATTCTTAATATATTTCACTTGATTAAAATAGCCCTTAGTATATAACAAAAAATATTCGTCTTGGTTCTTTATCCCAAACCTAATATATTTTATCCTAAATAAAGTGAGAAAATTGGTTGTGTACTCTATGTGGCTAACAATATCCATCATTATTGTCTTCTTTGTTAGCTCCCCCCCCTCCCCCCCTCCAAAAAAAAAATCTCCATAAAATCTAATACCATTTCTCTATTTTCTCCAACAAAATTTATTATTTTGTCTTTGCTTAAAACATAAACTTTTATCAAGTTAATGAAATAACATTTTAGGAATGAGAAAATAGTAAATTTTGTTTGAGAAAATGGTGTCAGATTTTAAGGAGTTCTTTCTTTGAAGCTAACAAAGAAGGCAATAATGGTAGATTTTGTTAGCCACGTAACGTTCATAGTTAAATTTAATACTTTTTTTTAAAAAAATATATGTTATCTTTAGGATACAGAACTAAAATGAACACTTTTTGTTATACATTAAGGACCATAGGATCAGAATGAACACATTTGCTATACATTAAAAATTATTTAATCAACTGAAATATATTAAGAATCAAAATTAACATTTTTACTATATATAAAAAATTATTTTAATCAAGTAAAATATATTAAAGATTAAAATAAAATATTACCCATACGTTAAGTATCGTTTTAGTCATTTTCTCGTATATATTCACTCCGTTTGGTTTCTGACTTACTTCATAGATTTGTTTATTTATATTTTAATAATTATTTAATAATTTCATCCAAAAGAACGTCATTT
>JAABOM020000096.1:21521663-21540488 GCA_011800125.2 Solanum clarkiae | reverse complement strand
AAGATTTTTCTGTTAGGTCTTTTAAAAATATTTTTGGTTTCCTAATTATCCTTAAAATTAGGTGGCGACTCTGTGTCCGTTCGAATTTCGAGGATTGATTTTCTCAAATTAATTGAGTTTAAGTTGATTCTCAATTTTCGAACAATTTCAAAATTTTTAAGAGCCGGTCATTTTTCGGCGTAACAATACTTTACCAATATATGAAATTCAACTACTATATATATTGACCACGACCAATAGATGATGAATTATAATATGTCTTAATTCGATCTGTTGGAATGCAAACTCCTCTCACAGCAAATGACCAAGATATAATGATTATCCCAACCCTATTAGTATGAGACCTTTTGAAGGTGTCAAAAAATAAATCCGTGAGGATTTGGTCCCAAGCGGATAATATCATACTAATGTCGGGTTGGGGTTAGAGTACACACGGTCCCAACAAGATCTACTTTTATCGTATTTAATCAATTGACAGATACTCACCGGTTGATTCTTATAAATTTTTGATGTAATTTGGAATAAAAATTATTTCAAATTGTACTAATATCTTTTTTGCCACCTTCAAATAATTATTTTTGTCCTAATCACTAATTTTTACTACTTCATAAATGATAATTTAGTACTGGCTTAATCTCGTGTAGAATTTTAAGTATATTATTATTTCCTGTTTCTCCTTAAGTTAGAATGTCTTACTTGGCTAATTATGATAAACTTTTACCAAATTTCTCGCCTTATTATGTTACTTTTTTATGGAAAACTTGAGTTGTGTATAAAAGGAGGGCTCATTTTCTCTTTATGACACATAATTTTTCATATCTCTACACTTTTAATATTTTTCTCACCTTAATATTCTCCCAAAAACTTACAGTCACACGGAACAATTTCTTATGTGATAATTAATCTCGAGTTTTTTGTTCCGCTTTGATTCGTTGGCTGTGTTGATCTGTTTTTTAATTGTCCTTTTTACAGGTAAGTTCCCCATCCATTTTTATATGAATCTGTATTATGTTCTTGTCTCATCTGTATGCTCATTTGATGCGGAAATTTTGACTCGGATAAAATTGAGTGTCTTATTGATCATGGATAATTTTATCAATAGTTTCTATCTCCAAGATATAATAGTAAGATTTGCATAATTTTGCGTTCCTCAGACCTATTTATGAAATTTCAGAGATATGTTGTTGTCAACTTGAAGTTGACTTTCGAAATTTGAAAAATAAAAAACTCAAAAATATTGGTTTAACAATTGTCACCCCAAATCACTCACAAAAATCCAAAAATAATTTCAATTTATATTCTCATTTTTCAACTATTGGAAACAAGTACTCACTAGTCCCTTTGACCGAAGACAAGGAAGTGGTTCGCACTCACTCTGTGATTGGAATGAGACCGTTGTGGCTCCTGGCTGTAAAGAGGCTAAAGCCCTTTCATCCGAGAAAACCATTACATCTTACACAATAAGACGATAGGCGAATGGGCGGAAAGTGATATTGTTTGACTTTGACACAATATTTAAAAAAAAAAAAGATTTATAAAATTTATGGTCTAAAACAAATCTTAAATATTTGTGTAACTATATCGATAAATCATCTCATTACATGCGAAATTGATATATTTTAAAACTAAACTATTACGATATATAAAAATATATCTTCTTTTAAAAATCGATTAAAAAAATAAAAATATGTCACACAGCAAATACTTTTTCTAAATTTAGTAATTTACGTCGGCAGTCTGATATTTACTTTTACGTCGGCAGTTCACGTTTATTTTACGTAGCTCAAATATTATTTTAATCATGTCGGTAAATATGAACCCATTAAATTAATCTGAACACTAACTTTATCATGATACGGCACAATTTGTTTATATATACTTGCACTTGTTGAGCAGCATTAAACATTCCAATCATCCATCGTGATAGTGTAGTGATTCTATCCCTTTTCTACATTTTCTTTTGCCTTTTACCTCAAAAAGCGAAAGACGAGAATTAATTACTAATTAATGTTTTCAGACATAATGCAAACAACAAATGTTCTTTCCACTGTTACCAACTACTCAACCCTCCCTGAATCTTACGTTCGTCCTGAATCTCAAAGACCCCGCCTGTCTGAAGTTATTGATCGCGAAGATTTTGTTCCAGTAATCGATATGTCTTGCTGCGACAGGAATATTATCGTGCATCAAATTGGTCAAGCATGTCATCTTTATGGGTTTTTTCAGGTTTTCCTTTTTCATTTCACCATGTTTTTGCTCTTAGTAGACACTGAAATTTTACAGGATTTTACAAAATTAGTCCTATTTTAGAGTCTGTTGGAAGCTACTCTAACTAAACCCTAATTCATGCCTATATAAAAGGGTATATCAAAATATGATAACTTCAGAAGGTTATCTTAGGAGAAAAGAATCAAGGATAAACATATATGTTTATCAATAAAATTATGTTTTTACATATTTTATTTGAAATTGTAATATATTTTTTTAGCACTTTAAAATATGTTGCAAACACTTACTACAGAAGAGTAAATTTTGGTTTGATTTTTTGTTAATAGGTGATAAATCATGGTGTACCAAAGAAGATAATAGATGAAATGCTAGGGGTAGCTCATGAATTTTTCAAGCTTCCAGGGGAAGAAAAGATGAAATTATACTCGGATGATCCATCAAAGACTATGAGATTATCAACTAGTTTTAATGTGAAGAAGGAAACCGTTCGTAATTGGAGAGATTATCTTAGGCTGCATTGTTATCCTTTGGACAAATATGCCCCTGAATGGCCTTCTAATCCCTCTTCTTTCAGGTAATTAATTAATTAAGTTTTCAATATAATCTAGTCAAGTGATTAATTAAGTAGTAGCTCATTCATGTTTGTAATTTATGAATGTATGTGTCATGTCATGTCAAATTAAATTTTTAGTCGACTTTTTTCTCCTTTTTTCATATCTAGTTTTTTCTGCTTTTGGGCTTCTGGAAACAACCTTTCTGTCTCTATGAGGTAGTGATAGGGTCTGTATATATTTTACCTCCCCAGACCCCAACCTGTGAGATTTCACCACGTATGTTATTATTGTTATTGTTGTTGTTGTATTTATCAATCAAATTGAGTTCAAGATCTTTCGAAAATAGTCTATCTATCTATATGAGATAATAATAATAAGGTGTGTATGCTCTATTTTCTTTTGTCCCTACTTATAAAATTTTACTGAGTATTATGATATTATTATTAATTGAATTTTATTAAGACGATATGCTTTATGATTGTGTATGCACCGTGTTTGTTACGTGTATGTAAGTTGTTTTTGAGCAAGCTTAATGTCATATTTTTTTATGTCACCTATATTTTGTCATGTTTCTCACCAGCCGTGATTTTGTTTGTCACGTATCTATTTTGTTTTTTTACCTAACTTGGTAAATTATCTGTATTAGTAGTTACGTGTTTGATTAAGTTTTTTCGATGTAGGTTATTTTTGTTTAGTAAGTGGAGTAACTGTTTAGGAAGACGTACAAATATTCTGTAAAGTACACCTTAATTGGTCGAGCCACGTGTTCACTTTTTAACGGAAGAAATAAAATATCTAGCTACAGCAATTGGTTCCCAAAGGATTTTTTCAGTTCAAATGATTTTTAAAAAATTAATACAGTAAAAAACTATATATATACTGGAAAGAATATATTTTGAAAAACATAATTTAATATTTTATTCATCATCAAATTAATCTTTCAAAGTTGTACCAGAATATATAGTAGACTGACCACAGCGATGCTTAATAGACAATTTATGGATAACATCACTATATTAATATATAAAAAATTACAAATAAATTTTATAGATATTTGGGCTAGAGTTGACGAACAATAATATTTTTATATTAAATTTAAATATCTAAATTTTTATTTAAAATAAATTAATATAATTTAATTTTGAAAATTAACTCTAAAAAATGTAACATACCAACAACTAAAAAGGAAATGAGTCTCTGTCTGTCTCAGTCCCCACTGCTCAGCTGTTAATTCCATATATTCATGACGTCGCGGGTAACATAGGTTGATTACGCAATAGCTTACTTCATATCGAGAATCGTTCAGAACGCGACATAAGCTAAAATAATTTTAAAATAAAATATAAATTTATTTTATTTTATGTTTGGTTGAAAGTATTAGATAGTTTAAAAATTATTTATTTCACTAATTTTACTATGGTGATAGAATAAATTATTTCATCTATTTTAAATTAATTATATCAAAATAATTTATTGTCAACTAAACAACCCCTAAAAAGTTTTTTCTGCTTGATTATTCCACGCAATTTTTCTTGTTCAATATGCTAAATATTCATATTAGCAAATCAACGAGAAAACTAAAAACTATCCATTATTTATGTATATGAAAATTATGATAAAATATATACTTTATTTTATTACTTTTTAAAAAAATATTAAATCTTTTATGAACAGATAAAAAAAAGTGACAGAAAATAGTAGTTTCTTACTTTCTTTGTCTCATTTTATGTGGGATCTTTTCCTTTTTAGTCTGTCCCAAAACGAATCTCACCTTATTCTAATTAAAAATAATTTAAATTTAAAATCTTTCGATTACAGAAATATCTAAGAATTAATTTAGACCGAAAATTTTAAGTCGATTTAATTAGAAGAAGAATAATCTGATTTATGGCCTTTGCTTTTAATTGAATTGCTTAGGGAAATAGTGAGCAAATATTGCATGGAAGTTCGACAACTTGGATATAGATTGGAAGAAGCAATATCAGAGAGCCTGGGCCTTGAGAAAGATTGTATTAAAAATATATTGGGTGAACAAGGACAACATATGGCTATCAATTTTTATCCACAATGTCCACAGCCTGAACTCACTTATGGCCTACCAGCCCATACAGATCCAAATGCACTCACTATTCTTCTTCAAGATTTGCAAGTGGCTGGTCTTCAAGTTCTCAAGGATGGAAAATGGTTATCTGTTAAACCTCAGCCAAATGCCTTTGTCATCAATCTTGGTGATCAATTGGAGGTATAACATGTCTCTCTTATATCGTAATTACTGTTTTTGTCTTAATTTATGTGATGCATTTTGCTTTCTCAGAGTCAAACTAAGTAAACTTTGGTCAACAATTTAAGTTATTATGCTAGTACTTACATTTTATACAAACATGTTACTACCCTATTTTTCATCTTGTCATATGAGACATGTTACAATTAATCACCTATTGGTCGTGGTCTATATATATATAAGCCCTCCGACCCCTAGGAACTCTCATGCCCTTTTTGCTCCCTTGATGACTTGAACTTACAAGGGTGCTTTCCATCCGATTAACTTCCTTTTGTCAAGATGTCCTTAAGTAAATAATCATGAATCATCTCTAACAAAGTTCTTTTTTTTTTTGAACGAGTTACACACGATTTAACATGGTACAAGAGTAGCGGTTCTTGGTTTAAGTCTCATATACCATCCACCATTAAAAAGAATTTTCACATGTTTGGCCCATGATATCAGACTTGAATGTGGCGATGGTGGTGAGGTGAGGGTGTCTTGAAAATATAATTAGTTAAAAATTATATCATAGTAAGCATCAGCTTAAACTTTTATATGAAATGAATAAGACTTCGATATGTAGTCTAAAGTTACATGGTATGATAAGTGTAAAAAATTATAATTATGTTGAAAACACTTGTGTTATTTGTGGTGCAGGCATTGAGTAATGGAAAGTACAAAAGTGTATGGCATAGAGCTATTGTAAATTCAGAGAAAGCAAGGATGTCTGTGGCTTCTTTCCTCTGTCCCTCTGATAGTTCCATTATTACTGCTCCAAAAACATTAACTGAAGATGGATCTTCAGCCATTTATCGCGATTTTACTTATAAAGAATATTATAATAAATTCTGGAACAGGAGTTTAGACCAGGAAAATTGTTTGGAACTTTTCAAGAAAGCTGGAACCTAGTACTTGTATGAGTTCAAGTAATTATATATGTGTAACTTTTATATCAACCTAAGTGTGATTGTCACACAGTTACAATGTTGTTAGGAGATTTGTGCAATAATATGTAGATCAAATTGGGAAAGATGAAATAGCATTGGCTCATATATATAAAATGAAAGAACACGATATCACAAAACTACGAGAAAATGGTCCGTTATGATCACTTACAATTTAAATAGAAGAAAATGATCTTTCACGTAACTGTTATTATTGGTTATGTTATGCAACATGCATTAGGATTTTCATCGGAGAAGAGCTGAGGAGGTGGGATTCTGTCAATGACATAGTACACCATCTTATTGATGATTTCTTCTCCTTCTGATGCCTTGTTACTGTCTTCGCGACCTTCTTTCTTTTCTCCCTCTTCGAGCTTCTTAGCTTCTTCATCTGGATTTGGTTCTTCACTCTTTGTTTCTTCCTTATGCTTCTGGAATTCAGGCTGAGGGACAATTTTGGCCTGCTTTTTCATTCGCCTGTAGACATAGTCAACGAGCTTGTTGGCGTCCATGCTTCCTGTTACTGTTACTTTCCCTAAGGTCAGATCTGTTTCCGCCGTTCTCACCCCTAAATCAACCACGAAGACGATTATTTGTAGTACAATAGAATTATGCTACGTCAAATACACAAAAGAACTTGTTTATATACCTCTCATTTTTAGAATCTTGCTTTTAAGTTGCCTGGCACATGCCTCACAATGCATATTGATAATAAGTTCAACTGTCGTCATCCTGCTAACCTGAAACGTGGATTAAAACAAGGATCAAACATTAACATTTATAGTCTTTCTGTATATTCTTCCGCGGGGAACTATACTACATGAATAAAAAAGATTACCTGTGAAGAAACAACTCCAGGAATAGTTTCATCTTCAGCTTGTGGCAAAGGAGACAATACTTTTGCTGTTCTCTTTGTTTCCTCAACAATCCTGGCACACACTGCTTGTGGTTCGATCACTCCGTATATTGTCACTTGGTTTTGCTCCATATCTGTCATTACTCTCTCAACCCCTGCTCCATTTGAATATACGTTTGATGCTTTTCTAAAATAACGTCAGAAGAAAAAGACGCAAAAGCATAGTGAAATAGTTAAGGTGCACGCAAACTGACTAGAACATCGCCAAGCAAAGTAAATAGAGTAAGATAAAAACCTCTAATCTTTGAAATGGTCTTCTCAATCTTCTTAGCACATCCTAAACAATGCAAGTCTACATACAAAATGAAATGAGAATGTTGTTTTAGTTCTTCTATCTTCTCTTCCTTGGCGCACTCCTGTCAAACATAATAAGCTACAATGTGAACATTTTCTCATCGTTGTCGATTCAATATATCTAAGGAAAATATACACGAGTAACCTTTTTAGCTTGTTCACCCATTGTCTCTGCTGATGAGCAATGAGAAGAAACCAGCTACCAAGCTTTTATATACCGAAAATCGATGAGAATCGAACTAATATGATAGAACAATATGAGTTTGCAAAATTGTGTGCAGAAAAGCTAACTCTGTGCGATGGCAGAGCACATGCAGGGGAACTAACTGCATAAAGGGGACCTCATAATTGTAATTCTTATTTTATTTTATTCAGGAGGGAGGAAAAGGGGGATTCCACAAAGCAGGGAATACCCGAGTTTAAGGACACAGAGAATATCTTTTAAAAGAGTTGGTTCTATGTTCGCTCAATAAAGTAGGTCGAGAACCATGAGTTTTCAGGTTCAATTCTCAATGGAATCTTTTATCATCTGTCCAAATTTTGGTGGACGGAGTTATTTGATATTTGTATCGGTAGAGGTAGTAGCAGGTATCTGACGGGACTAATCGATGTGTAGGCAAGTAGACCGGAACAGTACTATTATAAAAGAAGTTGCAATACAACTAGGTAAGTTGAACAAAAATGGGTTGTATTCAAACTTTGGGGATGCTAAAGCGCTAATGATTTGAGTGTAAAATTCTTCATTCTTCAAAGTTGGTCTCACATGGGTTCTTCCAATTCTACATTCTAAACCCCCTGTCCCCTCTCCTAGAGGCAAAAACAAAACAGAGAGAGAAGACAGCAAGAGAAAGTCTTTTGTCAACTTAATCGGGCTGATGTAGATCGTAATATATGGATTCTGCGGGAACCTAATAACTTTATGCATTAAGAAATCCACTAAATATGAACAAATATTAAATTCTGAATGCAACTAAAGGGTGTTGTTTGCATGACTTGATACCATAGTGACATTTCAATACATTAAGCTGCCACAAAAGACAGTAAATTACACTAGATTTTGCAATTATATGATAAAAAACATGATCTTAGATAAGGAGTCGAGGTTGCGAATCAGAGTAGCGGACTAATAGGTTAGTAGGGTTAGGTGATGTCTGGTCGTGCAGGAGGTTTAGTCGTGCCTTTATATATTTTGTATTGTCTTTAACCGTGTTACATATGTTATTACTATCATATTTGCATACTATCACGTACTTTTTGTTATTAATCGCTCTTTCTGTCTCCTTTTCTTTCCGTTCCGTTTTTCCATATCTATGAGTTTTTTGAGACGAGGGTTCCTAAGAAACAGTCTCTCTACCTCTATGAGGTAGTGGTAAGATCTGCGTACATTCTATTTTCTCCAGACCCCACTTGTGGAATTCCACTGGGTATGTTGTTATTGTTAGTGTCAGAATATTGCCATTATTCATTTTATAACTGCCTCTGGATCTGAGCTAGTTGCTTGATGCCTTGTTGCCTAAAAGAAATTTTGAAAGAGCACAAGAGCTTCTATTGCAATCAAGAATATGGAAATAAGCAGCATGAAAAGACGGTCATCACTGTATTATATTTGCTTATTTATGTTGTATTATATACAATGTGCATTCCAATGTATTATCTAAGCTGCAGCAGGATGTTGGTAATCGTTCAGATACATCTCTGCTATGGCTGTGTGCATCGCTGCTCCAATTGGCAGGACATCCTCGTCAAGAAAGAAGTGAGGGGAGTGTGGGGCGTGGATTGAGCCCACCTTTTCATTTCTGATCCCTATTTGAAAGATAACTCCAGGAATCACTTGTTGATAGAAGGCAAAGTCCTCACCTGCCATAACCTTTTCAACTTCCCCAACGTTCTCAGGACCAAGCACGAGTTTTCCAACCCTCTCTACATGTTGATGTAAGCTCTCATCATTTGTGCAAGCTGGATATGCTGGGAAATCCTCCTCTTTCATGTCAACGTACGCCTTACACCTATGCACGGCTGCCTGCCCTTCAATTACCTGTAAGCTCCATACAAATGCACCAATATTACTAAAACAAATCTAGGTTCTCTTCTTATTAGAAAGAACTTGTAGCATTTTCGTTGATACTGGATATTGAAGACAACAGCATCTACTGCAACAATATATCGAGAAATAAAGGATTCAGTAGTAATTTCCATGTATGTTGTGTTTATGCTGGCCTTGAGCCAAGGACTATTAGAAACAGTCTCTACCGGAACAAGATAGGGGTAAGATCTGTGTACATGATTTCCCGATAGCCTAAGAAAGCCATCAGTTTAAGGCTATTAAACGCCCTCAGAAAAATCACTACAATTCGTAACACAAACTACATGTTAAGGGAACAGCAAGAAAATCTAGTTGGTTGATGTTAATAGTTAACAAGTCAAGGTTCAACAAAGTACCTCTTTCACCCTCTTTTGAAGTTGAAACAAGCCTTCAGTAGTAAGACTCCTCATAGTTCCCCCAAATTCAACATATGATGGAATTACATTTGATGCTGATCCACCTCGGACATAAGTAATAGAAAGAACCTTCAGGCAGAAGGAAGTCAGACTAACTATCATACGAGCCTTCAGGTCTCAAACATTATACAGCTTCAACCTCAAAACGTCTGAGCAGTAAATAAAAATGTTCCTAAAGATGATTATACATGTTCCTATATACATAATAACAAACATACAGAAGTGAACACTTCTTATGATGTAAGCATCTCGAAGGGAAAAAGAAAAAGGATCGGACCAGTTTTATCATAAGCAAAAAGCTCAAAAAGGCTCTTAGGTCTGTTTGGTCCTTAAGCGCAAATGAAGTGTGGAATTTAATTCATAAAGGAGAAACTGAAAAAAAACTACAAATATATATGTCTAGTCTCAGATTAATAATAATAAACATGAATAACAAATATACGGACAAAGAAGCTGGAAAAAAAATAACAATAAGTGAAATATCAATTGTTTAATTTCGCCTCTTCAGGAGACGCTCATTTGCACGGAAAAGTATGTCTTAAAGCCTTGATGATGACACTAAAGCGCACATAGTGAGGCAAACCGTTAAGACGTTTTTCGCCTAGCTTTTGAGAACACTCAAAGGACAAGACTTGAAATTAAGCTACGTACTTGACTATGAAGGGGATCAACTTCTCTTGAGATAAGCTGCTGCAATGCCACAATTGCAAATGATGCAGCAAGTATTGGATCCATAGTTTCATGGGGTTGTGCAGCATGCCCACCTTTTCCTTCAATTTTTGCTTCAAAGAAGCAAACAGCAGCTAGAAGGGGTCCAGGACTAGTGCCGATCCTCCCTGTAGGTCTTTTAAAATCAACATGCACACCAAATATAACTTCTGCATCACCTAGAGCTCCTTCCTTAATCATATGGTTTGCACCAGCTCCTCCTTCCTCCGCAGGTTGGAAAACAAGTCTGACGGTTCCCTTTGTGGTTTACAAAAGAATTACCACAATATTAAGTTCAGCAAAAAGAGATACTGACTGATATTGTATGATGCCACACAAAGAGCCAAGCAGATTAGGTGAATTTGAACAGTGCTTTAGGAGTGTCATTGACATATGATGTATCCTTATGAAGTCGAAAAGAAAAATCTAGTTATTCAGACAGTTGCAGACTGGCAAGTAATCAAAGAGTGTGGTTCAAAACAGAATGTTTCGATGGATACGTGCAAGATGAAGCATAAGTAGTTACTGACAAGTAATCAAAGAGTGTGGTTCAAAAAACAGAATGTTCTGATGGATATGTGCAAGATGAAGCATGTACGACTATACATATAAAGAGATCCAAGAAATGGTTGTCACTTGTAGAAAATGATAAGATCATCCTTTCTATTGCACTAATAATCCTCCACTACTAATCCTCCAGGGAAGGATTAGCCAAATTCAGATCTTGAGAATCAAAGAAGAAGATGGTCATTTCCTATTTAATTAGCAACATCGACAATTAAGTAAGGAAAACTTCCTTTTTATGTTACCGCTATGAAGTTCAGACTGTTCCAAAGGAGACATATAATGATATTAAGACAAAGTTGCAGCTTAACTTTAATGATTAGTGCTCCACATGATCTCACACAACGTGATAAGTCAGGTACCAATATTATTGTGCTCCCGGCCATTTCTAGAAATGACTACCTACTTTGGAAAGTTCTGATGCTGGACAGGAGATTTTGAAAAGGAGAAACTAATTTCCTTAAAGGCTTGATAAGGTCTCTATGAATTTGAAGAAAGAATCCAGGGAATCAAACACTCCCTCTGATTGTGACGCCTTTAGAAGTTTGAAGAGAAAAAAAGTATGAAGAAATTTATGATGTTAGCTAAACCATTGTTAAACACTAAAAATGTCTCATGTCATAAAAAACTGAAAGTCCTATTTGTTTACAAAATCTTATATGGAAGTATCACTTTCTTTTAACCTGTCTTAGATAAACATATAAGAAGTTCTCATTTAAATGTTCTATGCTATTTTCTAAAACAGTAGAAACACTAACAATGAACAAATGAACAAATTCTGTAAGAAATAATAAGATATCTTGTTTGTCATTTCCTTATGAGTCTAATCTTTCATTACCTAGACAAAGTACACATAATATCCCCTCTATAAAAGAATGTTATTGTCTACAGTCATCATTAGGTAAAAATGCCTCCTTTTGTAATAAGTTCCAAAGGACCATATCATGCAAGCATAGTTGAGAAGTTGAGGCACAACTGATAGGATTATTACTTCCGAGAACAAGTAAATCTGGTCACTGGTCAAAATTGTGCAAAAAATCTTGTGTTCTAAAATCACACAAGCACAAGTTACATTCCAAATGATTCAGTACTAGTGAAGAGTTAAGTTCCTTTAAACCAAACATCAACAGAACTCACATTAAGTTTGTCCTTCCGCTCATTCAGCAGCTTAGCAGCACCAAGAAGCATAGCCGTATGAGCATCGTGTCCACATCCATGCATTTTTCCATTAATTTTGCTCTTATGTTCCCATTCGACAAGTTCCTACGGTTATATTCAATCGAGATCAATCCAGAGACATTTCACACTTAAATATGCACAGTACTAAGAAACTCTTTAAATAAAGTTGGAAAATTGTTATAGGCTGATGACCAGTGTAGAAAACAATCTAACTAATATTGAATCCTCTCGATTTGATATAGAAGATTCATACAATGAACATTGGGCAGCTTGAGTCAAGTTTGAACGGGTTATAATGGGTCAAAACAATAAATAGGTCAACAACCAACCCAATCCTAATTTGCTGGGTCAAAAGGTAAAGTGATGGGTTATAGAACGGGTCAAGACCCAACCCGACCAAATTTTTACTAAGTTTTGCTTATTTTATTTTTTTTCAATATTTTAGTACTTGATTAAATTATATTTTTCTTTATTTTGACTATATAAAACATATCTAATTAAAAATATTTTGACAAATCTCTTGAGTCAATTCGAGTTGAATATCAATTGGATTGGCTTGAGATGGGTTGAACTAATAAATGGGCAACTTATCAACCTGCCCAAACTTCAACGAGTTGAACAGGTTAAGTTTAATTTTGACACCCTGCAATGAACCCAACTGGAGATCGAGACAGAGGGGGGCAAGGACATTAAGATATCATACTTCCTCAGTAAATTCAACATATCTTCAAAAGTTTGGGTACTTTCTTAAACTTGTTGCAAAAGTAAAACCAGATAAATAAATCGAAAACAGAGGGAGCACCATGTAAAAAGGGAAAAATTGAATCTTTTTGCACATTAGTAATTGGGAGAAACCTGCACAGGAAGGGCATCCATATCAGCTCGCAGAGCAACAACAGGGGGAGAACCATTGCCAATTTGAGCAACAAAACCAGTTTTAGCATAAGGGTATTCATAATAAACCCCAAGCTTATCGAGTTCACTACGGATGAGTGCACTGGTATTATATTCTTGAAATCTGAGTTCCGGGTATTCATGAATTTTCCTTCTTATGGATATCAACCAATCTTTATCTTTACTTGCTGAGCTCAGCAATTGCTTAGCAAATTCTTGATCGAAGTAGCTGCCTTGAATTAAATACAGCAAGCTGAAGAAGAAAAGCAAAAGGGGTAATAAAAAGGAGAGAAATGAAAACATTTTGCCACCTTTTCTCCGTTGAAATCAACTCGACCAACTATCTTAATTCAGCATTTATTTGGTACTTCTTCCAAGAAAAAATTGTTTTTCTCTAATTAATAATTAGTAAACAGATGAGTTAGATGCTACTTAACTCCCAATTTTTTTAATTAATAATTAATAAATAAATTTTAGTAGCTCAGTTAATTAGCTATCTAGGGATTTGATTCTCATATTTCTATTTCCCCTGCCCCACTTTTTTCTAAAAAAATAATTAATCAAATGTGTTTATACTCCCACCGCTCCATTTTACATGGAAATTCTCTTGATCCGCCTTTAAGAAATTATTAATTTAAAAATAATTTAATTAAATTATTTCTATTTTTTATGTGACATTACATCTTTTTGGAAAAAGGGGCTAGAAATAACAAAATGAAAAATCAAACCAAACCTGCTAAAAATTTTCAATTTATTACTCCCTTTCTTTTAATTTGATTGTTTTGTTTTAACTTGACATGAGTTTGAAAAAGTAATAAAAAACTTTTAAATATTGTAATTTTTAATTAAAAGTATCTCAATATCTTTTAATTTTATAATATTAAATATGAAATGTGAAAAGGTAAAATTAAATAGTTGTAAAAAAAGGAAGAACATTTTTTTTTACACACACTAAAAAGAAAAATATACATAAATGGATACAACGAGTAAAAAATAAAATAAGTATCAAAGTATGCTATTCTCAAAGATTGTTAAAAGGACAAATAGGACAACTCCAACTCATGGCCATTCCTTGAGTAGAGTTTTTAAGTCAAAAAATGCCAAATGCAAATCTTTGGATAAAAGTCTAAATTAACTTTAGATCTCCTTAACACAAAATAGTACTAGTAATGTACAAAATGAGACAATCATAGAACATACTAGCTGTCTCAACTTGAGCTCCTCTGCAATAATATAAAAGGAGCTAAAGATCAACTGAGCATAATTTACGCCTGTTCATGCTACCACAAACACCTCTATCATCTATCAGACCGATTTACAAGAAAACTGCAATGTGAATACAGGCTGTCTAATAGCTTAAAGGGGAGCCTTAGAGTAACTGGTATAGTTGTTGTCATGTGACCAGGAGGTCACGAAATGCAAGGTCCGGCAACGTAAAACAGACCCTTGTGGTCGAATCCTTCCCCAAACCTGCACATACTGGGAGCTTTAGTGCACCAGGCTTGCCCTTTTTACTGTCCTATAGCTTAAAGCATCCCCAAACACCTAAGAAGACTATGAGTACACTTGCAACTGCGAGCACCTTGGATATGTAGAAACTTGACGAAAACAAAGACAACGCTGCTCTCTTTGAAACTTCATCAACTGGAAAATAATTTGTACCTTTCGCCTTTCCACTCAAGTTTTCGGCCATTTGACCATGCCTCTCAAATTCTTTGGACATGGTATCTTGTGTCTCATCACTGGAGATAGAAGCACTAGAGGACTTTTTACTCTGCACATGCCAGTTATTAAATATATGTCAAATGTGTCACCTTTTAGCGTCTTTTTTTCATGAGGGACTGGGAGAACTTACCGCAGACACAGTTGACAGTCCATGATTTGCTCCATTCTGATCAGAATCAGTCGGCATGCAACACTCTTCTGTTGCACCTTGAAATTTTACTTGGTAACGTATTCTTTGAGCAGCAGTTCCTTGCATTCCAGATCCCATCTTTGAAACTTCATCAACTGGAAAATAATTTGTACCTTTCGCCTTTCCACTCAAGTTTTCGGCCATTTGACCATGCCTCTCAAATTCTTTGGACATGGTATCTTGTGTCTCATCACTGGAGATAGAAGCACTAGAGGACTTTTTACTCTGCACATGCCAGTTATTAAATATATGTCAAATGTGTCACCTTTTAGCGTCTTTTTTTCATGAGGGACTGGGAGAACTTACCGCAGACACAGTTGACAGTCCATGATTTGCTCCATTCTGATCAGAATCAGTCGGCATGCAACACTCTTTTGTTGCACCTTGAAATTTTACTTGGTAACGTATTCTTTGAGCAGCAGTTCCTTGCATTCCAGATCCCAGCTGTCTGTTGTCAGGTTGATTCTCCATCTGCCGAGTCCTTTGTGTTATTCCAAAACCAGAATCAGTGCCTACATTGCTGTAATCATTTGATTCATCAAAGTTAATTGAGCTGTCGACCTGCATTCCACCATAACCAGCAGATGAAACAACCTCTTCAGGGTAACCATTAAGGAAATCCAGATTCCCCATTGAGTGATCATTGCTAACATTATATGTTGCGAACGCCTCGTCCACTGTGGTTGCAACAGAATTCATCTCTCTCATTACAGCAGTCTCTCCACAATTTCCCAACAGAAACCCGGGTTCAAATATATATGTCTTAACCTGGGACAAAAGAATAGCAGCAGAAGATCAGTTCTCTATAAAAATAAAAAAAAAAGTTTCAAATAACAGATGTCTTGAGACGACTCACAAATGTACAAAACTGAAAGACGCCTACAGGGTTCCACTTACTGGCTCGTGTGTCACTTGTGACCTCAACTCACTACACATTCCAGAGTCCTTCACTGGTGCCCTTGTTATAGTATTGATACTGTTCGAGGCAAACTGGACTGACCTCAAATCCAGTCCAGAATCTTCATAGGAAATCTCATCAGAGCTAACAAGAATTGAATTGGAAAACTCACTAGTATTGAGAGCATTTATTCCGTTCTGACACTGGACATCCTTTTGATCACAGCTGATCTCATTGGTCATGGAAGCATGTAACTTAGACGATCCAAACTCTACCTGCAACTGTGAAGGCAATGGGGAGAAGATATCCCAATCTATAGGCTCTGGTGAAGGGTCACGAAAGAGTCCCATCAATGCGTCTAACTCGAGATCTGGCTAAAATATGAAGCAAAGAAATAAGTCTAGAGTATTAGTTTAACCACTTGTCTGCAATGAAAAATCAATATTTAAGAAAACGGCAGACATGGGAATTGCTCTACTTACTGGCACTGATGTTATCTCCAACATCAGATCTTCAGCATCGCCAGCAGCGCAACTATTGCCACAACTATCAATAGATAATCTAGGGTCACGAGTTTTGCCTCCGGAGGTTTTTGTTGGATTACTTTTATTACCATCACTTTCCATGACTGGATATGGAGTCACTGTTTCTGATAGTTCATCATTGGTAGGTGATTTTCTAACAGCAGGAGATGAAACAAGAAGGTCAACTTCATCCAAGTGTGAACTTTCAACATGTTCATCTTCCTTCAATTCATTCTTCTTAAAGAGACGACAAAGCACAAAGGCTCCCTGAAGCAGGAAAATGATTACTAATAATCCAATATGACCCAATTTACATAGCTACATCACAAAATAGGAAAGGAACTGTAGCTTCAATGATTAACTAACAATGGCGCATCTGATCCACAGTTGTTGACTTGGACATCTCACAAAATGTTGCACCCACCAAAAAGTAAGCATTACATGGGGCTACATCACGAAATGTTGCATACAACCCCTTGTTGTCCAAACAGAAGATAAGTGGACTAACTACAATTAAACTGGTCAGTCATATGCCACTCCATTTAAGTAAACAATATTGACATAATGTCACCTTAAGACATGATTTTTCTGAGATAAGAAACAGCCAAATACACCACTATCTCTTCAAGTAGAATAGATTAAACTATAATTTCACATATGAAACAAACAACCTTTTTCTAACTAAAACCATCCCAAAGAGAGAAGAGAGATTTTAGTCCCCACCTGTCCAGGGTGTGAACCATCCAATGACTTGTCAGTTGCACGATATTCATGAATCACCCAATTGGTCCTCTTCCCTTCAGGAGCTCGTCCTATGTAGTATACCAAAGTCTTCTTCATCCCAATCTTCGCCCCCTTTCTAGCAACTATATTTCTATCTTTACCAGTAGCTTTCCAGTATCCTCGTTCAGTTGATCGGTTCAATCGCTGCCCATTTTGGTACTTCCTATCTATGGGACAGAAGTAGAACCACTCATTGTCATTTGACTCTACAACAGACAAATCTGCAACCATTTGAAACAATTCATGCCATTAAATCCTTTTCAAACATGAAATTCAAGCTTCCGAGCTAGGATAATGGAGAAACAAGCGTTGGTGCAGCGAAAGCTACATCCTGAACTTCTTAAGCCAAAGATAATATGGTAATAAACATAATCAGAGTATACCGTATGGAAACACAATGCTACAAATGATAATCAGTGGACCCAAAACCGAGATTATTTTACTTTTTCATTTCAACACTTCCTACTAAAAGTAGGTCAAAAGCAGCCAGAAACAAAGCTAGTCACAGTTATTTCAACAGAATTGTCTCCCTCCCCCCACACTTACAGTGCAAAATCAAAAGTAAGGGACAGATGATCAAGAGCCTGAAAGCTTTTAATCAGGCTTTCTTCTTACATTCAAAGGAACAAATTACAATCACCAAAGTCCACAATTTTTTCTTAAATTCAAATTGCTCCTTTGCCCTTTTAAGGGCTTGAGTATCTACCAACAAGAATCCTAACTCAATCCACTTTGCTAATTGTTAACTGAATACTGGTTCCCCCTTCCCCCTAAACTTACACATTGAAGAAAAAAAGTGATTTACCTAGAAGAGGCAAAAAAAGAAAAAAATTGACGGAACTAACCAGGCAAATCCCATGGCTCGAATTTGCAGATATCAACTTCTCGAATAACCCCCACTTTGTCATCAGAACCATTGATCTTCAATTTCAAATAATGATTGACAAGCTCCTCATCGGTGGGCCGAAAACGATATCCAATCGGTAAAGTATTCAACGGTGGAACTTCCACCTGATTGCCCACCGGAAGTACAGTCATTACCAAGATTCAAACTTTATTAGAGAAAACGAAAAAACTAGTATTTGGGGGCAGATGAATCGATGAAATTTGCCTCAATCTAGATGAAGTAAGCTGAATTAGCTAAAGCAAAAGAAAAAGGGGAGAATGAACAAAAGGGGTTATGTGGAAAACCCTTTATATCAAATTCAGTGGGGCTTTCCGTATATCCTAACTAGGAAACATCGCAGAACGCGTAAGAATTCTTGAAATCTGCATACAACGCGTAGAAACAGTACATTTTCACTGTTGGGAGGAGGGTATATTTGGAATTAAGGAGAAACGTAACGAAGAAGATGGATGGAAGTCATTGGACCAGTAGGAGTTAGACACGTAGAGTGAAGAATGTTGTCCTCATTACATAATGCCGTACTAGGTTACTTTATGTCTCTTTTCTTAAAGTTGAAATCAGGAAAATATAATTTCCCAATAATTCTAATTTATATTTATGCTTGAACACAACAACAACAACATATCCCAGTGCCTCAAAAGGCTTCCGCTCATTGCGAGATGAGGGGGAATCTGATATACGCAGTCTAACCCCTATGTTTAAAAACATAAAGCGACTGTTTCCAGATGACCCATGAGGAGCGTCGAAAGTTGCA
>JAABOM020000096.1:21496612-21521563 GCA_011800125.2 Solanum clarkiae | reverse complement strand
AAATGAAAGAAGCGCAGACAGTTTAAAGAGTCATTTTGCTTTATTCCATCATACTCCAAAGCCAAAAAATAGTCAACCTTTGGCTCCATCCGAGATTGATAGACAATTATCCTTGAACACAATATTTAAATATTTAAAATTTTAGAAGTTTTACATTGATGAAGATTTCATTCTCATTTTCCTTTTTCCTGCTTACAATTTTTTTTAAGAAAAGATACCTCTTAATTAAATATGTAGCAAAATTGTACGGGATAATTTGTTGAGAGATGTATAAAATATAAAAAAAGACTTAAATTTTTATCAAAATATTCAATAATCTAAATATGAGACCCACAAAATAATAATAGTTAAAAATAGCTTTATCCTATTCACTCAAAGAATCATTTAGAATTCATTGAAGGAGCTTTCTGGAATGTTTTCATTTGTCCTATATTCATCTTCCCTTTTCCTTATTGATTATTATTAAAAAAAAATCACAACATATTTTTTGTTTTAAAATATATTTTATTTATGAAAGTTTTCATAGTTCATCTACATATTACTTATCCTTTTTAGATATTCAGAGTGGATAAATATCTACTTGGTAGATAAACAAAAAGTGTAAATTTACGCATAGTCACGTACATATTAATTTTTTTTTCCAGTAATATAACTAATCTAAAGCATGTTTTTGAAGATATCTAAATGACTTAAACCAATTCATATATATCTTTACTAATTTTTCATGGTAAAAAAGTGACCATTGAGAAAGGCATACTCGAGGATTAAAATAACAATAAAATCATTATCGACCTATAGATAATGAAATGGTATATGACTAAATTGTAAAGGTTGAGAATCTATTTATATTTTTTTATAAAATAAAATAGTGACTTCGTGCATATAATTAATCATATTTCTCAGAGCCGCTTATATTAAAGAATATTCTTGAAATTTCAGAGAAATTTAATTTGATGGTCTTTATAAATTTATTTTTATTTTATATTAAATCTTTTATATCAAAATTAAATATTACAACTAACAATTCAATAGTTTACGAGTTACAATTTTAAAGTCTTTCAAGGTGAAGCTATAGGTATAAAGGGGTCATCCAAATTTCCTTTGTTAAAAATATTATAATATATATAAAATTATATTTTTATATTTATTAAATACTCATATTTATATATAAATAGATGATAAATCTTTTGAGAAAAAATTCGATGGCAAGTACATATGTGCTTTCCTTTTTCTTTTCTCTTTTCTCTTTTTTTCTTGAAGAATGTTTTCTAGTATAGTTTCTATCTACCACTTGTGAAAGAGGAAGATGTGGTCAAGAAGTGGAGCTAAGTAGCTAACCTCCATCACATAAGAATTCAATATGTAAGTATATTTTTTAAAATCTTTTGAAACTTTATTTAGGGATGGATAAATAGGATTTTTTTCCCCTCTAAATTATTGATAAATTTTATTTTTGGTCCTTATAATATATGACTGGTTTGATTCGTATTTCGATCAAAAACTTTAAAATATGTGTTATTGTGTATTGAAAACATATCATAATTGACTACTTAAAAGACTGATATTATCACCAAATATGGAATGGCAATACAGACTTTACATGACAGATCAGTATTAATTAAAAGGTTATGTGTTTGGATTGACTTATTTCAAGTAATTATTGTTGGAAAGATAAAAAGTGATTTTAAGCACGTTATTTTGTGTTTAAAATGTACAACAATAAGCTTAAAAGTCAAAGTCAATCCAAATACCACTTAGTGATGAAACTGCTAAAAATATGATAAAATTTTTTTTATCAATATTCACAAACAAATTAAGAATGATTAATCAGATATCATTATAAGGATTAAAATAGAATTTACCCATTATTATGTGAATTTAATGTAGTAATTTGCTTTTATATCTACTCCCTTAAGTGAGACTCCATTCTTGGTGGACCAATAATTTAGCCATGGAGATACATGTTTCCAATTTTGCTTTGAGATTATTGAGAGTTGGACCAAACACAATAAATAATTACAAAAATGTCATTTTCAATCTTTTCCATATTGCTGATTAACGAGTGAGAGAAGAACTTGAAATTGACTCCCTCTAATTCGAGATCGAAAAGAAGAATATTATAAATATAAATGGACAAAAAAGTACCTTGTTTGGTTTGATTAGACTACAATTTTAAATTTATTGTTTGTTGTATTTTAGTTTCATGAAAAGGATATATAGGAAGAACCTTAGTCCTTAAGCTATGTAAAGGTCTTGGTCAAGGGGATTGCACATTGTTTTATCTTCTTTCTCCCATGAAAAATCAACCAATATCTTAGTCTCTATCCAAAGGGCAAAACCTAAATAAATTACGAGTTTGATGATTAGTTCAGAATTCATAATTTTTAAATTTTAACTTTGTCATTTTTTTCCTATAATTGAAAAACAAGACGTGTAATCATGATTGATTAAATATATTTTACTAACCTTTTGAAAAGCAACATAATCCAAGACCAAAAGTTTGTCTTGATTCATAGTTCAAAAGATTCTTTATTGAGTTCTATTACGTCGAGGGGTTTCATATTTTACAACTATTGGTCCTAATGGGACGGCTCGATCAGTTATTTTTTAGAAATTATACCATCTGAATGTTTCGAGAATTTTATAATGTATAATTAAAATGAATAATTTTAAATTCATCCCAATTATATCGATTTCTTTTCAGTATCGGTACTATTTGATTAATTTTTTTTTTAAAAGTATCCTTCAAAATACACTATTATTTCACAAATTTGTTTTTGAAGAAATACATTGATTCACTAAAAATTCAAGAATGTAAAATCTTCTTTCTATATTATTTGATCTAAAACTTTATATAGGAATATTTGCATAGATTTTGTCATATTGTTTGATGAAAATCTATTATAGTATCTTTTAAATTGAAATTTATTTAATTAAAGGCTAATTAAAGGACAATAATAAAAATCGTCAATATAATACTATATATGCATGCATTCTATATATGCTGTTGAGACGAAGGTTATTTTACAAATAACATCTCGATTTTTATGAAATAGTGATAAGGTATGCATATATTTTTTTCTCCCCAAACCACACTTGTAGAATTTCACTGAATATATTATTATTATTTAATACTATATATACATGGGATTTGAGTTGAGGGTTATAAGAAACAGCCTCTCTACTCCTATGAGGTAGCGGTAAGGTCTGCGTACAATCTACCCTTCCCAGACCCCATTTGTGGGATATACCGGGTATGTTGTTGTTGTTGTAATACTATATATACATGCATTATATTACTATAATTATAGGATTCCTCATTGTTGTATCATGTTTTTTCTAGAAGACTAAAGTAGCATTTGATGTATCAGTCCAACAAATGATTATTTAGTTCAGGAAAATGAATATAATAGGAGTATAATCAGTTAATATATTGTTCCTCTGACTTTGTTCTGCTGAATAACATCTTGAGTGAATCAAAGTTGCAGCCAAAATTGGGCCATTCTTCTGCCATTCTTTGCTAATAATATTTTTTTGTAGATTGGACTGCACATTTCCCAAACAATTTTCATTACCTTCTCTAAAAAAATTGTTTTTCTTCTTTCCTCCATTTTGGTAGGATCGACAGAAATTAGATGTCGTGTGAAACTAGCAAAGTAAAAGATAAAATAAACTAATATAGTTCAATCGATCGTTTTACATTCACAAGAAAAGATGAGTAATCCACTATATAAAAGAGCATACACAACATCCAGAGAAATACTCACTAATTCACTCGGAATACAAAGAAGTTCACACAAGTGTTAGCATAACAGTTGTGACTCACCGTTTCTCTTCCTACACAAAACTCTTAAACCCTTTCCCTACATTGTAAATGCTATCAAAGTAAAAGAAATAAACCTCTATTTATAAAGTTATAAACCTTTCTGAGTACAAAAATGAGACTCTATTTACAGAGTCATAAGCCTCTATTTAATTTTTTTAACGTTATCGAAACTCAGATAAGTTTTTACTGGGATTTGAGCTCTAAAAAAAATCTTTATGCAATAAAAAATATTTCGAATCTACTCCAACTTCAATGCTTTTACGGCATCCATTCCAAGACAAAACAGGACCAAGTCCCACCATAGTTTCAATAATTCACAAGATTCAGGTTTTTGCTTAATTTTTTAGGCTCCACCATGCTTGTATAAGTTGTCTATTTGCCATATTCATTCAATTGGTTTTCCTGTCTTGATCAACATCGGTGGATTCAAAATTTTTACCCATAGGGTTCGAAAAATAAAAATGTACTACTTAAAATTCAAACCTAAAATCTCAAAGCGAATTCTGAATCCTTGACTACTAATACAAACTCTAAAAAAATTACAAAAATATGTTATATTATCGAGGGGCTTCAGGTGAGGCCCAGAGCCAGCATTTTCGTCAAGGGTGTTCATACTTTTAAAACATGGATGAGTGATTTTGTATCAAGGTATTCAACAATTAATATATATCAAAATATCTATATTTAACCTATATATTCAAAAAAAATTCCGACGAAAGGTGTTCATCTGACCACCCTTGGAGGAATGCAGCTCCGTCCCGGTGAGCACCCTCGCGCTAGTGGTCCACAAGTATAGAGAACATGACAAACCCCCCAAGTAACCTCTCACATGCATGTTCTCCTGATCAATCTTATCCCTCAATTAATTTTTATCTCTCAAAAATTTAATTCCCATATCCACACCACATTCAAAGCACCTGCCTCTATGTGTGCTTGTTTGCACCAATACATCTCTCACATTTATAACAACCATCTTATATATAAGACCTTTTCAATGAACACACACACACACACACAACAAAGCTAGGTTAAAATTGTTAGAATGGTGAATCGCAATGGGAAAAAAATGTTGAAGCATCAGAGGAACAGAGTTAGCTTTTCAGCTAACTTGCCTGAGGATGTTCGCGGGGCGTTCGCGGATTGTACATGTGTTGTGAAGTACTCTATGGATCCATTGGCAGATATAAGAGAATCTATAAAAGAGATGGTGAAAAATGTTGGCATTAAAGATTGGAAGGAGATGGAGGAATTGGTGTATTGTTATATTGTTCTTAACTCTGAAGAGGTCCATAAGTTTATAAAAGAGGCTTTTCTTAGTTTATGCTCTTAGTTATTGAAAAAAAAATGGATAGACCAAGTAATTTTCTTATTTTATTATATGCTCTTCATTTTTAGCAATTTTTATGTTGGCTATTTCATACACAATGTAAACATATGTTTACATTATTAGTGCAGTTTCATCTGTTGTAAGAGTTTATTGTTCAGTGTTCAGTATTCACCTTGAAGGTATGTGGTGCAAAGAGAAATGATTTCCCAAAGGTTTTAAGAAGAGAATGAAGGAGATTGTAATAACTCGGGAGATTTTAAAATATGTAGCTTCTTTGATATGATAAAATTTGTTAGGAAACTTATCGAGCTTGTATTCAAATTTGGATCGAATGATTTTTAGTTTTTGACCAATATAAATTTATAATACCTACTATAATCAACTAACATTGAAAGAATATCATAGAAATTTCAAATCAATTATATTATTGAGATCCACATACACAAGTTTGAGTGTAATAAAATTACAAGTCAATCAAATGATTTTAAAGCATATCAAAAATATTCTTAATGTGAACATCTCAATTGCCAAATCCATATAGCTCATACTTGTGTATTTGTGTTGAATCATGTTATCATGAAAAACTAAAGTTTAATGATAATCTATGGGTTGTATGAGCTAAATTAATTGGGTCAAAATATATTGATTGATAAAAGAACAAACAATACAAATTTCACTAAGTTTAGGGCCTAATTATGTATCTTCACTTTAGTTTTTGAAATTACCTTCCATACCAAATTTACTTGTACCTAGCCTCGAATACATGCTAATCAAATTAGGTGTAATTTGTTTTTTGATAAATTGTATCCAAGCATGATTTACGTGTATCTAAGATATATTGACTTTCTTACTCACCTCTCTCCTTATATATATATCTATATTTCGAAATGTACATGGTATCAAAGATACATATATCTAATATCAAAACATACATGTTGACTCTCTCTCGCTTCTTGCCCTACGAATTTGTATTTTAAAATATATCTAATATCAAAATCACGTGTATCTAGTATCTTTTGAAATATGTATCTGAATTGAATTCTGATGCGGAATTACTAATTAATGAGATAATATGTAATTATTCAAACTATAGAGTGGATAATAACGAAATACGAGTGCCTTGAAGAAGGAGACACGATATAATATAACTTGAGCAAGGGGCTTCGTTTTCTTGCTATTTATTTACTGCTGATTTTTTCGATTTTCATATCAACATGCATCATCGATTGGAATACCAATATGAACATGGGAAGATCAAGCTCTATGAACAAGCTTCGGCTGGTAAATAACCAGCTTAGTCATTCAACCAATATCAGAACAATCTCCACAGCAACTTCTTCTCTGATTACAAAGCAATCCTCCAATCGGCTCCCGCCACGTCCACTATCCTCTTCCTTCACTTCCACTCCCATCCGCCATTTTTTCAGTTCTCGAATTCCATATGCCAAGTAAATTTTCCATTATAATTATTTGGTTAGTAGTGTGTCTTTTCAAGTTTGTAGTGTGTGATTTTTGTTTTTTGATGAAGGCATCGGGTTCGGGTGCCGATAAATTGGGGGATTCGCATGGTGCCTGAGAAGAAGGCGTACGTAGTTGAGAGGTTGGGGAAATATGTGAAAACATTGCGTATGCGCATTCGCTCAAGGAAGAGGCTATTCCGACACCTGATCAGACCGCCATTACCAGAGACAATGTTAGTATTTCGATTGATGGTGTTCTCTATGTCAAGGTTTAATCTCTGCTAGTACTACTACTTATTCGTTTGCACGAATTTATGTGTGAATTTTGAAAATGCAATGGTTTTGCTCTGTAAATTGTAGACTGTGGACCCAAAATTGGCATCATATGGAGTTGAGAAGCCATTGTATGCGGTAATTCAACTAGCACAGACAACTATGCGTAGTGAGCTTGGTAAGATCACACTCGACAAGACCTTTGAAGAAAGGAACACTTTGAATGAAAAAATAGTGGTAAGTTTTTAAGTAGAATTTTGTGATCAGAAAATTATAGCGTTGGCCATTTGCCCTTTCACTCATGAGTATCTGAAGCTCAAGAACAATGACACTGATTCTGCACTTCCCTTGCAGTTGGCCATTAATGATGCTGCAAAAGACTGGGGATTGAAATGTCTTCGTTAAGAAATAAGTCTCTGGCCTGATCAACTGATTTATTTGTTGCTACAAAAGCATTTATGGTTCTTCTTTTGCTGAATATGTGTGTTTTCTCTTCAGGGGATATATCTCCCCCTCGTGGGGTTAGGGCAGCTATGGAGATGCAGGCTGAAGCCGAACGGAAAAAAAGAGCTCAAGTTCTTCAGTCAGAAGGTAACAGTTCCTCACCTGATTTGAGCAATGTGAAGAAATTCAATGTGCCATATGTATGGCATTTTCCTGTATTAAAATTGATGTGCATCGACACGTACAACAGGAGGGAGGCAGGCAAATAGTGGCGAATCCAGGATTCCTGGACAGTGGGTGCTCATTTTTTTAAGGAAAAAAATATGTGTTGCCAATGGGATTCGAACCCACGTCTGGCAGCTCCCTTGAACTTTATAGATGGACAGAGAACCACAACACCCACACTCCCACAGAACTTCTTGTTCAGTGGGTGTTTAACCTTATATTTATACCATTTTTACAAATTTTCTATATAAATACACAGATTTTTTCAGTCACTGGGTGCTCGAGCACCCACGATCCAACACGTGGATCCATCCCCGCAGGCAAATATAAACATTGCTGATGGAAGTAAGAGTTCGGTGATACTGGCCTCAGAAGCTGCAAGGATGGATCAGGTCAACAGAGCACAAGGTTAGTAAAGTTGTTGCCTAGTGAAACTATAGTGTAAAATCAAACTTGTTTGGCTGATTCTCCTCGCCTATACTCTCTCCTTCTCTGATGAATCACGTGAAGCTGAAGCCGTTCTATCTAGAGCACAAGCTACAGCCAAAGGAATTGCCTTGGTGTGACGGACCCTTAAAGAGCATGGAGGTGCAGAGGTGAGATCCCTAATTTCAGGCCCGTGTCTTTTTCCCATGATTCTGTAACAATATTTTGGAGAAAGTTTGGATTTGTCATACTACATTTGATTGTGTCAATGCCAATGTGCATTCTCACTCACAATTCTTTCACTGCTGGGTAGGCAGCAAGCCTAAGGATTGCAGAGCAGTATGTCCAAGCCTTCAGTAACATTGCAAAGGAGGTGAAGCATGATAGATGATACCTTCTCGTTTAGTCCATCGTCATGCATTACTGATTTGCTAATCATTTTTATTGTGTGTCCCTTTTCAATTTTATAGGCACAACACTATTACTTCCTACAAGTGTTTCTGATCCTGCCAGCATGGTGGCTCAAGCGCTTAACATATACAAAAACTTAACGAGCAAGAATGCTGGTATTGAGCTTCCAGAGTCCTCTCAAGCTAATTTGAAGCAGAATGATTCATCTGCAGTAATCAACAATGACCGCTCCACTACTGCTGAATTTACTGATGAAGATGACGAGAAGGATCACTGAATACTTTGTCAGTCTCGTCTATAGAGTAGCTTTACTTTTTAATTAGCCATTATGGATTATCTAGCTTTACATACATCGATAGGCCGAGTAGATCTGATCAATGATGGGATTCCTATTCTCTTGATACAGACTTTCTTCCACTAATCTTCTCAATTTAAGCCCATGAAAACGAAAGAATCCTGCGATCAATCCTTCAAGTGTATCTCCTCTTGTCTCATTATTAAGTAGAAAATACTTGCATCATTTCAATAATGAATGTTGGTTGACATGACACGTTCTCTTAGTAGCTTAAGAAAAAAACAAATGAACTCCATTTCCCAGCCCCTTCCCCTACCAGCCAAAAGAAGAAAGGAAAAGCACAAAGGGAGAAGATCATCAGACTTCTCTCCTCCAGCAAGGAAAATAATCATGTTTAAAGATCATAATCTCCCTAACAGTGGCCTTATATAGGTGCAAAGATAATCTAAAATCTTTGTTTAACTTCTAGTATCCACAACCAATAACTACAATGCACAAAAATACCTGATGAAATAATTCTCTAGCCACAAAGCACATAAAACAGAAAACACTTCATCCAAAGAGGAAAATAAATGAGACAAACTTAATGTAAGCTGAAAAGAATTGAGTAAATAGTTTTATGCTTGGACGGTTGGTTTTGATCGATTGTTTTGGCCTGCCCAATTTAATCAACATGCTCACTAGACACCTCTAGAAGATTCTAATTCATGGAAATTCCCCCCAACATGATTACTCGAAATCTAACAAGGGAGCATTTTGTGAGTTCCCTCTAAAAGTTATAGTAAGAAAACTAGCTGATAACTTAGCTAAAAGCGGATTTTGAAGTATAGCAAGGGAGCATTTGTTGCTTTCCCTCGAAAGTTATAGAAAACACTAGCTGATAACAATCTAAAAAGAGGATATAATGCTGCTACTGATTGACATGTCCGGTGTCAATATTAGACTGAGAATCTTACAGAAAAAATCTCTGCTTTATTAAATTTCTCAAATAATTGAAAATTTCTTACTTAACAGGGTTAACGCTTGCTTTGAGCGCAATCCATCCATTGAGGCTATATATAGAATTGCTTTTGCAAAGAAATGAAGATAATTAAACTATAAATTAATGAAGACCAAGATACAAAATATATGAATCTCCAACAGTTATACTGATTACAACGATAAACAATAACAAATCTGAATCAACGTGTAGATTTCGTTCATATATACAGAAAATACAAGCGTATATCCAATAAAATACATGCAAAAATCACACTTTCACATCTAACATCTATCAGAAATCAACTTGGATGAAACGTAGAAGCAACAAAAGAAGAGTTAATTTCAAAAAAAAAAAAAAAAAAAAAGAGTTGATCAAGCAAGCCCAAATAGTAAAGAAATACCAAGTAATATCAACCAAACAATATGTAGCAATAGGAGAGCCTGACCCGGAACGGCAGCGGACCCTCCATTTCCCACACTGCAAGGCCCTAACTTGGCAACACGTACACCAGCACAGTGAGCATCTGGACAACCACACCAGTAGGTAACTCCATCGACACCGCAAACCGGGTCGGGTCGGAAACAGTTGATGGGGCAAGAATCGGTAGGAAATGGAGTTCTAGGACATTTATCTTCGTCGTCTTGACGTGAAGGTAGTGGATTTAGACCGTTTGAACAGACAGTAATGGACAAAAAGAAGATAGCAAATATCAGAATTAGGAGATAAAATTGGGTTTTTCTAAACTGTGATTTCATTGGTAAGCTCCTCTGAAGAGTAAGAAGCTCGTTTTCCCAGAAATTGATAATACAGACGATTCCTAATTGAGGAAATTGTAAACCCTAGAAAACGATTGAAATTAGGGATTTTAAAAGGGGGAGAAATTTCTTCCTTTGTCTTCCTTTTCTACGACTCTTGCCAACTGTTGACAAATCGTGAACAATATTCTTAGTACTTTTGCTTTTTGGCTATGAGTTTTTATTAAAAAAAAAAAAGTCGGAGTTGTTTCTTTTTTTTTTTTTTGAAAATTAAAATAATAAGTTACTCCGTAGTTCTTTTTAGTTGTGATGTGATGTAGAGTTGCATATGATTAGGTTCAATTTGATTCGACTTATCGGTTATCAATTTGTAGATATGTTAAATCATTATAAAATCATTAAGATGTTGACTTATTAGTAATTGATTTATTGATTATTGATCGTTGTCGGTTGAAAATTACTTTAAAATAAGGTGACAAATCAAATGAATCATACACATGAGTTCGCAAATTGTATTTTTCTCAAAACCAAACACTATCACACTATAGAATAACTGAGAGTTTGTGACAGTAAAAAATAAAAGTATGAAAATATCAAAAAATTATATATCAGATAGTATAAATATAATTATTTAATTTATTATCGGGTTATCGATCAACCCGTTAAGAAAAAATCTATAAAAGTTAAGTACCAATAACTCAATAATTAAAAAGATTTAAATCCTTACCGAAACAGCTAAGCCAATAATTCATCATCAATAAATCAGTAACTTTTTTTTGATTTCTATTTTGATTCAATTTTGAACAATCCAAATATGATGTATAAAAGTATTTATTTTTAAAGTAATTATCGATTGAAATAATCAAGTGAAAAATATTCAATTTTTTTTAATATCAATTATCTTAAAATTAAAACACACATAAATAGATCATAAAGATTAAGAATTACTCAATAATGTAGTGTTAGTTAAGCTACCCTCCTAATAAATTTTAACTTTACTTATATTGGTGAAATTATTTTTGTGGGTCCAACCCCCGTGGAATATTTTCAATTTTATTATCTTGTTTTCATACGCTAGCTTTGGTGCATTTGAATTAGTTTATTTTTAAGCATCGACAGAGTTGTCTAGGCTGGTACCAACAATCCATGTGACTTTTCATATTAATGGAATTCTAATATTTGTGGTTCACATTCATTTTTTATAGTTTTTTCCATTTTAAGGCAATTCATCATGTTTTAGTTATTTTTTTAAAAAAAAATTAAGGAACCACATGGTGGGATGGTTCATCTATACTTGGCCAATCATTTTAGTCCATGTTCAATGAAACGTTACATTCCATTAATTTCGGATGGAGCCAAAGATTTATTTTCGGATGGAGCCAAAGATTCACTATTTTTTGACTTTGGGGTATGATGGAATAAAGCAAAATGACTCTTTAAACTGTCTGTGATTCTTTCAATTGTGAAGTAGCAGTTAGTTAATGTAACTTTCGACGCTCATCATGGGTCATCCGAAAACAGTCACGCTATGTTTTTAAACATAGGGGTCAGACTGAGGTCAGACTGCATACATCCGACCCCCTTTACCCCGCAATAGGCGGGAGCCTTTGAGATATTGGGATAATATTGTTGTTATTTGTGTTCAATGGAACGTTACACTTAATATTGACGATAAGTAATTCATTTAATAATTATCGCTCTTTTTGGTCATACCTAGGTATTTCTGCTTATGGGTTTTGAGCTGAGGGTTTTAGGAAACAGGCTCTCTACCTCTATGAGGTAGTGGTAAGGTCTGCGTATAATCGACCCTCCCCAGACCCCACTTGTGGGATTTCACTGGGTATGTTGTTGTTGTTATTGTTATTGTTAATGTAGACCCTAGAGCGTTGTAACACAAATAATATTTAATTAGTTAAAATAGTATACTATTTGAATTTGAATTAATCAAAATGATGTGAACCAACTAACAGTATTTTGTAACAACTTCTTTAATAAAAACGATGGAGGCCTCCGCTTTACCTAATAATCAGCTTGCCCTTACAAACATGTCAACATGTATTTGACGGTAGAAAAGGCCTTTTCCTATTGTGTCCACAGCAATAAATCTGGAGGCATATCTATAAAACCTTCATTTGGTCCTCTTTGTAAGATCAGCCTCAATAAAGTTTTATAAGCCTTCCAACTTTGATTCCTCAATAGTAATACTTCGATCTCTCTTCCATCTCGCTCGCCTCTAACAACCATGGGAGCTTGTGCGAGCAGACCTAAGGATTTGGACAGGGACTTGGCCCCTGCCCCGGTTCCTGTTGAGGACTCTGTCACCCCAAAGGCTGACGCGGTTCCTCAGGTATGTTTTTTTCATATGCTTTTGATCATGAACGAATCCAAAATTTATATATAATGAGTTAGGAGCGGGTGCAATTTTTTACTATCTTCATTTCAATTTATTTGTGTTAATTTCTTTTTTCATTTGCTTCAAAAAGAATGTTTGTTTATTCTTTTGAAAACTCTTTAGTTTTAATTTTTCACGTGACATTTTTAAAATCCCAAGATTAATAGGCATTTTGGTATATTCCACATATCTTTAGTTTAAAATTACAAGATTGAAAAGTTCTTTTCTTTTACTTTCTCAAATACCATATCAAATCAAAATCAGACAGACAAATTCAAACAATGATGTAAATAGATATACATGTTCTTTTTTTTTTTTCTTTTTTGAAATATAGTAAGGGGTTCAAGCCATGAAAATAGCATTCAGCTAAAATACAATGTATACAACTTGCATACAATAGATCCAATATGGTTGACCCTTGTATATTATTTTATTTTACATTAGGAGAATAAGGATGGAGAGGAAACAAAGAAGGAAGAGCCTTTGATTGATGTGTCAACAGAGACTCCAAAGACTGAGGAAGTAAGCAAAGAGACAGAGGCACAGGAAACAGCCAATGCAGCAGAGGAAGTCAAAGTTGAGGCTGTGAAAGAAGAGCCCAAAGAGCAGCAGCCAGCTCAGGAAAAAAAAGAGGCTGCAACTGTTGCACAGTAAATAATATTTATCAATGTATAAATTATAAATAATGGGCTTGAGATTTATTGTCAATCATATCTTTAAGCTTAGTTGATTGATTTGTTGAGGCTCCTCCTGTACTTTCATCAAACAACAACAGTCAAAAAACAACTTCTTGTATTTCTCTTCTCCTTGAGCCATTGTCAGTAGATAGATTGGCTAGCAGATTAATATATTTAAAAATTGATATTTACTAAGTCAAATCGTTAAGCATAACTAACTGCCCCGATAAGCAGCCCTACTCGAGAACAAGGCTAATAAATTGCCAATTTTTCCTTTGCTCAACCCTGAGGAAAGTGTTAAGGACCGACAGGAGTCAAGTGTCACACTAAAGCTAGCAAAACAACCTCGAAAGACCATGATTATGAAGATAAATGAGAAATATATCATAAAGAGACGCAAATATTTAACGTAGTGCAGTCAACCAACTTACATCCACATGATCGAGAAGATGAACAATCCACCTCGTGTGGATGTAGGTCGATTGATCAAACTACGTTAAATATTTGTGTCTCTTTATGGTAAGTTTTTCATTTATCTTCATACTTATAGTCTTTCAAAGTTGCTTTGGTAGCTTCCGCATGACACCTGATTTCTGTTGGTCCTAACAGAGAGAACACATTTATTCCCTTAATTAGCAAAAAGCTGTGGTAAAATTCTATTTTGGTGGCCTACTTAACTTGTCTTTTAATGTTGTCGGTTATATAATTTCTGAGCAATCTAGGTATCCTTTTTCATGTGGTCATATATAACACTTTTACACAAAAAACAAAATTGATTCACTTCCAAGATTCTATATGTTGACTGTATATTTTTTTCAACAGAGATGCATCCTTAAAATTTCCAAAGAAAGGCATTGCTTCTTATTGAGGCCATCCAAGATCCAAGAAATGCTAAACCTAAATATGTCATTTTCCGGCTAATGAATTTTGCAAATTAAAGCAACTTCACACTTTGGATTTTGCATCCAATATGTTGAATTTATGGACATACAAATATGTACAATGATTCATATTCTTATACTGTACCCTATACCTCCCCTATTCTATTTCGAAAAGGACAGTACATAGCCAAATAATATGCTCATGAACATAATTTCCTGTAAAAAGATTTCAATTTCATTGCTTTTGTGTGCATTCTTTTCTTACTCTTTTGCTTACAATTTCATTATTAGTAACAACTGCCCTTTTACAATATGGCCTGGTACATTGGCTGGCGCGGGAACCCCGCCACTTCCCGCGACTGGCTTTCAATTAGATGCAGGGCAAAGCATCACAATTCCGACTGTAGCTGGATGGTCAGGGAGAATTTGGGCTAGAACTGGCTGCACTTTTGATGCATCAGGTATTGGCTCGTGTCAAACAGGCGATTGTGGTGGGAAGCTTGAATGTAATGGGCTTGGTGCCACGCCACCTGCCTCCCTCTTCGAGATTACTCTTGGCTTGGGAGACAACAAAGATTTCTATGATGTTAGCATTGTTGATGGCTACAATCTCCCAATGGTTGCAGTCCCTCAAGGCGTCAACGGAGGATGCAATGCCACTGGCTGCCTCTCCAATCTTAACATGGGTATTTTCTCACATTAGTTGCTGTGAATTCATATACGCACAAGATTGAATTACTTTTAGAAGCATATAGACAAGAAATAACAAGTTCATGTTTAACAAAATGGAACAGGTTGTCCAAAAGAACTTCAAGTGGTGGGAGGATATGGAGGAGAAGGCAATGTGGTGGCTTGCAAGAGTGCATGTGAGGCTTTTGGTTTAGACCAGTATTGCTGTGCAGGACAATTTGCAAATCCAACAACTTGTCGACCATCTTTTTATTCTACTATCTTTAAGAATGCTTGTCCAAGGGCTTATAGCTATGCATTTGATGATGGCACCAGCACTTTTACGTGCAAGGCTAATGACTATGCAATCATCTTTTGTCCCATGAATGGGTAAATCTACTCCACACGTTTATTTTACACCACAAGTTTTAAAAGTTTTTCTATCAATTCTTAAATTTCATGCTCAGACAAGCTACATAATTTTGAAACAGGGTAAAGAGGCCAAATGAAGAAGCGTCAACAACTCCGGTGGCTCGGCCTATTGAAGAGAGTAAAACTAGGAAGTTTGAAGGAATGGCTTCAGCTTCAAACATTCTACTCCTTCCTGTTCCAATGCTGATTCTGTTTCTAATTTCCAGCTTATATCTGTAAACATCAATCAGATTAATGGCGCGCGGCCGCTTGAATAGTTCAGCAGAACAACAAGAGGACACATTCAGAAAAGCAGAGAGGAATTTATACCCCAAGAAAAAATTGTGCATCCTTTGAAAAATTTAGAGCCAAAAACATGAATACCATGCCACCTTTGCTTTTACAAAAATATAATGAGTACTTGCTTCTAGACACAATGCATCACTTTTTATAAGTTATAAATAAAGTTTAATTACGCAGTCTGAGGGGAAAATTTGAGGATACATCGTAGATTAAATATAATTTCTCTTGATTATTAGAATAATATAATTTCAACTTCTTCGCAATAATTTCAAATTACTGAAAAACAGTTGATCACAATTTACACCTAAGGTTTTTTTTATAATTTTTGATGTTTGGTTAGTCAAAATTTTTTGGAAAATATACTTTTCCTGGGAAAATAAAGCGAATAAATTTCACAAATAATATTCTATGTAAGTTACATCCTCATAATTCTTTTAACATACCTCATGCATTTTCACCCTCCATCCCCATTCTCACCACCATTACGTTCCATTCTTTATCTTATTTGCTTAGATTATATATAAATATTTTTAAAATATTTTTTTAATTATCTAAATATAAAAAATATGTTATCCACTTTTTAAAAAAAAAAATATTATACTGAAATTAAGAACATTTTCCTACCCTACAATAGTTTAAAGTCTATTTGAATTGACTTTTTGTCTTATTTTTATTGTTTTGTTAATAAGAGCTTATAAATATTTTTAACTTTACGCAAATAATTTAAAATTATTTAAAACTTTTTGACTTGAAATCACATAAAAATAAATAAATCTAAACGGACACTAAATCTCAAATTGAATGAATCTAGAGCTTAATTGGACTATAAATAAATATGATTTGGTGTAAAAATGCTAATTCTTTTAAAGGAAAAAACTGTGAAGATTATTTAAATTGATAATGCTAAATTTCGTTGTAACATTTTCAAGATGTCATAAGCAATTTTTTTTTTTTTGAGAGAAGTTTAGTTTGTTGGAAACGTGACACGTGCATGTTGATTTATCAAAAGAAAAAAAATCAAAATATTAAAAAATTGGGATTAGTTGATGAACTCCAAAATTAAAGAGAAAGAAAAGAAGCGCCCGATTCCTATTTCGAGATGGAAGAACAAGCGTACCAATATGAATTTTAGTTTAAGCGCACATTTATTTACTTCATTCAGATGGTTATTACGTATTATTTAATAATATATTATATAATTTTTTTTGAGAGTTATAATATTTGAATAGATTAATTGTATTATTTTCATCATTATATAATATCACATATCAATAATTTAAAGAATAAATTTACAAGAAAATAGAATATAAGTGAATTATTATAAAAAGTATAGCTTGATAAAAGAAAAATAGAATTTATGATAAATAATGCTCCATCTGTCCCATTTAATAATATAATATTTTTCTTTTTTAGTCTCTTTCAAAAAGATATCATCTTATTAGATTTAGAAAGAATTTAGCTAAAACTTCCTTTTTTACTCTGAAATGAAATGATTCAACCATACAAATATTGCATGATTTTGGATCATAAATTTTAAAAGTTTTTCTTTTTTTCTTAAATATCATGTCAAATTAAATGATGTCATATAAAATAGAACGAAGGAGTAACCAAAGACAAAAATCAGGGAAGAGAGAAGAGATGTGGGGGAAGGAGGACGGGAAATCAATTATTACATAAAATAAAAGTTATCATGTATTATTATATAATAACTGATACGACGATACACACAATAAATCTAAATACCAATAAAAAAAAATACTAATACTACAATGGATAACAATCTTCCTAACAAATGAATGTATATGCTAGGTTCAGTGGCGGAGCCAAGATTTTAATTAAGGAATTTCAAAATTTGAAGGAGTAAATTCACGAACTAGTCGAAGGAGTTCATATTTATTGTGTATATAAAAAGAAATTATCTTAACTTTATATAAATAATATAATTTTTCATCAAAGAACGTTCAGTATGCTAGCTCCGCCCCTGACTGGACTGGACTGGCCTGGCCTCGGAATATAATGGTTAGTATATTAGAGCTTATATTTATATAAATAAAAATAAAAACATATTAGATTAGAGCTTTTATCGATGACTGAATTAGAAATGAATTTATTATCTAGAATCTTATTCTCCTCGTCACCTCAAATTATTCCTTCCGATTCAATTCATATAATACAATAATATTTATGTAAATTTATAAATTATACTACAAATATTTATATGACTATAAAAACATGACATTTGAATGTTGGAAAAAGAATTTCTCTCATGCAAAGTGTGAAAACTGAAAAGTATAGAGTGATTAATTTGGCCGTGGCATGTACGTACTATATGATAACTTCACGCAACATATATTCTAGATAAATGTTTACTTCTTTGCTCAAGCTTTTCAATATTCCTTCCCTATATGTGCCTAAAAGTCCTCTTACCATCTGAATTGGAGAAAAATTAACATTTGAATTACGAACAAGTCTCCAAATGTAATGAAATTTTCTCATCATTATTTTGACTTTCCTATATATTTCCGTTTATCTTATATCACAACAAATCTGGAAACAGCCGCTTTATGTTTTTAAACATAGGGGTTAGACTGCGTACATCCGACCTCCCTTTATCCCGCAATGAATGGGAGCCTTTTGAGGCATTGGGGTATGTTGTTGGTGTTATATCACAACAAAATCAGCCAAAAAGAAGATATCTTGGGAGAGAAACACACAAGGGTGTACTTATGAGTTTCTTGTAAATTGAAATTATATATATAGTTATGTTATATTATTTTAAAAATATTTAAATATAAATATGTGAATTTACGCTAAAAAGTATCATTTAATATGGTAATAGTTAAAATGATTTGTCTGATCAAAGCATCATTTAATACGATATCTATTCAAGTGAGAATGAAAACTTAAATCTTATATTTATTTCTTTTTCCTCTTTCAAAAATAAAATAATACCTTTCTCACAGATTTATTAGTAGTACTTTAATTTTGGCATTTTAGTTAATTTTTTTAGGTTAATGTTCTTAAATTAGTTTGTCACATTGAAAAATCATTTAAAAAAATTACCAGTAAAGTAAAATTTTTAATTAAATCAAATATGTATGTTCAAACTAATAATACTGGATGATATATCATATAGTCAATGAGTTTAACCGATCATGCATATATAAGTAGATTTAAAATATAATTTTTGATTTATTTAATCTTTAAGTTCTTACGACTAAATTGTTAAAATCTAAAAACAAACTAATCAATTTTATATCTTAAATTTACTCTTTAATGCACCTTTAAAAATAGAATTAATCATCACATCATGCAGAGAAACACAAAAATTACGATAAAATGATATAAATTCCTCTATACTTAATAACAAGTCACGAATCTGAATGAATCGGATCCGAAAAAAGTTTAAATTACCAAAGGGGCAAAGTAGAACACCAATCACACCCCGGCGAGGGGAAAAAAACACCAACCCCGAAAAAATGAAAATAAAACTTAAAAAAACTAACTATGCTTATTACAGCATAATTAATTTATGGTTTTTGGATCAACTTTATATTATTGAGAAGCATTTGATTGAAGAAGTTTTTGTGCTGCTGAAAGTTGTTCCATTAAATTACTCACATGAGCCCTATAAGCCCGAGCTTGATCTACAGCTTCAGCTTCAAATTCTCCCAGCTGAAAACAAAGGCGTTCCTCCGCCTCTTCCGCCACCTTCAGCCTTCTCCACGCCTTTTGCAACTCCTCTTTCATTTTCTCTTCCCTCTCTACGCTCTTCTTCAATTCCTTCTCTAGCTCTTCGTTTCTTTTCCTAAGCACCTCCGCCGAGGCTTCATCACTGCTGTGGTCGCGGTGGTGATAGGGTTTCGATTGGGCCGGCAAGGGCAGTGGTATAGTCGGAGCCATTTTAGATTGGTATGAATTTTGCTTCTAATTGGGAAAAAAGTTTGGAACTAATGCAAAAAACGGTGGAGTTGGACAACGTTTTATACACCTGAATATGTCCAGGTTCAATGTATCTATAACAGATATATTCTTCGGTTACTTTTACTTATCTATTATATATTTTTGTTTACTTCAAAAAAAAACAATTAATATAAGTATTTTACTTTGAAAATAAGTAAATAATTCTTAGGTAAAGCATCAAAAATGAAATAATTATTTTTTTATATATATTAAAAGTGAAAATTTAGTAGATGAATAAGTAAAAACAAACGAAAGAGTACAAGAAAGTCTGGTTTGCCTTCGACATACATTTTAAGAAGGTTTAGTTATATGTACTTTTTCTATAAAAGTTAAGATAAATATTTTTCGGCACCTAATTTTATACCACCAATTAATTTACTTTTTTATTTAATAAATAAGGATTATATATGTCATGTTAACATTGAATTAGTATTCTAAGCATTATATACAAATAAGTCTTACAGGAAAATGGAGGTTGTGAGTTGAATTTTCCTCAAATTAAAAAAAAAAAAGAAGAGATACATCATTTAATTAATTAATTTGACTATTATAATTTTGCAGGTATGTTTTAGTTAATTCAAAGCGCGTTAAACTGATTTTTTTATAGCAAGAATTATTGAATCTCGATCTGTTCTGCCATTGATTTGGAAATTTATAAAATGGCAATATTATGGAGAAAATTGATATACTCATAAAATATAAATAGGAGAGTGTCCACGGTAGGAATCACCCAACAGTAATGCATGCGTCATTGGACACGTTACAAATTAATAATGAGAACATGCAGCCGCAATTTCCACAACTCTGCATACTCTTCTTCTTTTCCTGTGAAAATTGAGAGGAACGTACGGAGAGTTTATTATTATTGAGTAGATAAAGCTTGTTGATATCCTGAAGGCGTAACGTTATGCTAATTCGATAAATAATAATAATAATAAATAAAAAAAATAAAAAATAATATTTTAATTTAGAAATCATCACCTAATTTTAAGGGTAATTAGAAAATCAATTATTTATTTACAAAAATAGTCTGCGAATCAAAAAAATTCCAAGTAAGGTTCAAATTATTCCAAAGGGAAGGTATTAGCACCCTTCAGAATCAACAACTGTGGGTTCCGGCTAAATTCATTTTGTACAAATTGAGGAGATAGAGAATATCACACAAGTATAATAATCAATGAAATAAACACATAAAAATAATATACATAATAATGAAAAATAAAGAATAAAGCCTCGAAATCCGACGGATAGATTTGTCATTGGCCAAGTTTAACAAATAACGTGTACGTGAACTTAATACAATTTCTAATTTTAAAATGTAACAAATATGAATTTAAACCGAAATTTTTCCGTCTTTTTGAATAAGGAAGCCTCGAAATCCGGCGGATAAATTCGTCGTTAGCCCTTTTAACAAATAATGTTTAAGCATAAAATTATGTAAAAGCAAACAAACAACAAAAGAGAAATGTATAGAAAGAACTAACAATAAAATAAACCAAATAAAATATCAAGACAAGATTTGCTAACAAAATTCTTGAACAGTGTATAAAATCAACTAAGGATACTTAACTATGAACCAATGGAGCAGTGATACAATTTCAAGGTTATTGGAAATTGGAAAAGATACCACGTACAAATTATACGTAAAATGTAGAAAACAAAAGCTAATCTAAACAAATAATGAAAGACAAAACCAATGAATAGCCAACAAAATTAAAATAATATACAATTATTTAAGAAACAACATAAGAAACATTCATCAAATACAACACCAAACAATTGACAATATATAAGAAACAATATAAGAAAAGGGGTTACCGGAGGGAGAGCATTTTTCAATCAAATCTCGAAATGGATTGCCGACTCATTTTACTCTGGATCTTACCGGATCCAATATCTTCTGGTTGCTAGCCTGGTATGATTGTTGACGCTCATCGGTTGATTTCTCCTTGCGCTCGCTGGAACTTAGAGCTTCTGCGATCCTTAATGGTTGCGTAACAGGCGGTGTGAGGTTGGTTTTTCCTGTAGCATTTTGGGAGGCTCTTTGGGTTGGTTTCCGGCTGATTTTGGAGGCCATTATGGGGGTTTTAAGTTGCTGATTTATGTTGTTGTTGGCTGTGTTTTTGGGCGAATTTGGATGAGTTTTACCTGTTGGGGCAGCAGTGGTTGTGGGTGGTTTGGGGGCTGCATTTTTGGAACCGAAACAGGGGTCGTTTAGGGGTTTTTTCAAGTGGAATTTGGTGACTATTTTGCGGACTGATTTGGCAAAGGAAAATGAGGTTTTAGGTGGCATTTTGGATGGCTGAAATGGTAGAGAAATGGTGTTTGTGGTGTGATTTTGGTGCTGGTTCGTTGATGGTGTTTTTATGGGTTAAGGGGCTGATTTCGTGCTTTATTTGATAGCGTTTGGGCAGAATTTTGGAGGTGATTTGAGGGTGTCAATGGAGGTCTTTAGGCGAGGTTTTGGACGGGTTTCAAAAGGAGAAACAGTGGTTTTCAATGGTTGATTTGGGTGGTTTCAATGTTGGGGAAGAAGGGTCTGGTGATGGTGGTGGTGAAAATGGGAACTCCCATGGGTGTTGTTTTCAGTGGGTTAAAGGGCGGCGATTAAGATGAGCAATGATGGGGGAGAGAGAGAGAGTTGGGGTGGCTGAGTGTAGAGCTGGAGAAGAGAGGGGATTTTTCAGCGAGGTGAGGGAAAGGGGGAGAGGGGCTACCGGAGCTTCGACGAACTCTTCGTCCGAGAAGAAAATGAATAGGGAAACCTCCAAAAAATCTAAAAAATATTAAATTCTAACCTTAATATTATTCATCCACCCCTTAATTATATGTTCACATTTCATGTCAAAACCTAACGGGCTAGAAAGATAATGGGTCCAAATTATGAATCAATTGGACATGCGCGAATAATTATATCGGAACAGAAAAATAAATTATCATACTGCGTTAAAATTTAAAATTAAACTAATTAAAAAATTATAATATTCTAAAAATAAGAGCAATTATATAAAAAAAATAATTTAAAATCGCCAAAAGTATTTTAAGCTAATTAAAAATATCAACATAAAAAATAAGAATTTTTGAAGTGTCGACCAAAATTGGGTGTCAACAAGGTTATTTTTGAAAAACTCTTATTTTAAAAATTATTTTTAAAAATAAAAAATACTAGATATTTTAATACACATCTTCATTCATCTTTATAATAGAAAAATTAGTTTGAACTATATGTTTACATAAAAGAATTATTTTTAAAAATATTATTTAATTATTAAGAAATATTTAATAAACAAAATTAATTTAATAAATATACTTTAAATTTGTTATTTTTAAATGGATGTAAAATAAACTAAACAACATTTATTTTTGTACGTTCAAAATATTTGAATAGATATAAAGTTCAGCCCCCCAGGTGGGGGGGGGGGGGGGAAATAGCACATAGGTATAGTTTATTTTATATTTATGATGATCATACCTACATATTATGATATGATAATTCGACTATTATAGTGAATTACGGTAGATATACACAATATACATATGCATTATGTTAAATTTGTGACTAATTAGGTTGTAAAGATTTATAGATAGTGTATCATTATCGTTAATTGTACTATCACTTAAATTAAGTATTAATTATGAATTGTATTATGCTTTTACTGCTATTTTATGTTTGATACTAATCTAAATTTGAAATGTCCAGACGTAACTTATCTCCTTCACATATAAATAGATCGAAAATGCATATTTTTATATAATTAAAAATTAAATATATTTAATTATTGTAAAATTAAAATTATCAATAACAAAAGAACTAGAAGTGTTGTTACACATCCCAACAACGAAAGAAAATATCACATGAGAAAGTTCTTTTAATTTCTTCTTTTTTTATTATCTTTAAATCTATTATAATATTTTTACAATAATATTGAGTTAAAAAGTAAGCAAAGTTTAAATTATAGTTAATTATATTGAAATTTCGTAGGTTATAACTTCCAAAAATAATGGAACCTCTAGAGCGAATCTACGCACGTTAGGTCATATTAGAATATCCAACATTAATTAATTAATATTTTCTCAAGGGCACACTTACCTGCATGATTATTACATCAAATTATATTAAGTAATAAAATCATAGTTAGATGTGCTAAATAGTGAGATTATGTATAACTGATGAGTATCATCGAATATGTTATTGTTATTGTAATTGATAAATATTAGAAATAAATAATTTACAATTTGATATAATCTGTAATTAGTTGATTTGATATAAAATAAAATTATAAATATCGTGTCATATTATATGCATTGATTTATTTAATTATTTATACATGAGAGACAGCCAAAGCCCATGGACTGGGACTTCCTATCAAACAGCTGTTTCCCCAAAGCTTGGGGAACTTCCATAATTAACCACTAATTAAATTAAACAAGCTGATGTCATTGGAAAATTACGTCTCATCTAAAGTTCAAAAGAAAATATTTTGAAATGAGGGAACTAGTTTTGAACTACCGCAGACTTGTTTCATAGTTTTCAACTGAGCGGCAGATCCGACGCGACTGACAGATAAGCCGACGTTAATAGCAGGTCTAATTCCGCGATAAAAAAGCTCCATTTCCAAACAGATTTGTCCATCAATAATGGGGATCACATTGGTGGGAATATAGGCCGATACGTCTCCAGCTTGTGTTTCAATGACGGGTAAGGCGGTCAAGCTACCTGCGCCTGTCTGGTCCGATCGTTTAGCCGCTCTTTCTAAGAGACGGGAATGTAAATAGAAAACATCCCCTGAAAAAGCCTCACGACCTGGTGGTCGGCGTAACAATAATGACATTTGTCGATATGCTACCGCCTTGTTTAATTAGGTTTTAACTTTGAAGTATGGTTGATAATATTGTATAATCCCTATATAAATGGTTTACGACATGGATGAACATGGTATAATAGATTGAATAACATATTAAAGTCAAAATTTTATTATTGTAATTTTGATATTATGAAATTTATTAAGTATGTTTAAAAATTGGGTATTCGATATTAGTAAGAGGAATATTGAAGTGCCTAATATCATATTAGAGTATATAGTTACGTATATAATTTATATATATATATTTGTTACTTTATTATAATACAAAAATAAAGTCATTTTGCTTTTGTTTGGCTTTGGAGTATGATGGAATAAAGCAAAATGGCTCTTTAAACTGTCTGCGCTTCTTTCATTTGTGAAGTAGCA
>JAABOM020000096.1:21464349-21496512 GCA_011800125.2 Solanum clarkiae | reverse complement strand
AATATTTATACTCTAAAAGATGTTTTGTACTTTTTAACTAAACATATTTTTTTTAAAAGATAGTTTTTCTGAAAGATGTTTTGTACTATCTAACTAAAAATATTTTTTTTCCTAGGTTGGTATTTTCGTTCATTAACCAAACAATAGAAAATATTTTCTATTTACCAATCAAATATGAGAAGATGAGTTAGAAATCAACTCATTTTTCAGATATAATAATTATTTTTACTTTGTTTTTTGTTGAATAAATATACATGTATATGCCACATCAGTCAAAAAAGTCAAAGTGTGGCGCGTGCATAATACATCAAATGGGAGGAGTGTAATTGAGCGTGTTTCGTCAAGTTGAAGAGTATTCTTAGGCTCGAAATCAATAATTTTAGACAAATTAGGAATATTTTTAATACTTTTATCTTTAAAATATTGAGTTAATTAATTTTAAATAAATTAGGAATATTTTTAATATTTTTATCTTTAAAATATTGAGTTAATCTAAATTAAGTGGTGACATAAATAGAAAAAAACTTAGAATGGTGTTGTTTGGATATTGTTTGAATAACAAAAAATTGAAAAAATCAGTCCTTTAGTAGTCCTCCTGCATATGGTCTCTCTCAGGGCCAGTCTCGGCGCAATACAAAATCTCTCTCCTCTCTCTCTCTCTCGCGCGCTTCTTATTATCTCCGATTCTCTGATTTTGTCTTTTCGTTGCTGCTGCTCTTCAACTTCTGTTCTCTCAAGTAAGTCTATATTTTTTCGTTAAATCGTTTCTATAGTCAATTGAGTCTTTATCGTCTAATCAGGTAAATTATAGTAGTTTTAATCCTCAAAATTTTATTATTTAGATGTGACAATTTGATTGTTCCTTAGTATCTATTGATAATTTGTCAGGGTTGTCGATTTTAATTTGATAAATTCTGTCAAGTTGTTGTCTTTTTGAGATCCTTTCAGTGTCTCTTCCTTGGGTCACTGTTAGATTTCTATTGGGGGAGTTGTACATAGATTTTCTTTGAGTTTTTGTAGAGTTTTCAAGTGTGTTTGCACTTTATAGGGCCCCACATGAAGGATTAAATAGCCAGTTGGTTATCTGTTTTGTCTATGCATTATTTGGAAGTTATAATGTACTGGACCAAGTTGTACATGGCTGAGGACCAAAGGATAGTGGTGACATCTGTTTGAAAGACAGGAAAATGGATTTTCAGAGTAACCCACAGGGTGAATATGGAAGATTTGAGCAAATACTTGCTCAATTTGTTCTAAAATGTTTGCATATTATTTTGAACTTGAGGGTTCCTTCCATACGACCTTATGGTGGGATTGAAGAAGTAAGGAGGAGTGACAGGTGGTTTAATTTGGTGTTGGGAGATCGTCCTGCAGTTCTTGATAACTTGAATCTGTTGCACAGAAATTTGGTGGAACCGGTGATAATAGATATAATACTTATTCAAGATAAAGCTTGTATTTCATTGGACAACAATTCAGGTAAAGCATTTACAGGGGCATATACGGAAACCGTTATAGAGAGGTGGGTTGTGCAGTGTGAGAATCGGAGGTCAATGGTTCCTCACATGGGTGATTCTTCTTTCAAGAAAATGTACAAGAAGTCTATTATACTCCTCCGTTCCCTTTATTCTATGTTGAAACTCCTGCCTGCATTCAAGGCCTTCAGGAAACTATCTTTGTCAAGACAGAGTTGCTATTTTGATACTAATTTTAAGGTATCTTCATTTAGTGAACCATTCTCAAGGGTAGAGGAGGAGATGATGAGGCAATTTACTTTTACTTCAGTTGATGCCCAACAAGGCCGTCTTTCCTTATCTGTGACATACCGTAAAAATCTGGAGGACTTCATCCTGGAGACTTCTGCATCATTTCCACCTGAGATCATTACAGATTATGTTGGTAGTCCACTCACTGACAGTATGAGGTCAATAGCTTTGACCTCAGTGGATAAGGGTGTTCATCATGCTTCATTTCCATTGAGAAGGACACAGTCATCTTCTTCAACACCCGTTCAGCGTCAGAGTTGGACAAGTGGTCTCTTCAGGGCACCTTCTCTACCCCAGCCATATGTAGGATCTCTACCTTTTTACCATGCACCTTATGAACCTTCAACTTCAGTCAGTGGTGTATATGGACAGAGGATTCCACCTAACTGCAATTTTTCGACTCACCAGAAAGCAAGTAGTTCTGATGATGACCGGCTTTCCCCTCCATTTTCACCATCACCATCACCATCTCCATCTCCATCTCCATCTCCATCTCCACCCACATATCCCTTGGATACAAATCTTGTGCATACTCATTTGCGTTCAGAAACTGATCCTGTCAGTATCCTTCATCCACTGATACGCGGATTTTTCAGACACCTATCTCCTAATTTGTCTGATCTAAACAGGTACTATCTCCCACCTATGTCATCTAGATTCCCAAAGTATGATTCTTCATCCGATGAATCCCCTTCTGTAACCAGGTCATCAGGAAAAATAGATTTGCTAAGGGCTCCAGAGTCAGATATTGGGACTACTAATCCTGGAGAAAAGGTGGGCAGTTTCTATTTCTTACTAAATATGTGCATTTTCTGGTTAATATCTTTATTTTTAAAATGGTATCTACTTGAGCCTTCTATCAACCAGCTGCTAACTTTTGTTTATGTGTTTTTTTTTTCAGGGTGACTTGGATGACTCTGAATTTTCCTGTCATTTTATAGTTGATGCTGTTGATACTTCTGATTCCCGAGCCAGGTAATTTTGCTAGAGTGTACTGTATCTTTAGAAGTATTCATTTTCTTACAAGCACCACATCTCTGATTTCGTCTTCGTTAAAGTTTTTCTGTCATTGGGTAATTGATTTTATAGGAGCCAACTATGTATGGTCATTTAGCTGTTGTCTAACAGGTAGGATATCCTAAGAAACTTGGCTTTAGGTAGTATTGAGAATTGAGCTTCTGATGAAATGTTGAAGAGAGAGTTAGCATTTGACCTATTGAGTGGGGCCGTGTAGCTACTACTCTCAGGGGTACATGAATTTTCAACTAAAGTTCTTTTTTAACTTTTAAGTCCAATATGCAAAAAGTCTATCAAATAGAAGGGTCTTTCTCTTTTCCCTAAATAAGTTAATGGAAAGATATTACAATAAGATGATATGGATAATAAGGTTGTAACATCAGCAAATTTACACCATCTAATTTTGCTTTACATTACAATTGTAGTGGTCTTTGTGAGATAAGAAGCTGGTGTAGCTATATATTAACTGACTTTACTTTTTATTTTGTCCTTAAACATCCCCTTTCTTTTAGCCTTTTTCGTCTCTGATCTGCCCTTTATATATATTCTATTTCTAGATTATTTTTTACCTTCTGAGTCTTGTGCTGCTTTTAATTCAATGGTGTCTATTTATGCATGTAACTTTCCTAGTAGGGGGAAAACACCTTATTATGGGTTTACCTGCATAATTTTATGTATGCACTTTTTAGTTTTATCATTTGTGTGGTGGAAGTAAAATTTTCATTGGGAAGAAGTTCAATGGCTTCTTGTTAAACAAAGCCCCACAACTGTAGTATGCATACAACATGCACAAAGACTCACACATGAAATTTGATAATTTAGTTAGAGCTTGTAGAATTTTCTTCATGGGGACATGTTAGAACTTCATAATATCCAGATGGTATCAAGCTAAGTGTCCCAAATGTAGATATAGTCATAAAATTTGATTCTCGAGGAAGTTTTTATTAGAAGCTTAAAAATTCAATGAGAAGGAAAATGTTTTTTTCACGCTCTACGAATCTTTATCTGGTTGCTTCTATTCGTACCATAATCATATATTTTTTTTCAGTTGGCCTGCAGCCTGATTTTAACCTTGCAACTGCTGAAGTGTTAGTTTAGGATTATTTGTTGTTTTGAGTAGAATTTAATTTTGGAAACTAGGACAGCATTTGTGAGCATTGGTTATCCTCTCCAAATCAGAAAAAGTTATCTCTTGGTTGGAGGCCTCACAATGTTGACTGCTTTTAAGTGAAACCATCTCATCCTTCTTTAAACTAAATCTATTGCTCAAATGGTTATTTTCTCTACTTTGCCAAAGTTCCTTTACTCCTTTCAGTAGCAGCAATACTGATCTACTGTTTGTAGTTTGCATGTTTGTGTTTGCATTCTCTTCCCCTGCCTCCAGTATTTTGTCGGCAAAATTTTACTAGAACAATTGCCTTCCTCAAGGGCAAATTTGACATATTGAAAAGCTGGCATTTGCATCAGTATTCCTTTATCATGTGATATAGCCCACTTTGTTTCTCTCCTTGAAGAGAAAAGGAAAGCAAATTAACCCACATTGTTTCTCAAGTCCTTGATTGTTCTTTTGACTAATATTTGGGTGTTTCTTGTCCCAAGTATTTTTTATTTTTCATTGGTGTGTAGCTCTTTCTGGGTTGCATTTGGGGAAATACAGTTGGACTTGGATATTGGGCTCTCAATTTTGGACTAGAAAAAAGCCTTAGATGGTAGAACTCTAATAATTATGGAAGAAGATTCTGAGCAAACCACTTTCTGTTGGTATTTGATTTGTTCCATAGGTTGGAATTGTGAATACATATTTGACGTAGATTTTTCTAGTTGGTGCTATTCGGACTAATTTGTTCAGATAATCAATAACTAAGGTTACCCTTCACCCAAAGGTGTGGCCTAGCAGTTAATAAAATGGGTTAAAACCTTGGAAACCCTAGTCCAAACCTTGTTACTTGTGCTGGGGGGTTAGTCAAGGTGTGAGTAAACTGTCTCATATACCAACGCTATACAAAAATTGCTCCTTACACCCCTAGTGTAAATCAGGTTGCTGACAGTTTGTTTAATACTTGTTCACCATAACATTTACCTATTAAATCACTGAAGACCAGAATATAAGTTTCTTTTTTCGAAGAACTCATTTTTTACTTTTCACTCTTACAAAGTTTTGTTTGGTCTCTGGATGATAAAATGTCAATGAATCAGAAGGAAGCCTTAATCTTTTGACTTCAAAAGAGCTCAATGAAGATTATGGATTTCATTTGGAGCTCCCTGAAATTTTCATGGGTACCTGGTCTATGGATGTTGCAGATTCCAGTTGATTGGAAAGAAAAGAGTTTTGTGGTTGGGTTTGTTATTGGCTTGGTAAAGATTAGGGAACTTCAGGAAGTACTTCCAGAAGTTGAAAAGGCAGAAGATGGGATGGTCTGCAGGTGAGATTTAAGGAAGTTGAAAACAGGAAATAATTGGTATAATATATGTGTCTTGGTGTCACGAGGAGTAGTAGCGAGCTAAAAACTTGAGCATGCAAAGATTTGACTTGCAGTTATGAACACAAATTTGGTTGCCGAGTACTTCGGAATCTGTACAAATTAGGCTGTCGAACCCCATTTTAGTATCTTGTTATGACCTAGGATCCATTTTTATCATGCCTTAAATGCATTCTGTTTGGGGGTTGAGATGTTACATCCCATCAAACTTTTGCTGTCAGACAACAAGCTGTGTTTGTCGTAGTTGTTTACATCTATCTTCATTTCTTTTTCTTTTTAGATTTTCAACTCAATAACTGTTAACTATTCTCGTTATGCAGAGAGAACCTCGAGTCCAGAAAAGGTTCAGAAGCCTCGTCTCAAGTATGTGCAACAAGCAGAAAATCTCAAGATGCTGCTGTAGGTGCTCTTATTCACATGCTGAGAAATGCTCCCCCTTTGCGTCAAGATTGTTGTTATACAACTATAAAGGCAGAGGTGGAGGGAGAAACTGACTCTACCTCTCAGTTGTATGTTCCTAGAAAGGCATCGGAGGCATTGAAGGAACTCAAAGATTACACACAACTGAAAGATATGTTACTTCCCAAGAGCACGACCCGCTCAGGCAGTGAGGGTGGGAACTTAGCGTGATGTACATATATACTTGTTGCTAAGGAACGTTAATGAGTGTTTGCTGTGTGAGAGTGGTGAAGATTAACATATTGTGTACATAAGTGATGGGAAATGGTAAGTATTATATTATAGTCAATATATTACCTGATTTTGATACTTCTTGAAGAGACAAGTAGCAGGTTTTTGGTTTATATGGCTAAATATGAAAAGTAAACAAACATTTGTAAAATAACCAAACAAGAAAGTTGATATTGAAACCTTTTTGCAAAATTTACACTAGGTAACAAATAGAGCAATGTTAAACATAAAACTAAAAATTGAAAATAGAAAAGAACATGTGTGACCATGTAGTAAATATCATTCAATATTTGTGAAATAACTTTGGAATAATTTGGTTCTTGAAAAATCAAAGATTTATGTCATGCTATTGAGTATTTTATTTTTCTAAAATTATCTTGAAAAAAGAATATTAGGGGCAAGCTTCACTTCAAGGCTTTAATTTTTTTTCAATAATGTTGAGTATTTATATTAGAGTATCGATTAACATAGATTAGTGTTATACAATACCCATTCAACAAGGGAGTGTTTATAACACGAGTCTTTCCATATCTTAGGCTCTTAACTCATCTCATCACAATATATTTATTGGTTGAATATTTTAATTTCAACCGTTATTAATCACACAATATGTTGGGAAAGATATTAATTAACATTCCTTCTACATCATTTTATGTGACACTATTTGATTTGTACAATATTTTTTTTAAAAAAGAAATACTTTCAAAACTTATGATCTTAACACATTTTAAATATTTATCTGACTAAAAATTATTTTATTATAATAAAATAATAATTTTTAAAATAAATTATTTCTAATTATAATAAAGTCACATTTTCTTTTGAAATAAACTAAAAAGTAAATAATATTACATAAGATAATATGGAAAGATATATTTCTCAGCCCTTTTCCTGTTGACTAGACATAAAATTTATTAAAAACAAAATTAAATTATAGTTTAAACTTTAGTCTAAATTATATATGTGCAATTAGTAAAAAAACTGTTGTTAGTATGATAAATAAAATAATAAAGTTCAAGAAAATTCAAAAATATGTCAGCAAAAACACATGAAATGGGCCCCACAATAGGATTTATATAAACGGGGGAAAAGCTTCCCCTCCATATTCCTTCTTCAGGAAGCTCTATTCCTTCTTCAGGAAGCTCGATAATGGCCGATTTCTCAGCTTGCCCTATCTGTGATCTCCCGGTTCTCACCTTTGAACTTGAAAGGTGCTTCTACTCTTCTTAATTTTTGTTATATTTTGTATCAATTTCTATTTTTTTCCTTCCAGCAAGTTCTAAAATTGATGCGATTAATATAGGCACGCTAACAGTCACTTCGACGATGAAGACAATGCTAAAGACTTCGAATTGGCTCAACAAATTGCCCTTGCCCCTTCAAGTCCACCTCTTTATATCGCGGTACTCCTTTTTTATCTTTGTAAATTATTTTCTTCTGTATAAGTATCTCTTTAATCGCCGGGATTTAATATAACAGAGTACTAATTCTGATTATCAACCTGCTTTCATAGAATTTTGGAGTCAAATTGGTACTCTTTTGACTGAAAATCTTTAGAATTTTGGAAATAATACTCTGGCCTTTTTAAATTGGTATATTTTTTTGCCCCACAAATGACTTGTCACTGGAAATAGGATAGAGGGTCAAAAGGTGTAGTCTTTTTGCTACCTCCAATTTTCTAAAGCTTTGCGTACCTGATTATCAGGTTGATGATGACATGCAATGTGAAACTAGTTCTGGAAAGAATCAGGAGAGTAGTTCTTTGAAATGTGAGGCCAAAAATTGCAATCCTGGAGAGAAAGATATTGCTGAAAAAATAAGGGTTTTATCTAGTGTGCATCTTTATCAAACCTGCCCTCAGATTGGTCAAGGGTTGATGGATTTGTTGAAGAACTGTTTAGAGTTGGAGACTGAAAAGACCACCACTATTTTGTGTGGTAATGTTGACCATTTCCAAAGCAGCCATTCAGAGGATTTTGGGTGGGGTTGTGGCTGGCGTAATATCCAGATGCTTAGTTCTCACTTGCTTAAGCAACGACAAGAAGCAAGGAAGGTCTTGTATGGAGGTTCTGGGTTTGTACCTGACATCCCTTCCCTCCAAAGATGGCTTGAAATTGCTTGGGAAAAAGGTTTTGATAAACAGGGCTCAGAAGACTTTGATCAAGCAATTTATGGCAAAAGAAATTGGATTGGAACGACAGAATGTGCTACGCTCTTCCGTTCGTTTGGCCTCCGTGCCAGGATAGTGGACTTTGTAAGCCGGGAGATAGACACTGGGTCAAATGGAATTGGTAAATGTGTGGGAAACATGGCACAACAGGTTTATGGACCAATGGATAGATATCTCTCCAAAAAGAAAAATGAGGTATCCGGGGATATTTCGATTTTGTATGATGTAAAGGCTAAGCCCAAGGTCCAGCAAGCACTCATTGATTGGGTCTGGAATTACTTCTCTGACAATAAATCCATCAATCATGGTATCCTAGTCAGTCAAAAAGCGTAAGTGAATTTAATCACGGTATATCCTTGATTAACTTGGATGTATGTGATCATTTTTACTTCTGAATATATTTTCTTGGTTACCTATGTCTTGTTTTATCATCATTCTCTTATTGACGATGGGGTCTCTTATAAACTTCGTTGAAACAGGCCGCTGTATTTCCAGCATGATGGCCATTCAAGAACCATTGTTGGGATTCAAATTAAATATCAGAGAAATGGATCAATGCAGTACAATCTATTGATATTAGATCCAGGTCATGTAAGTATTTGCACATTTCACTCATAAGCAAGTCTTGTCCTTGCGGCTCTATTATTGCTTCGGTTTGCGACTCTATCATTGCTTCGGTCTTTATGGCTTCCCTATATTGTCATATTTCTGGAAAGGTGTTTTAAGTCATCTCTTTTTTTTATGACCGTGGTGTCCGGGCTGACTTTCATGCACCTCGACTAATTACATGGGATACCTGCCGCTTCCCACTAGCAACAGGTACCAAGTAACTCTGTCCACCAAGGCTAGGACAGGTGGAAAGAATCACCTAATGTTTTTTTGGTCTCCATTGAGTTTTGAATCCGAGAGCTCAGGATTCTCAACCATTTCATTGATCAATGGGCCACACCCTTGGCTCTGCTAACTCTGCATCTGCAGCTATTTTGGCTCTTTCCGGGGAGCATCAAAGCGAATTGTTGATTGTGTCATAAAGACCCTTGTGTCCATGCCCCAATACTTGGTTAAATGATTGTAATGTTTTTTATGTTTATGAACTGATGAGGTAAAAGCATATTATGTAGATAGTGGGTGAGAGTTTGGAAACTTGCCTTATGCTTCCTTTTTAGGCAATTGGCTTTCATTGTTTAAACTGTTTATGTATAATTGATTCCAGAACTAAGACCATAAGGAATCTTAGACTCTTATAGTAAATATTTTGTTAGGGTATTCTTACATTATCCGTACATCTGAAATTGAATATCTGGTCTCATAAAGTACATATAAGAGATTTGTGATTGTGCTGCCAACCTTTAATGGAGTCCTGCTGCAAATGTGCATACTTATAAAAGGATCTCCATCAACTTGGTACAATCTGTTTCCTTTTTCATTAGTTCTCACTTCTCATCACTTGTGGTTAAACCATCATTTGGGATGCCTGATGTAGTGATGTATGAGGAAAAAAACTACCAACTTACAATGAATATCCCATACATCAGGCATCCCAAATGATGTTTTAAGCACAAGTGATGAGAAGTGAGAACTAATGAAAAAGGAAACAGATTATACCAAGTTGATGGACATCCTTTTATAAGTATGCACATTTGTAGCAGGACTCCATTAAAGGTGGGCAGCACAATCACAAATCTCTCATATGTGCTTTATGAGACCAGATATTTAAGGTAAGTTTGTAGTCATTGAAACTTTTTTGTTTCTGTTCCCTCCCTAGTTTTGTTGAGATGTTGAAAAGTAATCTGACAATGCTGTTCACTTCAAAGCTATTCATGCCTTTTCAAGTTATGTAAAAAGTTTTGATGACTCCCCCTTATCAAGTACAACAACAACATACCCAGTGAAAACCCACAAGTGGGGCCCCTTATCAAGTATCTCCTTTTTTTTTTTTTTCCTAAATGACTTCTGATTTTATCGTTCTTGTTACTCATAGATTTTGTCAAAGTATCAAATTGCCTACCATGCTGCAGGGCCATGCTACTATTAAGATAAATCATATATAATATCTCTAGATTACTTACCAGAAGTTCCGCTGTACTTTGTCTCCCAGACAACCGAGTCCCTGTCAAAAGCGCTTAAAGGAAATTCTGGTTGGCAAAAGCTAATAAAAAGAGGCGTCCACACTCTAAAGAAGCCATTATATCAGGTTATACTGTGTTTCAACCGTCTGGCATTTAATTATTTGTCCTCTTTTGAGTTTCCGATAATGTTTTATTTATCTTGCAGTTATGTTTTCTTGATTCTGGAATTGCCTCTGGGGAGGAGATTGAAAGCCTAAAGAATCTACAGAGTGTCCGTGTCGAATTTTAGTACTAAAATCTAAAGGATGTAAAATATCCAACTTGAATCTCAGAAAGATATTTTAAAGGGTGCTCTTAGCTTGCATGTATCAATTCTGTGTACTGTCATTTTAGAGATGAAATATAGTTTAACTGTTTTACCATCTATTTTTTGCAAATCTTTGCTACTGTGACACTAAGCTCTCTATATCTGTTAAAATGAGAAAAAAGATTTGGGAGTTGGAGGTGTATGAAAAATTCCTAGTGCTGGATCAGTCAATCAACAATTAACAGGAAAGTCAGGCCCAACACACAGGTCTCAGTCTTGTTCTTGTTCCTTGACTTGGCTATAATTGCTGAATTTTTGCAATACATTGAAAGGGAATTGTAGACCTGGAACTCATCTGAGTGTTTTTGATCTCTTTCATTTAAGTGAAATTCAACCTTTTCTCAGATAGAGGGTTAAAAATTGAGCTAACTCACTGGTTAAATAGCAAGAGTCCTAAAAAAATATAGGAATAGTCCTAATTCACCTAGAGAAATTCTAATAAGTGTTGTCAAAGATGTGTGTAAATCCTGAAGCAAGGCTCAAAATGTTTTTAGCACATCGTGTTGCTTAATTTGCTCTTCAGTGTCAACCTGAAGGTTCTAAGGCATACTTTTTCTTGCCAATGAGCCTCTTCTTCAGAGTGACACTACACAATTAATATTCACTTTTGTTCAATTTCTTTGTTCATATATTTTAGTCTTGGACTATATACCTATTATAAAAATTAGGTCTTGGGCCTAACTCACACTCCAAAAGTTAGCTTGAAGGGAAGAGGATTGCCCAAACCTTATAAGGAGCCCACCCATCTCATTAATCACCACTGTGGGACTTTTATCATTCTTGAGCGTCCCACCTCATGCCCAGTGCTTAGCATCTGGTATGTGGACAATTTTTAATTTTCAGGCCCCAACATTAGGGGAGATGGCTTCTGATATCATGTAACTTTAGGTCTTGGGCCTAATTCACCCCCAAAAGCTATATGTATTTTTTTCTCCCATTTCGTCTTTTTTCATTAAAGCCCATGCTTTATTTGCGCTTAAATTGATAACAGTGGTTCTATTTGAAGCTAATTAGATAATTCAACACCTATCAATCTCATATTAGCCCTTCCTGTTTTATTTTTCTTCACCACATGCAACAGTGTGATGACTAACAAATTAATAATTTACATGAGGGTGAACCCTAACACTTACCTTTGATGCAATTATATGCGTGTGTCAATTCTTTTTCTCCATACTTTGGAGCCTGACAAATCTTGAATAAACACCATCAGGTTCTGCCATCAGGTTTGAGTGGCTTCCCTTTTCCACAATCCTACCTTTGTCCATAACAACAATAGTATCTGAATTTATTACTGTGGAGAGCCTGTGAGCTACTGTGATCTCTGTCACTTTTGTGATGCTGGGGCTGTTTAGTTTCATTGATTCCAGTGCACTCACCACTGCCCTTTCAGACTCGGTATCTAAGGCACTTGTTGCTTCATCCAACAGCATTATTCTTGGCTTTTTGAGCAAGGCCCTTGCTATTGCTACTCTCTGTTTTTGCCCTCCAGAAAGTTGAGAACCCTTCTCCCCAACAAGAGTGTTGTATCCGTCAGGCAAGTTACTTATAAACTCATGTATGTTTGCTGACCTTGCTACTTCCACTATCTCAGCTTCTGATGCTCTCTCACTCCCATAGCAAATATTATCTCTAATCGAGCAGCTAAACAGGAGGGGCTCCTGCTGTACCAATCCAATCTGTGCCCTCAACTTTCTAAGGTTGTAATCTCTTATGTCCTTGCCATCGATCAGAACTTTTCCCTTATTTGTATCATAGAATCTCAGTAACAACGCTATAATTGAAGATTTTCCAGCTCCACTTTCCCCAACAAGTGCCACCTTAATTCCGGCTTCAATTTGTAGACTGAAATTGTGGAGAACTGTTACTTCTGGTCTTGATGGGTAACAAAACTGGACATTTAGGAACTCAATATCTCCTTTGATGCTTTCAGGTTTGGAAATATCTGGCATGTCTGGTACAATTTCTGTGCTCCGATCGAGGATTTGAAATACAGGTTTTAAGACATCTATGGCTGATATTACAGTGGGTATCAGTGTCCATAGTTCTGTAATTGAGGGTACAGTGAGGGAAAATATCTGGTATGCCCTTATCCCATTCTCAAAGCTTGCTTGATTCCTGTCGACAAGAATTGTTGTGTACCATAAGGCAACTGCATGAGCTATGTTCCATAAGCATAGAGAGATGCCTTGAATAATTCCAAATTTGATGCTTTCTGACTTGCCTTTCCTAAGTGGTCTCTTTAAGGACAATTTGGCCTTCTCAAGTATCTGTTCTTCATGGCAAAAAGATGCAACAGTTTTTATATTAGTTGCAGATTCTGATGTTAGGGCAACAAGTTCGGAGTGTGCTATACTACTATCACCAGAAAATCCTTTAGCTGACTTTGCTTGAATGAGGCCACCGATGAAGTGGCATGGCATCACCGCCCAGGCTACCAGACCCATTCTCCAATTAACTTTCATGCTGACAGTTGTTGCAATCAATATGGACGAAATGCATTGTACAATCACCGCCATGCGGTCAGATATTATGATCTTCACTGTGGATGTGTCACTGGCTATCCTTGATGTAAGTGATCCAATACTATTTTCGGGTTTTTCAAACCAAGCTAATTCATTTCGTAGTGTGGCTGCAAACAGTTTTTGAAATATGATAAGCATCGAGTTTTATTCGAGGGACAAAAATTGAATGTTAAATAGGCAGGGAGAGAAGAGAAAATGGAAGAAAAAAGAAACATAGATTGATGGATTTGATCTTCCAGGAATGTATAAGTAGGATACCTGTGTACAAGGCTTGCCTTAGATTTGTCATGGCTTTTTCTCCAATTATTCCAAATAAGTAATGCTGCAAAGTGTGAGCAAACAAAGAAACCACTCCGATCGAAGCAAATATTGCTGAATACAGAGCTACTTTCTCCTTTGAATCAGGATGATAATATGCCACTCCTATTGTAATGATGAAGAACCCAAAAACAGGTTTAGAGATGCCTGCAAAAGCTGCTGCTATGGAACCAATAGTAGTCTTTATGATCTCTTTCTCGTTCAAGGCAAACCAGATTCTGAAAAATATATGTCTTTCGTTTCTTCTGATTTGCTCCTTCTCAGGAAGTTCCTTAAGCTCTCCTTTGCGTTCATTGGGCTCATCAGGTTGCTGATGGTCCTGAGATGAATCCTCCTGTATGGAAATAACTTTTCGATTTGTAGCCTCCAGCCTGTCAGTTAAATGTATTTTATTTAAATCAGTTAACCAGTCTGATTTGTAATGATGAATGTAGTATTGAGTTTAATCTGACCTAGTTTGACTATCATGTGTGATGCTCTGCATGCTAAATAACCTGTTGTAGAGTGTACACGTATCTAATAGGTTATTATGTGTTCCCTTCTCAACAATTTTGCCATCCTCAACAATAGCTATCATGTCTGCATTAACAATAGTTGACATTCTGTGTGCAATTAAGATGACTGTTCTGCCTTGTGCTGCTGTGTCAAGTGCTTCTTGAACTTGCTTCTCTGATTCTGTGTCAAGTGCACTGGTGGCCTCATCAAGCAAAAGAATAGGAGGATTTTTTAATATTGCTCTTGCTATTGCAATTCTCTGCTTCTGTCCACCTGATAGTTGGAGACCCCTTTGCCCTACCTAGAGTAGGACATTTTAACAAGAAAGCTAATTCAGCATGCTTCAATTTTTTCATGGAATCTTTGTTATGCAAGAATTAACACATAGTGTTTGATGTATATCTTCATCATGCTACTACTACTTTCCTTTTGATTTATCGTGCTTGGAGGGTGACAGAGGAGCAGTGAATTATTTTAGCTTTTAGAGACAGAAGAATTTAGAAGTCTCATTTTTAGGGTATTTGGCTTTTGATTTCCTATAGCAATAATTGATAAAATTTTATTATTAATTGTATTTTTCCATTACCTTTCAATTTACTATTTTAGGGGCTTTCTTACTTGAGTTACCCTCGTTTGTCATTAAATTGTTATATCTTATGTCACTTAGTACCTTTAGCACGGGGTGTAGTAGCCTGCTGTTCTTGTTTGCCTCCTTTCATTGTCCTTCTGTGCCATACTGGCAAATTGAATAAGCAATAACACTTCCAAGTGATCTTAACAAATGCTTTCTTGAGGAAATGATTATACTGCAGGCTGCAAGCTGAATTTGGTGTTCATGGAATTATATTGGTTCACTTCAAATTGTATATTTACTGTGAGAGTTGTAAAGCAACGTGTTCTCATTCTTCTACTTCAACATTTTCTTATGCTCAATATTTTGAAAAGGATTTACCAGGTAAGTCATTTTTCCTTGATCAGGTAAAGGCACAAGACCGTATAGGTGCACACTTATTTCTTTTTCCAGGTGTTCTCAATCCTGAGATGTGCCTTTCGGTCTCCTTTTTGTTTCCAGAGGCGGAGAAGCAGAAAACCCTTCTTTCTTAGATAATAACTATTTTTATTGATTTTGACAGTGAGGAGGTGTGTGGTTGGCTGTAACAGGAGTTAGGAGGGGTAGAGGTAGGCTGAAGCAGCACTGATGGAGGTGATTAGACATAACATGGCACAACTTATGCTGAAGATATGACCTTAGATAGGAAGATATAGAGGTCGAGGATTAGGGCAGAAGGTTGGTATGTAGCGAGTTTGTCGTATTTCTAGAAGTATGATTTAGGTATCATATAGTTTCTTTTTTTCTAATGTGTATTAATATTTGTAGCTGCACTTGTTTTGTCCATTGCTATTTTGTTATCTCTTTTTCTTTCTTACGTTCTTGCATTGGCTAAATTTCTTTTGAGCCAAGGGTCTATCAGAAACCACCTCTCTATCTCAAAAAGGTAGAGGTAAGGTTCGTGTACATCCATCCTACCCTCCTCAGACCCCATTTGCGGGATTGCACTGGGTATGTTGTTGTATTATTATTAATTTTTCTGTTCCTTCCCGCATGGTTCTTCCCATAGCTCCATGACTATAGAAATCTAATAGTTTATTCTATTGAAAATATACAGTATTTAATACCACAAACTATGTAGATGGTTATAATTCTTTTCTTTTTTTTTCTTTATAGGATTAGCCTAATTGAAACAATTGGTCATGTATATCAGTGATAGTGGTCTGACCTCTGTTAGATATTGATCCGGTAGCTGGGATATGAAAGAATGTGCATTTGCCAGCAATGCTGCTGTTTCAATCTGTTGATCATTTGTGTCAATGTTTCCCATCTTAATGTTGTCTTTGATGCTGCCAGCAAATAGGGATGGCTCCTGGGAAACTACTCCTATGTTTCTCCGAAGAAACTTCAAATCAAGATCTTTGATGTTGTGGTTGTCAAGAAGAATCTCACCTGATGGTTTTCATACTGAGTGAGTTGTTGGATTTTTGTGTAATTTACCTATTATATTTGACTGATATGGTATGAACATTATGAAGCTTCTAGACATTTAAATGTGAAACTTTCTTTTGTCAGATGCTTCTGCATATTCAGCATCTAAGAGTAATGATTAATAATGAATATTTGACCAACCTTTCATGGGATCATAAAATCTCATTAGTAGTGACATGATGGTGCTTTTACCACACCCGCTACTTCCAACAAGTGCCACTACTTTTCCTGCTGGAATTGACAAAGAAAACCCTTGAAGAACTAACTCTTCCTGCCGTGATGGATAAGCAAAGTGTACATCCCGTATGTTGATATTGCCATCTATTAGTTCAAATGTCATCCCTCTGGAGTCAGCATTTATTGTGGGTTTTCTGTCGATCATCTGGAAAACTTCCTTTCCTGCTGCTTTTGCTTGATTGAAGATTTGTATATCTGGTGCGGCATATGTAAGTGATCTGAAATTTGAAAAGGAGAAAGAAAAAGTCATCTGGTTGCTGTTTTTAAGGTACTTGAGTTTCTTCTTCATAATATGAAGAATCTGTTGAATTTGAGATTTTTGCTCTTACATTGCTCCAAACAAAATACTCATAACTGCAGCTATGACATCTCCTCCTGTTGATCTCTTGGCTGTTACAACAACTGCTCCCACCCATACAATGAGAGCCCATGAAGTGAAAGTTATAGTTTGGAACATGCCTGTTCCAAGACCTTTTATAAATGCTTCTTTCTTGCTTATCTTCATTTGTCTTTCTATGCAATCTGAGAAGGATTTGATTGATAAATTTTCTCCAACAAAAGCAAATACAGTTCTGATCTGGGAGATCGTCTGTCATAGAACATCAGATACGCAGTATGAATAAATTGTTATTTGGCATTGGAAAATAAGATTGGTAATCGGACTATGTGTCATAACATGAGATTGCTACTGAAGAAATTGCTATAATTTGTCACCTCTTCTACCATTGATGTGGCCTCTGACAGGTATGCCATTTTTATATTTGAAATCTTGCTCATACTCTTTGTGTAACTGGCACCAGTTAACATTATCAGTGGAACAACTATTAAGGATAGGAGAGACACTTCCCAGCAGGATACAAAGGCAATTAAGACTCCAGAACCAAACGTCGCAATGCACGATAGAAAATGTCCCAACTGTCAAGTGAAAAAAATAAAAATTAGGTAAAAATGGATATTAGATCGTAAACTAGAGCTTTAAGAACTTCTGGATGTGCACAATGTTGCGAGTGATTTTTGTTAAGCAAATCTTTCCACCTGCTATTGGACAGTCTTTGTACCTGATTTTGTATGACAGGCAACTGGTGCAGGTACGAGGAAGCATCTTTGAAAATCAAATGTATCTCATCTAGGGGAGGGAGGTCTTTTTGAGTTGTTAAGCTACTGATGGTGAGGTTGTTTGAGTAGTTATTTACTTATGTTTATAAGCCTAGTGTTTACAAGCTAGAATTAGCCAAAAGTTTGTTTTTCGCGTTATAAACCTTCAGGCTTGATCAAGGTTTTTACTGCTTTATCCTTAATATCTTCTAATAATGCTTGAAATATCCATATTTATATATTGTTGGTAAATGCTTGAAGCTAACAATAACGTTTACAGGGATGGGCTTTTGTACCTTCTCTCCGATGGTGTCCTGTATGAGTGACATGTGGTTGCTTATGCCAGTAAGTACTTTGCCAGTAGTTAACTCTGTATCAAATGCTCCAATATCCTGTCTTAGCACTGCACTTAGAAATTTCAGTCTCAAACGTGCTACTTGTCTTTGACTAGCATACATCCAGCATCCTATCTCTGCATATTCCACATTAGCATTTTTTAAGTTCTAAATTATGGAGTTGAGTTTCAAATCAGCGTGAAAGAGTAATATTTTGAGTCTTGCTAATTGAAACTCTAGTATGATAGTAGCAAGGTAGTTACCCAGCACTCCAGCAGGAAATGTTGCAAAGGCCATATACCAGACATAAGGGATGACCTGAAATTAGCTGAGTAAGACTCTTTTCCAAATGAATAATATGTATTACACTTCCAAATACTTTTGGTTTCAACGGTTAACTTCAAATATTTTTTTTTCCAATTTCAATCAAATATTGTCCGAACGCTTACTTCATGATTTTGGATATGTCAGCAGAGTGAGTTATACCTTTTTGAGTGCTCTAACCATAGCTGGAGTGTCATTGATGTTGTTTCCAAATGCATCAAGAGCTTTGCCTAGTAGATAATACCCAACAGGCTGGGCAAGTCCATGGACAATGGAACCCAATGTTCCCAAAGCCATGAGTGTCCAGTCAAGTGCATCTGCTTCACTCAATAGTTTGTGAAACGGCAAAGTCTCTGATATAGCTTTCTTAGTTGTATCATCTGCATCCTCGCCTTTTTCTCTCTGTTCATCGTGATGATCAATGGCTTCTCTAACTTGAACCATCTTTCTGTCTGTTGTTTTCATGCACACGTACTGGTTCTATTCATATGCATGTGTTTTAACATATATATATATTTAATACAAACATGTATTTAATAACGTCCACAAGGAATATTTTCTGGATATACCTAAGAAAATAATATACAAACATCGTAACCGATCATGTTGTTTAACCTCATCGAATTAGTGTGAGTAGTTATCAAGTAGTGTTGGATTAATTACTTACTAATCAATATTCCATTAACTGCCATGAAATTATCGACAAAAGAGTTTTAGTCTAAGCAGTTTTTGTTTTATATTTTTTGTCCAAGTCTGAGGATTACTCAGTTATAATATTTTCAATTCCCTTCCAAGATTGTGTCATTGGACCAAGCTTATCTTGCTGCTGAGGAATCCAAGAAGCTAGTTCCCATAATTATACATCCAATGCTATGTATATTCGTGATTCTGCGGTATATTCGTGAAGTATAATTGGTTTCACTTGCTTTTACAAATATTATAGTTCGAAGATTAAATTAGTATAGGATATAAAGCCGATTAAGAGTATTATTCTGATCCAATAATGTCACTTTACACTTTCGTGCTAAGGCTATTGGAAACAATAAGGTTCACGTACATTTTACTTCTGTGCTAAGGCTATTGGAAACAATAAAGTTTACGTACATCTTATCCTTTTCAAATTTTGCTTGTTAAATTATATTGAGTATGGTATTTTTGTTATAATATCACATCATATTCTTCATTATTAGGGCAAGAATGGGGTAGAATGCATTTTCTAGTGCGAGTTATCAGTGCTCTAGCATATACAACTACGAGATAATTAGAAGATACAATATTCTTTATAAAACATAGAAATATACATTAATTGGTAAAAATATCATTCCATTAATCTAAATTGACAGCTGATTATTATATCTCTAGATTGAGTATATACAATTTTCTCCACACAAACACAGGTATGTTTGTATACTTCATACTTGTTGGTGTAAAGTCTTAGATCCTATCAGGATGCTTGAACACAAATACTTCATTCATTTCAATTTATGTGACACTGTTTATTTGACACACACAACATAGGAAAAATCACAAATTTTTAAAATTTGTGGTGTGAAATAAATTTGAAATGTTTTGAGTGTTGGAAGAAGTAATTAAAATATTAAACACTTGTGTTGTACTTAATAATTTAGTGCTTACTTACATTTGTCTATTCGGATGAAGCCAAAGATTCACTATTTTTTGGCTTTGGGGTATGATGGAATAAAGAAAAATGACTCTTTAAACTGTCTGCGCTTCTTTCAATTGTGAAGTAGCAGTTAGTCAATGCAACTTTCGACGCTTATCATGGGTCATCCGGAAACAGTCGTGCTATGTTTTTAAACATAGGGGTCAGGTTGTGTACATCCGCCCTCCCCTTATCCCGCAATGGGCGGGAGCCTTTGAGGCATTGGGGTAATGTTGTTGTTGTCTATTTGGCAATAACTGGGGGTAAGCCATCTAATTGTCTTTAGTAGTTATAAGGAAGTGTGAGGCCCTACAGGGGACGAATAGTGTAGTGCCACCAAATAAATGTTAACAGAGAGGTGGATTCAGAATTTTAAAGTTTCTAGTATTGGAATATTATATTTCTAAAGTTATGCTTTTGTATGTACTATTTATTGCTATCTTAGTGTAATTTTGTATCTAAAAACAGTATTGAATTCAGATGAATCAGCTATCCACGGTACATGAGATTTTACAACAAAACTCTGTAAGCAATCATTAGTCAGAACTTGCGATTCTTTTGGGAAATTAAGAAAAAGTATTACTCCTATTTGGAAAAACATATCCAGTGAGCAAAGAAAAAAAAAACTTGCTTTAAATTAAAAAAATATAATGACAAGTGATTTGGATCGACTCCACTGTATTATTGCTTTGTAATTTGTATTAGGAAGTTAATTATTTCATCGAATTACTAATTCTAATATAAAACAACTACTAATTGACAAAAGCCGGATTTTAATAATTTATAAATCATAGGAAACGTCAACGTGTATGAATAATGTAACTTTATTTCAATTACGTACATTACCTCTATTCTAAATCATTTTTGTAATATACAGATAGTTACAGATATGATTAACTCAAAATAATTTATATTGCTCGAATGCTCTTTATATGAATTACTGATAATGCAATGGTAGAGGTTGCCATATTGCCAAAGATGTATGTAATTATTAAACCGCAAATTTTCTCTCCTAGATGTATAGTAATTTATGATTAGAAGTTTCAAATTGATAGAATTACGAACAGGCATAACTGATAAAGTTGCTGATCATGAGGTCACGGGTTCAAGCCTTAGAAACAGTCGCCCTTCCCTGTTCTATGGACCCTGTGCATAGCCAGTAGCGCATCGGGTTGCCTGTACGATGTTTCAATGAGTTCATTCTACATCAAGCATTTCTTGTTTAATCCTACTATTAGAATTGCCTTTTGACATAAAGTTCAAATTCTGAATGACTTGGGACGGTAACTATCTACTAGAATGATGTTTTGTGAGAAAAATGTAGCATGCATTCTTTTGGATACATTCTTGCATTGGTTGAGCATGATTTCAACAATGGTAAGTATTAGACTTGTCTATATGACATAACAGATTAAATATTTTGTACAACAGATTACGCTTCTTTCTCAAGAGATCGTTGCATCTTCAAGACACCAGAAATGGTAGTTATCCAGATGCTTGATTGCATTTTATCTTCAAAAAGAAGCTTGATGATTCCATTGTTCGTCCTCAAGCTAACAAAGTATTCGTCATGAGCTCCCAAACATTCTTTTATGATGTTGATCAGCTTATCTGGACAAGGGTAAGTTTTTTTTTACTATTAGGAGCATTTTTAATGCCTAAAAAGAAGAGAAGCATCAAGTTTTGAGTCAATAAATGGAAACTGAATAGATAAATTACATTCTTTTGAAGCTCTTAGAGTTCCGAAGTACTTCCTCTTGAGGCTCAGTATCAGTTGGTTGTGCTTAAGGTGTAAGGTCACCCATTTCTCCTCTTTATGTCCTGTAATGTAATAACAAAATCTCAAACCGTCACATTTAGGCGATGTAGTCCCACGAGTGGGTCTGGGAAGGGTAAGAGTATATGCATACCATACTCCTATCTCATGGAGGTAGAGAGTCTGTTTCTGAAAGACCCTCGGCTCAAGTGCTAAATCACCTATCTGCATCTCCTATTAGAAATATTTCAGGATATTTGATTCTTACCTGAGGGCATTATTATCCATATTCGGGTGCCTGCAGTGAGCATCTCTGGGATCCTAGGAGAGGAATCCTCTAAGGCTCTCGATTTAAGAATCGCAGCTCCTCGTAAACCTAGTAAACAAGCATTAAGCTTCCGTTAGTTAGAATTAACACTGATGTAACCAAAAAAACAGAAACATGTATTAAATGTTACATGTGGCTGCTGTTGCTGTCACCGCAATCATATCCATTGGAGTTTGGATGGCCAGGCCAGAATTGACTGCAGATGCAACCTGCGCTCTTCCTGCTCCCAGAGATCCTGCTACCTCAGCACATACCGTAGTCATCAGAGCAGCAGCTGAAGCAACTACATTACCCATATTGTGGCTCCATTTTCCTCCTCTCTCGTAATTGATTTGGGGCGAGTCTCGTATTTCTGAGCTGCTATTGCTGGCAAAGCCGGCAATACCTGAAGCAAGTTGTGTGAGAGAAAGTACAGCATGTAATTTTGCAGTTTGTAAACGGAGTTTCTCCTTCTTCTCTTGATTGGATCTAAAGAACCAAAACGAAGATTTGCTCTTTAGCCATCCCTTCATGTGATGCAAGTCCACCTATGATATGAAAGCATGAGTACAACATCAGACATGAAGCTGATTTTCAATAACGAAGATACATGCTAACTAGAGACTCGATTTCATCACCTTAATATACCGTTTGTTGGTAAAAGCTCTGTAGTTTGAACTGTCCAGTATTTCCTCACCTTGTTCTTCATAATCCTCCCTGCCTTCTGTGTCTTTCAACAAGAGATTCTGCAAAAGCAGAGAAGAGTGTTTATAAAATTATAATTCCAGTTCTCAGTTAACATCTTTATGCATATGCAAACAAGACATCCTGCTGTTAGCTTTTCATATGAAACGAATATAGTTGACGATTAACAGTTATCTTTTCTCTTTTTATAATTCTGTTATGCTTCTGACTGAAATAGCAGAATGCTAATAGTTTCTTACACTTGATGAAAACATTTGCAGGAGATCCCTAGAAGATGGACTCCACGGTCGACTCAAGAACTCCATTGCATTGGCAGGGCTGCTAGGTACCTCTGATGATTGATTATAACAGGTGAAACTATTTCTGCTTATTGGCTCGAAACACCTTCTGGTTCTTGTCAAAATTGTGTTCTTTGACTTACCCTTTTAATAGCAAAAGTGATCAGAAATCTTGTAACACTGACGACAACAAAAGTAGAAGTGAAAAAAACTCACATTGTAGTCAAGTGAACTCTGCTGAGCCATGAGTGGCATGGGATTCTGTAGTTAGATGTGTTTTTAGTTTACACCAAGACTAATTATAAGACATCATGAACACCTCTCTGCATGAAAGATTTTTACTAGTTATAGAGTTTACTGAAAAGGAAAGATTACACAGATATAGATAATAAAATAAGTACTAATTTTGCCTATGTAACTGAATGAAACTTACCCCCTATATGGTTTCTGAGTGAAATTACTTGTTGATATTTATGGAAAAACTTTCTATTAGAGGAACGAGTTGTGGGGATTGATGATATATTTTATGGTTGTAAATAAAATATTCTAACGTTTAGATGGAATTTAGTGTAAAAGAATGTGTATACCAATGCAATTGGCAACGGGATTTTGGTTTAACATGTGGATATCGATCATCACTTTATGTTTAGGACCACAATCTTAGTTGCTGAATTAATATAGTTTAAGAAGACAAGTTGATAAATATGTAAGAAGTGATCCAAAGGCTGTTCTAAAAATGTATTAATAATTCTATAGGTCCATATGCATATTGAAGCAATGGATAGATTTTATTGACCCCTCAAACATCCCATTGTTGGATCTGAATGGATGGACTGAAATGGTTAAATAAAAATAAATCAAGTATCTGATTCATCGTTATTTATTGTAAATAAAAAGATGTGTTTAATTGACGGATAAGCAGGTGAGAACATAAGCTAAAATTTAAAATAAGCTTATACTCACATAAAGTAAAATTTCATACAAGGATGTGGTGCAGTAGATAGGGCTACTCCTTCCTTAACCAAAGGTCTCGGGTTTGAGCTCACTTTCCTCGAATGAGCCCTACACGGCATGAGTTCAGAGTAGTTGGGCTCCAATGTGGGTCTACACGGCTCCAATGAGAGCACTGGATACCGCATGTGCAACCAAAAAAAATAAAATAAAAATAAATTCATGAGGATGCAAAAAATCCTTAATAGGGAGTGCTTCCCCGAATGAACCCTGTATGGCATGAATCCCGAGTAGTTTGACTCCAATAAAATAATTTTAAAATTCTAAAATTTGGTTACTTATATAAAAGAAATCTATTAAAAAAAATGTAGCTAGTCGTTTTATTTTTGCAATGTATGGATATCAATTTTGGCAGGCCTGCGGTGCTGTATACTTGGCATGCAGCAATTTGTCCAGTTGTGTCTGATTAAGTAATGGTCATTCTTTTATGTTCCCTCTTGATCCTGAAATGTAGTATGTCTTAAATAGTTATTTAAGGCAACAAAACGAGTTCGATATCTTGGAAGGTTACTTATCACGTGGCTGCAGGTTTATTATTGGGTAAACTAAATCAGTTTATAGATAATTGAACCATACCACCAAATGTCTCCTATTTTTTCTCTTCACAAATTGGTGACGAAAGCATATTAGTAACGTAAAGTGTGGCGTCTTGCCCCTAATTACGCTTCTTTTTCTTCGAATTCATGAAAAGGACTGCCCATTGATTTTCCATCATGTCCACGGATCACTTTGGACTCGATTAATTCAGATTTACTTCGAAATAAAAGTCCCATTATGGATAAAATAATTTCATATTCAAGCGGACATTTAAAATAAGAATGAAGGAATATTTATCGCTCTACAGCTTTTAAGTTTTAATGATAAACTTAAGAAAAGGATTGCTCCATTAATTTTCGGTTTCTTATATTTATATTTTTTTCGATGGTCTGTTATAGTTCTATTAATGCAATTATATTGTTAGTGGAAAATGTTTACCTAAGGAACATAGTGAGTAGTTCGTATTGATTGTTTTTACTACTAATTTCAAATATGATTGTCTTTTTATGACAAGTTATAAATTTATGGACTTAGCTAAGCGAGGACAGAACTACATAGGTACAAGGAGTTCATTTCAATTCTCTTCGACAAAAAATATACCATTTATACATATTAATCTTCTCGTCTCATAGTTCCTTCTGATCCAGTACAGCCTCTAGCACTCTTCTAAAGGAACTATGAGACGAGAAGATTAGTTTGATCTTAAACCCAATTAGGCAACTAAGTACCAGGACTTGATCAAAATTGTACTTCAAGTGACGCGCTACTTATAAGGTTACTTCAGAAAAGAACAACAGATTAGGTGCAAGAAGCAAAAATACCTGTAATATAAATGAAACAGTAGGAACAGGCACTGCAGAAAATTGTAATTTTCAGTTAAACCTTTTATTTGGGCATTCATTTTTGCAAAGAAACACAAATATAAAGGCATCAACTTGTCATTCGTTTCACTCTTTAACTAATTTGTTAAGTAACTAAACAAATGTTTCCAACGACTTTCACGAGACCATATAAAAAGAAAAATTGTAGTCAGAGGACTATCTAAATGATACAAGTAACACTTGACAGATCAAAATGAATGTCTAGCTTAATTGTGGGTACAATCTTTCACTTTCCCCATTTTGATAGGATGAGTAAACCAATAATGGCGAAACATGTCCCGCCAACTATAGCCACCACTAAAGCAAAAGCATATACAAGACTTGGAAAGTTCAAGTATTTCTGTATTCTCTTTAGTCCCTTGTCAATGGCAGGTGCCAGAGCAGCCGCTCCTGCAACCCTAAACGGCCTTGTCACATTATTTCCGGTCCACATTGCGATTATAATCTGCCATTATGGATAGTGTTTTCTGAGCAAAAACATGGGCAATTTAAACAACACATATCCAATGCAAAGTAAGGTGCACGTTGCCACGATGAAAATTCCGAGTTGGCTAGAGTTGCTCAATGATTCTCGTTAGTATCATTGTAAAGAGTTTGGCCTGGATGCTCTTTCTAGTAAAGAGGAAAAAGGACATTAACTTTGGTACAAGTTAACAGTACAGTCAATTTTGGTAAAAAGGAAAAAATGTATCAACTTTGATCTAAAGAAATGAAAAAGACAATTTGACATGCTAAAAACTGAAGTGGATATTCTACCATAAATGAAAATGCTATGATAAGCGTTCATCCAGTATCCTAAATGTGAATAACACAAATTTCCTCTTGCATTTCCATAATATGGTCACTTTTACCTTTGCACCAAAAAAATCAGTAAATGAAGTCTACAATATTAACAACATATTGTTAGATTTAACTAAGATGTAAATTGGGAAATATGGGGAACCAAGTAAAGGGAAAATGAAGAGTCATTTCTCCCTCATTGGTAGAATAGAGGAAAAAGTTTATTCTTATATTAGAACACGCTTCCTCTAACTCTTAAAGAATCAATTAGAGGAACCTCTCGTGCTATCGTAGTTGTCGCTTGGCTTCGGCCTTGACTACGACAAATGATGTGATTGATACGAGATTGTTCAGAACATGTAAGTACGTACTCATTACTTGCTATAAATAGAGAGGTTTCCTCTCAATTTTCAAAAATAGAACAGAATGTTCTTTCTCTTTTGCATACATTTTTTTACACACAAAATTAAGTCTGCGTATGAATTCGTTGCTTTTTTTCTCTGTGTCCGCTGAAAATATAAAAGTTTGACGTACTGTTACTTTGTAATAGTTTATCTATTTTATCCTGGAAGGAAATAATTCACAAGTTCAGATACAACAAGGGATTAAATCTTTAAAAACACACAGTGAATTCTATGACTCAAATATTTTTATATATTTTGGTTTTATATCTTTTCTGTCTCTGCACTACTATAGAATTACAGGAATAACAAACATTACACAGTCCCACTGTAGTCCTAGGGATGTGATCTGCGGAGGGTAATTTCTAGTGTAGTCCCAGGGGTGTGATCTGGGGAGGGTAATTTCCAGTGTAGCCCCAGGGGTATGATCTAGGGAGGGTAATTTTGGGTAGAAAGGTTGTTGGGAAGTTGTTCTAGGAAATCGAGTGTCATCAATTGGTCCTTTGCCAGAATGAAAACAATAAAGTATTATCAGCCAAGAGTTACTACTTACCCCCAACAAAGATTGGAGATTTGCAGCAGGATTATTCCCAGTAGTCTTCTCATAGCCCAAGAATGCAAGCACAAAGAAACTCGTATATGTGACACCATCAATAATACCATAAGCGAGAACAGCTGCAAGCCCCAGCTTCGCCAGCTCCGCACTCATTTCCGCTGAATTCTCCTGATTATCAATAAACCAATTGTCAAAGCAGCTTTCACCAAATCTTAGGGAATGGGTCTAATTTACCTTCCATTTCTTCCAAAACCCTTTGCTCTCTTGGCTCTTACCACACAAAAAGTAAAACAAAAAATAAGTAAAAATTGATAAAGAGAATGCGATGTATGTGTGAGAGAGGAGAGAGACTGACTTGTAATTGTTTGTTTTGTTGGAAAAAGTTATCATTAGGGGTAGATCCGTGAGCGGAGGATGAACAGTTGATTGAGAAATGCGATAAAGGGCAAGTGTTGAAACATCTCCTTTTAGGTTGAAGTTGCAGTGATGATGGGAAATGAGTTAAGTGTGCAGTGCTGCGAGGAGAAAGCAGGAAGCTAGTTGGGTGGAGAGGAGCAGTGGCCATTCTGCTCGACCACACTTTCCTTAGTTGGCGTTGAATCGATGGTCTCGATTTATTTGGTCTAAAATACTTCCAACTATATCTTCAATACGTATTAAAGAAGAATACACATTAGTTAAAGAAGAAATAATCTATCTACTTTTATTAAAGGGAGAAATAGTTTTCTAGCTCTTTACAATTTTTTTAAGTTTTATATTTCTTTCGTTTTTCTGCTATTCAAATGGGAAGAAGGCAAGAGATCTCATTTTAATATACTGTTTAAAACAAGGGGAACTTGATAAACTGTACTTTATATTATTGATTTCCTTAACACATATTTTACACCTATTTAACTTTATGATTTTGGTGCCGAAATAACACTTGAGTCTTAGAATTACGGAAAATAAACACATCATTTTTGATTTGTTTATGTTACTCTTTGAATCTCTCCAATTTTACAACATGTTTCAATTTCTAAAGTGACTTCGTGTTAAAATTCAACATAAATCATAGATAAATATTAAGGTTTTATTTTTTTAATTATTAAGATTACTTAATATCTAAGGTGGTCGATGGTAGAATTCAAATTAGATTTGGCAATCTAAAGAAGTTGAAAGCAAGTTGGATTTGTTTATTTAATGGTAGAAGTCAATTTGGATTTGATAACTTAAAGCAAGTTAGACTTGCTTCCTTGGATCCTAAGGAAAACAACTCAACTACAACTCATGCTTAGCTAGAATGCTTATTCATAATGAGTTGTAAAGTTGCAAGTAACAACTTGTAATTCACCTCCCTAGGAACATTATAAATAGGAGAGGCTAAGAGTCGTATCCATCAGCCTCCCTAGGAACATTATAAATATGAGAGGCTAGGAGTCATTCTATGTATCCATCATCTTCACTAAAGGAGAGCTTAAGAGAGCTAAAGTGAGAGAGAAAGAGAGAGAAAAAGAGAGAGAAAACAAGGTAGAGCAAGTGAGAGAGAGAGAACAAGATGAAGCTAGAAAGATGATTCTAGCAATTTTGTGAGTTTATAATTTTCTCTTATGTTATTAATATAAAGTGTGTTTAAAGAATATTTTCTACTTCTTAAATTCGTTCGAGATATCCAACAACTCGAATATCAAATAATCAATTCAATGTGAGAACATTACAAGACAAATACCTATCTTATAAAAACCCTTCATTTTCCAGATAATGCTTGTCAAATTTCAACACAGCCTTACAACTTTAACACTATACATCAAAGCATATGTCCCAAACAGGACAGAAAATATTTATGAAACAATAACTCTTTGCAATCTGGAAAAATAGGTCTCATGTATTGCTGCATTACTACTATAATCATATCTACAGGAATTAACTAGTTTGGCTGAACAAATCGGGTTTTCTATGATCTCGAGCTTTCGAATCCGTTGCCTTGCTGCAGAATGAAAAATCCATTTGCTTGACATCTCATAGAAATCTTACTGTAGTACTTATCATCTCCCACGTGATTTGCAGCTTATAGCATTTTCGAATAGATCTTGTGACGCTGAGTTCTCTGAGATTGACTAGAAATTAGCCGCCTCCTCTGCACCAGCTGCATCTACGGGTTCCTTAAATTTTGCCTTCTCACTTAGATGTTGGAATGCATTTACAAGATTTTGAAGTCTCGCAACAAACTCAATTAACAAGGAAGTAAAAGTCGCCAATGACAATGGACATGCACTTTCAAATGTACGTACTTCACGTTCATTTAAAATTACATCTCCAAGAATTGAAAGCCGTGAAGGCCACACCATCTGATTGAACACATCTCCAGTGGAACTCAGTTGTGCAGCAGAAATATTCATACTTGAATTTGGATTAAAAGTATCCATGTGTTTCAATGTATGAAATGACCTTAGATTGAGAGTTGCTTCACTAAGGGAGTTTATCGCCATGCCTTTAGGTTCATTGTCTTTCAGTTCCTGAATATGTTCAGGATCTTCAAACTGGTTAGGTTGTTTTGCATTTTCCCAATTCTTCACCTGAACCAAAAGATAAGATTTTTGGTCAATCAACAGTTGTAGATCCTCAGCAGCCTCATGAACTTCTCCGAGAAGGTCCCCAGGGCTAAGTTTCTCCATTTTTTCTACTTTGTCTCCAAGATGTCGTATCACTTTAGCTCCTTCAATCCCGACTCTCTGGATCTCCTTACGAAAGATCTGCCTCAAATCAGATGGTGCCTACAATAAAGAAAGATTGCATAAATTAATATGAAACCATGAAGCCTCAAGTCGAGCATTTTCTTATGCTCCTCAATGAGTAGACTGGCATTTTTTTAAAACATTTGATAACTGATGCACACGGTGTTATGCAGGAGTTGAAGATTGAAGCTTTACCTGTATTTCTGAAAGAATACAGCTATGCATAGCCATAACCATGAAAGTGCAATGCCTCAATGCACCACTGACTTTAACATATTCAGCCCACGGATAATTGAACATCTTGTAACGACCATGAGGGGGTTCCCATACAGCAAAAGCTAGCTGCACTAGGCATATTGAAAATTAGTAATAAAAGAAATAGTGTAACATCCCAAAAGTTACCAGTGATTGGCAATGAAAATATGTGTACCAGAGAATCCTCTTCGCTTGTTGACTCCATAGCGGCCCTGTATCCGCTATATACAGGGTCATCAGAGGCCTGGTATACAAGAATTTTTGATGGTATCCTATCATATTCAAGACATTGTAAATATCCATTGACACAACCTAACAAGAAACGTCGCAGGTATTCAGTTCAAAGTATCCTGGAGATAGCAAATTCAAAGTGAGACTTGAAGAATAAGAATAGAGGAAATCCTCACCTTCCAAAGAAGTAGAAACACGCTTAAAATTCTTTACCACCAATTTGTGCAAATCTTCACCAGCCCAAATAGGGTAGAGGCCAACGTTTACAAGCAAACAAACACCAGCACCAACCCCAATTAGCAACAATCTTGAAACAGCTGCCTGAAAAAAATGTGAAGTTCCCGATACCAGCACAATACAATATGTCAACAAGAACACCCGAAATCCATATTCATATTGCTTCATTGCAGGATACAATTTCAAATAAGTTGCGGAAAATCCTGAATCAAAAGAGAAAAGTAGGAATATAATATCAGCTATGCATTAGTGAAACATATGCAACAATTGACTTTACTTGATTTTGACCATGTCGTTAACTGGTAAAAATCTGCTTTCAATTTTATACTTTTTTGTTAATTCTAGTTGGTGCTATAAGGTACGTTATGTAGTCTCATCATAAGGGGTTGTCTAGAAGATTTGTTCTGATTCTTAGAGTTATCTACTTCCTTTTCCTCTCTATTCTGATCTTATAGCTCTATGCGCAGCAGCATGAAATCCCTCTTCTTAAATGAACGCCACTTCCAACAGTTCAACTGCTAAGTTTGAAATAAAATTGTACTCCGTGTGCCTGAAGTTTCTCAATCATCATGAATGATGCAAAAGTAAAATTTCAAGGATATTCTTGGTGTAAAATTCTATATACAAACTAGACCTGCAATAAAAATGCTGACCACAATAACAACCTCCTGCCAGTTTCCAGCCATAACAGACAATTCAGCCATGCCCACAGCTAGTCCTCCAGCAGACAACGTCCCCAAAGCCCTGTTGAATCCTTTGTTAAGTGTCGCACCTAACATTTTTATACATCAATTAGGTTATGTATATCAGTTAGGATTACTCACCCACTAAAAATAGACAAATATTACTAGTCAAAAATAAAAAATTATAAACACATATTGGTTGTATTTAGGCTCGTTTGCCTCTAATTACTTGAAGGCGACACCATTTAACATACCTCTTCTACGCCTCAATCCCAAACTTATTTTTACGGCCCTAAGATTCCTCTACAATTGAAGCCCATTTCATCCCAATACTAAATAATTTGAATATGAAACACAATTGATTGCATACCTATGCTGAACTCGAATACGACGATGACAGTGAGGATAGCCCAAACGGAATATTTACCAATATAGGATAAGGGCTCTTTAAAGAAAATGATAACCGAAACAAGGGAAAGAGCTAAACCCATTTTAGCAGCGAATATGACCTTGCGAGGATCCTTACGACCCATCTCAACTGCATTGACCGAACCTTGTTTAACACTGCTACATAATTCATTGATGCGATTGCGTAATCGACGCCAAAATCCTTCGCGTTCGATGAGAAATGAAGCATCCAATCCATACTCTGAATATTTGGGAAGCAATCTTTCTTTGCTCGTTTCGTCAAAGTTTTGGCTCAATGGCCCAATATCTACATTGGCCCCCGCCATTATTCCCTACAATGGCTGTTATATGGGATCAATTTTCATAGAAGCAACAAGATAAATGATTCTTCCATTCTTCAAATGGAAGGAGAAGAGATAGAATCCGATCGATTTCCTAAATATATTCCTCAATGTCCAGGCTATTCACGAAATGATGATTAATTTGATGGAAAACTTTCCATGATTTTCCTCTTCTAAGACAGATAGAATAGAGAATGATATTGGTAATGATAATAATGAAACATTTTTATGTCCTTCAGTTTGGAAAAAAGAAGAGCAACCGTCAGTCATGATAGTTTCCTCCTATTACCAAAATCTTAAATGGTCAAATTTGTCCCTGAAATAGCGAAATGATTTACTCTCTTCTTCCATTTTTACTTGTCATTATTTTCCTATTACATTTTTCAAGGCATTATATTTATTATATTCAAAGGGTGATTTGATTGATTTGATAAAATTACCCTTATAATTTATTATTTCTTAATTTATGTGTTAAATCAATAGGGTGTAGTAT
>JAABOM020000096.1:21395112-21432938 GCA_011800125.2 Solanum clarkiae | reverse complement strand
GTGGGGGATTAGGAGAGATTTTTACAACCTCTTGAGATGTTTCTTAGAAAGGGGATTCGAGCATTGCTTTTGAATGCTTCCAGTTTCCTTTTAATTGGAAGTACTAGTAATTTAGAACATCAAAACTCCAGTCATGTCACATGTGAGGAAATCCGAATTTCTTTCTTTTTGACATAATAGTAATATAAAAGAATTCCACCGCAGCAAGTCTAGATTCTACCATAGCCATGGAAGTCCTTAACTGAACTTCGACATGCTAGCAGCCTAGACTACCTTTTGCTCACAAATGATACAGACGGCCACTTTCTGATAGCTTCACCCCTAAAATTTCCAATACAAACTTAAGAGGACCGAACAAGGTGGCCGTGGCATACCATGTGTACCGTGAGAAGGAGAACCATGGAATGAATTGGTTTACATAGGGACAGTAGAATACACAAGGTGACTCAAGCATAGAGGGAGGGGTTGAAATAATTAAGTTTATCCAATCGGGGACAAAGATCTCAAAGTTCCAAAGTTAAGAGGCATCATAGCTCAAAAGTTTTTGTACGTTTAATGCTGCTTCGTTTTGTTGAGAAAAAGAATGTACATGTAAGGTGGTTTGTGCAAGAGTGAGAAGGGAGAAACCTGAGATTGTGGCCAACTCATCATCAGTATCTTCTGCAGAATCTGTCTCGGAAGAATCATTTTCAGAATATTCTGCAGAACCAGAAGCATTCTGTTCACATAACTCAGCAGGATGAGAACCACTATCTTTGCGCTTCAATATTGAGAGTTCCATCTGGGCATGATTACTCTCTTCAACAGTCAAAGATTCTGTAGGCTCTTCTGTGAAATTACACCTGCTTTTCTTTGCAATTCCTGGCTGCTCCTCTCCTGTCTCAGAGATGCAAACAGATCCTGATTCAGGTAAATTTTCAGAACTCTTTAAACCTCGAGCAAGAAGACAGCTCCTATGACGCCTCTTGACAACAATTTCTTTGGCTAAGACTTCATCATATAATTTCCTTTTGACTGACAAGCTTTTTCTCTCAGTGTTAACTAGGCATTCTGAATTATAAATCCCATCAGGAACAGCATCAGTACTCCAACCAAGGATAGGGTGGCCAGCACCATCTGAAGCAATTGATGGAGGGCTGCTATGTTCTGAAGGAGCAGCACTGAGGCCCAAATCCTGTAAACCTCTCATCCTCAGAGGTACACCGGAATTATCATCGTCCTCACTAAACTGATTACAGTCTTTGGATTCCTGTATAGAAGAAAAGTTGCTTGTACTCTTTTCCCCAAGAAAGAAACCAGATTTATGAGAAAGTTGAAGAGATTTAGATCTTAAACGTCTTGCATTCCCATTCTCCAGGTACCTTGATGATGTTCGTGATTCTCTTCCGGAAAAATTATAAGTAGATTTATTGGTTCTATCAGTGGACGAACAACCTAAACTCCCACATCTTTTACCTAATTGCCTCTCAAGTTCAAGAGCATGAAGTATTGCATCTTCCCGTCGTGCATACTTCTCTCTTTTCTTCGGAGGCATACCTAAGGAAGCTTCTGCCCGTTGAATAAAATCATCAAATTCACCACACCTGAATGCTTTTACTCGCTTTGACTTCTCCAAATTATACCAATCCCTGGTAAGATACACACAGAGAAACACCATAACATACCATACTAAGACTATGAAGTGCCGGCACCTAGTAAACAAAGTTTAATGAAGACAGGTGGCATAGACTTATGATGATGCAGTACTACACCAGCTATAAGTAGCATTTTATTTATCAAGAATGAAAGAAGGGAGCAGAATTTAGCAAAAAAATAGAATCAAGCATCTTTTGCTTCTTCGTTTTGCTTTCCATTTAACTAAGATGATCACCACATGCAGGTGACAATTTGAAAAGGTCTCATCAATTCATACTATCCCTACTGCCTTGGACAACTAACCAATAGTTTGTCCAACAAAATAAAGCCACTTCCGCACCAGTTCCAACAGATTTTTAACACTGATTCACGCTAAAAGAAGACTCCCACTCAGATCGAAGAAACAAAAAAAAGAGGGTTTGAAGCCCCAAATGTTGTACTTCCTGGGGGGACTAATACATGGAGAAGGGCAGTCCTCATACGGGGATACTCTTTATCACAAAATGTGCAGCATTGAACAAAGAAAAACAATTAAGTTGGAACTCTGTATGAGTTCTTGCTTTGTTAAGTGTCCTCCCCGGACTTCTATCTCAAGTCTCATCATGATTACACCCTTGACAAAAGAACTTTGCTAGAGGCATCAGACCATTCCTGATGCATTAACTAGAAACTAATGGTTGGCTTAGTTAGTACCTTTTCAGTATGTGTTACGAATACTTCAAATTCTGCAACATTTTTGTGACTTGATCCAGCCTCTGAATCCACAAACACCGGCTTGATTATCCCCTAAATAAAACTCTCAAGTGGATGAATCAGAATCATGCCTTAAAAAAAAAATATTGCCTCAACATCATAAACTTCTCAATAAAAATATGAAAGCTTGTTGCCGACAGATTTTAGCCAAAAGCTCACTCTGCCAATTCCATAGAATCAACCTAATTTGCCTCTTTTTTTTTTTAAACTCTCCTGTGTAATTTTTTTTTCTGTAATTGTGTGCTGTCATGAATTAGAGCTACTATAATTGCATATAATAATGATCTTCCTCTGCAAGTCTCCAGTGGTTAGGTTAAACTCAACCTTTCCCTTTTAAGGAAAAGGGTGGAACGACACAATACAATGATATTCCACAAATAGCTTACAAGATGAGGCGCATCTCTATCATCATTATGTATTGTTTCCTCTTTTTACAGAGTAGGAAAAAAAATTCCCAACCAATATGAAGAGTCCTAATCTCCTAAGACAGGCTGCATGACTTGACACATAGCAGCACTCATTTTCCAAACTCAAGAATCTTCACCTATGAGACCAGGGAATTCACGATTACCATTCTCCAACGTAGCCCAAGATAAGCTTTTAGGATAAGCCACTAGGCGTTGATTTAACAAGGCACATGAGCTAATCAGGAAACAATTAAGATTGTCCCATTTCCATTTTCTTCCTTCATAATGACTGACGGGAAAGAGCCCAGACTTATCGCCAAGGGCAGATCTATGTCGTAGCACGAGGGTGCCACGGCACCGGACACTCAGCTAAAAGTTTTCATATATACATATGAATATTAGTGAGTCATGGTCTTTATAAAAGGTTGGCACTCCTAGTAGCATTATCATTTCTGATCCGTTGGCCAATGACCAAGGTGCCAGGCGCTAGATGTAGGTTCGAATCACCTTAAGCACGTCTGTTTTGTTAATTTTTCCCTTTCTCAAACCACTTCCTCTACCCATCCATTTTTCCTGTTTACCTTTTTGCTTTTTCTTTACTTCCCTTCTTTTCCTAATTTCCTTTATATTGTTTAGTTTCGTATTCAACTCTTAGTCCAATAAATCTTGATCAGATAGTTTATTTATCTGAATTATCTCTTAATTTATTGTTTAACGATCTCCAAACATATAATTGAATGTGATTTTAATCTTTTCCCTCTTTATTAATCCAAAGTACATTGTATTTGCTGAACTTTATTCTTCATTCTTACTATTTTGATCAGAGACAGTCCATGCACCGATATGTGCTAGTTCATTGATTGTTTTATACACTTCGTTAAGAGTTTTCATTATTGCTCGAAAAATAAATTCATTATTATATTTGTATAGATAATTTTGCAGTTTCATAATGAAAATATTTTTCTTTATTTGTGTTGATGGGATGGTAAATGCCCCTTATAAAAACTTCTTTGGCTTTTGTATTTTATTTTACAGAACTCATCACGCGTTAAATTTTGTATGTATCATGTTTTAAATACATTATGTCTGAATTGGAGGGATACGATTGTGGTATTCAAAATTTTAAGTTTCTTGTTTTCATTTCTCATTTTTGTTTCAATAGTATTTGACCAGGAATCAGATCAACTCATACAGAATTTATTTTGGTTCGATGACCAAAATCTTGTTAATCGAATTAGCCCAAAATGGATCGACTAACCGAATGTGCACCCTAATGAGTTTGTGGCACCCCCAACATTCAAGTCCTGGATCTGCTCTTCTAGCTATGAATCTTAAACTATTAACCATCCAATTATTGTAAAATATTAAATCCAGAATTACTTTTGTAATAGTTAAGCTAATTGTTCCCCACTTCCGACCTCCAATTTAACTGAAATATCACAATACAAACTCACTGGAAATTCATTAGTGACAGTTATCAACAACACTCCAAGTTTCCTGCAACTAAGAATCCAGTCCATCAATAACATGCAACAATCACCTTGCGTCAAAATATCCTACTATAAAAAAAATTCAAGGATAAGAAAGGACTTACACACTGGCGTCTTCTCTCCCAAGAAGCTTCACTGGAGTCCCAGATCGTGGAGACATCAAATGAGAGGCTGAAAGCTCATCAGGACATAGTATTTTACCTGGCCACCACGACCCATTTCGTCTTCGGACCCAAACAATACTCCCAACTCCACAATCCCCCGTTCCAGATTCTGTTTCAGAACTCCCCATCTCTCTATAGCAATATTTCTACCTACATACATGCATATATACACAGACAAGTATATCTATCAAATGCTAAAATGATTGAGTCTCCATCCTTCAGAAATATTGGGGGTTTTGATTGCTGAGTTTCCAGAAAATAAAATGGAGATATGGATTGCAGATTGGCAAAAAGGAGAATCTAAATGGAAAAAATTTTGGTATTAGGGCTAGGGTTAGGGTTTCGAGTCAAAATTGGGCATAATTCATATCGATGGATTACCGACAAACAATATATATACTGATCTTCCACTTAATTCATAAATTTCAGACTTATTTTGCGCTTTATCTATGAGCAATGACTCTAATTTGATCAAAGAGGTTGAAATCAAGTCAGAAAAATCGGTGGCGTCGCCTCATTCAGTTAAACCGCCTGAGTTACGTACTTTTTTTTTTTTAACGAAATTTAATAATTCAAAACCATGTTTTTTATAGGTGTGTGTGGTATATATATATAAACAAAATCACCTCTTGTATTATGTAATCTTATGTCGCCATAGTGATCTCGGAGTACCGTGTAAAGAGGTTCTCGCACAACGAATCAAAGGTACATTTAGGATAGACTTCGATCTATTCAATTCAAGTTTGAATTCTTCAAGTTCATATGTAGAAAATGACTAGGTTTTATATGGACTCTTATCATTTATGAACCAGCAAAGATGAGATGTATAGATGTACCAGTGAGTAGATGCGAGAGGTTGATTATATGGCACGAGGAGAAATAAAGAATGATCGAGAAAGTATTAGAGAGAGATGATTAACCAGAATGTGACGCGCAACTTCAACTTGTTGAGGACATAACCTTAAATAAGAAGGTGTGGATGACACGAATTAATACAAAAGGTTAGTAAGTAGTGCAGTTTTGTCTTGCTTAGAGTAGTTGGTGTTTGCTATTGCATTAGTTATATTTATCGTAGTTTTTGTTTGCTATCCATCATTATTTATTATCCTAATATCTAGTTTATGGTGTTTCGATTATTGCATTGTTTTTCTGTTGATTGTTGCTCTCTTCTATTAGACTTTGCACTATTTTCCTGTGACTCGCTATATTTTTTTAATTTGAAATTGTTGCGTTTGAGCTGAGAGTCTTTTGATAGCAGTCTTTTTGCTTGCATGAGGTAATAATAAAATCTACGTACATACTACTCTTTCAAAATTTTATTTGTGAGATTTCACCAAATATATTATTGTTATTATAAAAAATTATAAATCCACGTACATACTACATTTCATTATTGAGGTTTGCGTGAAAAAATGAAAGCAAATTTTTTTCAAGTTTATTTTCCGATGTGGTTTATTAACCATGTTAAAACTTTGTCCCATGTTCATAGCCAAAGGGAAAGTCTCATGACTCACGTAAAAAGAAAATGAGTTCTTAGGTATTTTTTGATTGTGAAATTCTTAGAAAGCTTTACTGATATTACTGGACTTTATTTTGAAATCTTCCAACTAAGCAAGAAGAAGAAAGCCTTCGACATTTTATATCACACATAAGCTTTTTCATCGGAGAGTTAAATATCTAATTAATGATTATTATCATAGAACTTCGTAGAGAAAATGTTAACTTATTAAAATTTAAAGCAAGTATAATTTTTGAACAATATAATACTTAACGACGCTAAAAATTAATGAAACAAGTTTCTCTTCGTAAAAGTGTGACATAATTTGAGGATAACACAATAAGATCACTTTTTCACTTTTAACTTTGCTTTATATTAATGAACTAATGATTAGTTTAGATACATTTCAACAAATTAAAATGATCATTTAAACTATTTTAAGATTTATCTTATACTTAGTGTCCAATAAAATAGAAAGTGAAATTTCTCACATGCTAAAAATTTTAAAGCGTATTCAAAGTTCGATATATATTAGAAATGATGTAAAAAATGTGACTCACTTAGACTTACCAAGCATATAAAGGAAATGATTTGTTCAAGATTTAGACTAAAAAAATGTATTCATATTTGTCAAAAAATAAATAAATAGAAATTTAATGATTATTTTGTAAGAATAGTAATTTATTATTGGAAATCAATCATAAAACCTAAAAAAGGAAAACTATTCAAGTTGAGCAGGTAATAAATGGGGACAACAATATGTGGGCTTCTTACAAAACATTACAACAAGGCCCAATTATCAAGAGGCTTAGGGTTTCTCAGCAGCCCAAAGTTCAAATAATTTGAATTTCCGCTCCAACGGTCACATTGATAAGTATATATATCCCTCCTTTTTCTTATCACTGTCAATCCAATAAATTCCTCCCTCCTCTTCCCCAACCCCAAACAATCGTAGATCGATTTCCTGTTTCATTTCAGCTGCGGAGATGGATTTCCATAGCCTCACAAGGAGAGAACTACAAGCTCTTTGCAAGAAGAACAAAATTCCAGCTAACATGACCAATGTCGCCATGGCCAATGCACTTCAATCTCTCGAGTTTGTAAGTTTTTTTCTTTTTAATCAAAATCTAACAACTCTGTTCCTGTGTTGTAGAATTGATTAGTTTGTTTAAAATCAAAATGGTTACAGTAGGAAGAGGAGTTGCCGGAATTTGCCAATATCTTTTATTATTGGATCGATTTGGTTTATCTCATTTCACTTGTAATAACCTCTCTCTCGAGTTCCTAAGCCTTATCAATCCAAAATCGTCATTGAGTTTGTTTAAAATGAATATAAAATAAGCTGGTTAAACTAGGAAGTGGAAAATCTATATCTGATTTGATCTGCGGTTATCTTTTCTATTGGATCGATATGTAAATCGGTTAACCTCATTTCACTTGCAGTCACCTCTCTCTAGTTCGAAGGTCTTTTTAACTCAAAACCATTATTGAGTTTGTTTAAAATGAATATAAAATGAGCAGCATTTGAAATGGTTACAGTAGTAAAAGGAATATCGGTATCTGATTTGATCTGCAAATATGTTTTTGTTGGATCGACAAAGATAAATCGGTTTACCTCTGTGGTACCAAGTTTTTTTCCAGCTTATATTTTGTGGGCATTGAGTCTTTAACTTTCAGATACTTCGAGAATGTGAGGAAGCTGTGGACTCGCCATCTCTAATTTCTACACTAAAACTCATTCATGTTTTGGATTGTGTGAACCACCTAATACTTGCATAGCTGGATTCCTATTGCTGCTGTATGCTTATAACGTATTTACCTAATAGTCCATTGAAATTGTACATCGGAAAGGAAATTCAAAAATGTTTTTATATGCAGGTTGATGGTATTGAAGAGGTATTGAAAACATGTGAATCTGATGTTGCCAACTCATTCATGGAGTCCCCTGGAAAGTCAGAACCATTAGCAAGTGCACCTCGGACTGGTCGCCGTACTACACAACGAAAGACAGTCAAACATGACTCAGAAACTTTGCAGACCTTGACTAGGAGTCACTGCAGAACTAGAGGAATGGTGGTAAACGACATTGATGAAGCCAAAAATGATATGCATAAGACTCCTGCATTGCGTCCTACCAGAAGGAGGGCTGCAACAACTTCAGTTCGTGTTAAGCTGGATTCTGCAATGAAGGAATGTGAACCAAAAGAGGAAATTGTGGATCATGTTGAGGAAGAAAAGAAAGATGTTCCAAAGACACCAGCAGCTGCTCTCACTAGCCAAAGAAAGGAAGTGAAGGCAAAGAGTTCAGTTAGGCAAGTTTACAGCACTCGTCGATCAGCGAGGTTAGCTGGGAAACCTATGCAGGAACCAACCACACAAGAGGATGAAATGTCAGGAACACTTACTTTTGATGCGGTTCCTGAAGAAACTGATGAAAGTTTAGAGGTGAACTCTGAGCTGCATTCAGTTGACAAGACTGAAGAATTCGACAAAACTGGTAATGTCCGCAAGCTCATGTAATCCTTAATGTCTTTCTTTTTCATGAACATCACTTGGTCTCAGATCCGATTGTCAACTATGCTACAGGTACTGATTTGAAATCATCCGAGAGTTTGGACATCAAGAATGAATTGGATAATGTGTCAGGTCAAGATTCAAACACCTTGGTACAAAATGAAATAGACATGGAAGATGGTGTTCAACAAGACAGTGCTAATGATCTGGAAGTTGTTGCTTTAGATACAAAAGCAAAAGAGGTCTCAGAGGAAGTAGCACTTGGTCACAGTAACAATGGTACGTATTGCTCTGTTCTCAGGGTAGAAAGATTTGAGGAAAGGGTATCTGTTCCTCTGGGTACTTTCTGTATCAACTGTCTTATCACCACCTCTGTTATATGGATCATATGTAATACTTTGTGATCATTTTATGAAATTGTTTTAGGATCTGAAGAAATTTCTGGAGAAGAACCCTTGGAAGAATCTGAAATTGTTGCCGAGGATAAAAATGAAAACAACTTTCAAAACAAAAGCCAGATCTTGGGTGTTGATACCAAGAGTAATTCAGATATCACCAAGCAGCCTCATGGACAGGATGAGCCCCATGGTGATGCATCTGATTCTGTGGTAGAGAATGATGGGGAGGCTAAGATGAGTGCAAGTCAGCAGAAGTGTGTGACTAACATGCAAGCTAACATAGATTGTCTTGAGGTGAATTTGTTCGAGCAATTCAATGGTGAGGTGGAGGCTAAGGGGAGTGAAAGTCTGCAGAAGTGTCTGACTAACATGGAAGAATATGAAGTTTATCATTCTGTGGATAGCGTAGCTCATGATCTGGAAGTTGCTGCAGAAGAACCCATGGAAGAATATGATATCGAAGTCACTGAGGCTAAGGTGGATGCACCAGCTGATTCTGAGGACGGTACCAGACAAGAAGAAACCATGGAAGAATATGATGCTGATGCTCCAGAAGTTGCCGGAGAAGAAGAACCCATGGAAGAATATGATATCGAAGTCGCTGAGGCTAAGATGGATGCACCAGCTGATTCTGTGGAAGTTGCTGGACAAGAAGAATCCATGGAAGAATATGATGCTGATTGTACCGAGGCTAACGCGAATTCACCAGCTGATGCTCCAGAAGTTTCCGGAGAAGAACCCATGGAAGAATATGATATCAAAGTCGCTGAGGCTAAGATGGATGCACCAGCTGATTCTGTGGAAGTTGATGGACAAGAAGAATCCATGGAAGAATATGATGTTGATTATACTGAGGCTGACATGGATGCACCAGCTGATGCTCCAGAAGTTGCTGGAGAAGAAGAACCCATGGAAGAATATGATGATTGTACTGAGGCTAACATGGATGCACCAGCTGATTCTCTGGAAGTTGCTGGAGATGAAGAATCCATGGAAGAATTTGAAGTCGATTATGCTAAAGCTACTGTGGAGAGTGCAGCTCATAGTCTTCTGCCCTTGCCTCTCATTCCTGATGCTGCCCAGGAAGGTGAGTGTGAGGCTAAGGTGAGTGGAAGTCAGCAGTATTTACATGGTTCAGAAACTAATACAGAAGTTGCTGGAGAAGAATCCATTGAAGAATATGGTGTTGATCATGGGGAAGCACTTCCTCCCCCGGCTTCCCTCGTACCTGATGCTTCCCCAGAACCGGTCTTCGCTTTGGCAAGCACAAATTCAGAATTCATCACTCAGAAAACACTTGAGAATTCATCAGCAGCGACAAGCGTAGGACAGATACTTGTTTCGGATAACAAGGAAAACTTGGTTTGTACTGAAGAAAACAAAGGCACTGCTGGCAATGACAATGAGCAATCTTTGCAAAGTTTAAGCTTGAGGAAGCTTACAAAAATGTTGAAAGATCTAACGATCTCAAAACATCCTACTGGAAAGGAGGTAAGAACAACATCAGCTAATATTCTTTTTCATTTGTGTGTTCCTTCTTTACTTGTGGTTGTAATTGAGTTGTTTTTTCTATTCACAGGTAGCAAGATCAAGATCAGCCTTGCAAAAACTTCCAGAAAACCGTTTGACTAGTGAAAACGAAAACTAAAGCTCATAATAGGGGCAGACCATTCCGCCTGCCATTAAGTGAACCTTGAGTGGAATGAAGATAGAAGATGATCAGCAGACTTGCAAACCTTCTTGATTTGCTACTTTTGAGACTTCAAAATTTTTATTATCCCTGTTGTTTTTTCATTACTTGAGTTTATTTTACAATACTTGTATGAAAAACGAAAATTCAGATAAACATCAGATCTCTTTTCAATTCACCCGAATTCTATATACTCTCTCTCCAACTACTTGTGACTTTGAGACTAGCATGGAAGATTTGATAAATAAATAACTTGGCACACTCGTAACTGTTGCAATTCCCCCTCCTTTCTTTTTTTTTTCCTTTCTAATTGAGACGGGTAACACAGTCTAACAGTTGCAATCTTTGGCCGTCTTCCCTTTTAATTTCAACTTTTGGCAGAGAATCTAGTAGTGCTTGGCAGAAATCAAGTAGTACATTCATTTATAACAACTTTTATGCATTTTGCAACTCAATAGCAAAGTGGAAAGGAAGGAAAGAAAAAGATGCACCACATGTCAAGCTCAATCCTAGAAACAACTCTTCTAAAAGGTTCAAGAAAGTGAGAAACTAACTACTTAAGGCAAAATAACAGAGAAAGTACCATGTGAAGTTACCATGTTCTATTTTGTCAGTTGCACTTCTTGTTTGTGATGTCTCTCTTCAAGTTATATGAAGTACTGAAAAGTTAACGTTATACGTGCTCTAAAGCACTTTCATCAAGATTTGGAGACCCTTCAAGTGGTCAACTGGTCCTTTCATAACATCTCCAAAACACCATTTCAATGATAAAAACCATTGTCCATATACTGCCAAAGCAACACAATCGAGAAATATTGGTTTTGGTATATGGAGTCTTCTGACTTCTATGAAAGCAGAATGGGATTATAAACCTTAAAAGTTTAGTGGAAGAGAAAAAGGGCTCCTCTTTTCATAAAAAGTAGAAAAACAATTATCCAAGTTTATAACATGATAAAATGTTCCGCAAGAACACATGCTTAAGAGGCAAAAAGGGGAATGACAAGATACATATAGGACAAACTTATCATTAACCAGGGTGGATCGATTGGCGTGCTTGTTACGGAAATCATTGATCACCCATTTCATGTGGAAGGATACATATTTAAAATACTACAGTAGGTATTAACAGCCACAATTTTTCGTGTATGGGGAAAGACCAATTAGAAGGCTCAAATTTCAGCATAAAGCAGAATCAAAAATCAAGCTTCGACCTAGCTTAGGATTCCACTGCATAAAAGCACAGACCCAAAAGAACAAGTAAAAATGTTCGATGAGAGATCAGGCGTTTTAATTTACAGATGGAAGGGTATTCAGCTTTGCCCCTCAAAATGGGTTCTTCTAAGTAAGCCTGCAAAAGCAAATTAAAGTTAGATCAACAGATTAGGGATGACTGCCACAATCTTGAAGACATAAAGGCTAAGTTGTTGACCTGATCAATCAGAAAACTGATGTGCCCACTGAAGAGTACCCAGCAGCCTTGAGATCTTTCAGAGTGCTCGATAACCAGTCCAGTCCCTCATATAGGCCATCACCTCGAAGAGCACATGCACCTTGTATATGCCATTTTCGGTTTTTAAGATCATAAAGACCAAGGCCTTCACACACTTCCATTGGAGTCATTGCTCCTTTCTGGTCCAAAATTAGGGAAAAACTAAACAAAAAGGATCGAGATGATAAAAGTATCTATTTAACACGAGATAAGAAAAGGAAAGGGGATAGAGGGGACATTTGATTTGCTTCTTCTACATCATATTAAGTTCCATGCATATGTGTGTTTCTTTTAATATTGTATGGCATTTATCCTTGGTATTTTTACACCCTAAACAAATAAATATGTAGACACAAACTAGCAGAGATTCAGAACCAAGAGTAAACTTTGGGAATATATACTGAAATGACATCCATATCATTCTTCTCTTGTGAGGCTAGGTTGCATTTCCTGTCATAACCTTATTTCTTGATTGAAATATTACATTAGGGCCTAGGCCATTGCCCTTGGCACCTTTCTCATCATTCCCTTTGGATAAGCATAGGTAGTCTGTTGCCATGAATGAATGAATCAACTGATACTCAATCGCAGAACCAGTTGGCTTCAGCTATACGAATTGTCTATATCCACTATGCTTTAATCAAATCCATTTCTTTCATTTCTTTTAATCTGTAAACAAGAGAAAAATGAATACATTTTGTTCTTGCAAATTAGAGGTTCTCTAAATCCACACTTATCTATATACTGGCCTACACGACTTTAATCAAACAAAATACTTCTGGCAACAATTGCGGGTTTTTTTCTTTTTGGTTGAAAATAACAATGGCAGGTTTCCTAAAGCTTAAGATTCTCTAAATCCTACACTTACATCTACACAAGTCTCAAACAATATTGGGAACATTCCCAACAACAATTAAACCTTCATTCCATCGAGACTCAATTTAAGAATATGTAAGAACTTCATGGCCGAACTCTCACTCCCATAAAAATTTGTTGGTCTCTCAACCACTTCATAGAACTGATGCTTCACTTTACGCAGGATCCACTGATTGTATAACACTGTTGTAGCACTCATCAATTTCAGTCATCCTATTCTAATACATTTTTACCAATCATACCATTATCCTAAGATATGGAATCTGAATATCTGATTTGCTTGCATTTAAGCATCCCAAACAATTTAATTATTATGACGGTCTACTTTGGAAAGGTTTTGGTGGAAAGGAAAAAGGACTTACTCCTATTGTGGACCGGAAGAAAATGAAAGGAAGGGGATATGCCTGTTCCTTAGTTCTTGAATTAGTGGTGACGACGAGGTAAAACAACACAAGCATCTACCTCATGAGATACGGATTCCACCACACCGATTTGTTTTCACTAATCAAGTTCCAGAATATATCAAGCATCAGCTGTGGATCACACACGGGAAAGCTTAATGAACAAAACAGCATGTCAAAGCTTACAAAAGCCAGGACATAGGATCTGATAATAAGCACAATAATGTCTGCGCAAAATCTTTTAGTATCTTTTTTTTAAAAAACAAAGAAGGTAACTTTATTATAAAAGCGAAATCTTAGATTATCTGTTCTCTGGGATTTATTTAGTAGTGTTCATCTATTAGTTTATCTTTCAACAGTACATAAAGAGAGAACAATAGATAACAAGTAACTAATTGCATTTTGTTGATGCGCAAACCCAATGATATCAAAAACTTACCATGTCCTGCTTGTTAGCGAAAACCAAGATGACAGCATTAAGCATAAATGGATCACTAATGATTGCCTGAAACACATTAAGAGTAAGATTTCAGTAGGTAAATGACCATTGTACCTGGGAAAAAGAGATGAAAGTTCAAAAGCAGAACCTGAAACTCTTGCTTTGCCTTTCCAATTCTCTCTCGATCCAAAGAGTCAACAACATAAATCTGTAACAACAAAGCACTTAGTAAACAGAAATAACCATTTTATAAAGACAGGATATACAAGCAGTTAAGGCAGTTCACATAAAACGGAAAATGTTGGTTTATTTTTAAAGCATTCAGCACTGATGATTCAAATGGTATATCACATTTTCCCATTTAAAATATCTTATTACCCTTCAGGAATTAAGCTTCCTAGGTGGCTTTTAGGTAATAGCAGCTATGAGGAAAAAAGAGGGACAATTCATCATTTCCTATGGAATCTAGTGGTACTCAATTAAAATTGACAGTAGATGCGTATTAGTCGACACAGATACAATCTAATATGTGTATATATATATTTTTACCAGTCCATCTGTGTTGTTGAAATAATGCCTCCAAAGTGGCCTTAATTTCTCTTGTCCACCAACGTCCCACACAGTAAAAACCACATTCTTGTACTGCACTTTTTCTACATTGAAACCTGCAAGCCATGCATATACAGTCAGCTATCACATATACCGGAATTCACTTGGACTCATAGGTGCACAATTACATATTTCTGTAAAACTTTGCGATATTCCAAACAGCAAGGAATTTCTATTGCAAGATTTGAGATTCCATTGCGCCTTCTGCAACCACTATAATGTGATCTTATGTGATGGCCTCATAATTAGGAAGAAATAAAATAACTTAAACCCAATCAGAGAATAAGAAAAGAAAACAATGATTTGGTTGATGAAGCCCTTAACTAACTCTAGCATGGCCATCAAATTACCTTCTTTGTAACAACTGTTGACGCAATCTTTTCAACGGACGAAAAATACTTCTTAAACAAAAAACTGTGCATGTGGTTCTTCCGGTAATAAAGATCCCCTTTGCATAGTGAATTAAAATAGCTCAGAATTAACAATACTCAGCAAATCTTACCATGCATCCAATTAGATCAACCCAATCCTAGGTAATGCCATATTCCCATTTTCTCTCATAATTCATTTATAACTTAACCATTATGTATTTAATAATTGAAGCATTTTGATACAATGCAGCACAATTGAGTGATATTAGGATCTACATTATGATACAGAAGGATACAATTCCCTATTAGCTATTTAGGGTTCTCATAAGTCACAAAGCTACCATATCTTTTAGATGTTGGTGCTTCTTTTTATTTTTTTTAAAGTTTTGCCTATGATATTGACAGGCCTCTTTTTTTGGTAAGTACATTGATAGGTCATATTGCAATTAGTTTAAACTTCAAATTTACCAAGCAACAAGTAATTTAAAAAACCCAAAGTGTCAAGTCGAGAACAATATCAATGCAAGCAGATTCTTAACTGAAGCTCCAACAAAACATTTTCAGAGTCAAAGTGCCACACTACTGTGAGCGAAAATTTAGCAATAGCATACCAATAGTAGGAACTGTGGACAGAACTTCTCCTATGTGCAGCTTGTACAATATAGTTGTCTTCCCAGCCGCATCCAGCCCTAGCATAACAACCTATGCCAAGCAAATCATAGTAAACACAGAAGAAGGCAAAAGATAATTAATTACACATATGAGAAGAATAATATGCTAAGAAAATAATTAGAGACAAAAGGCGTCAAACATAAGGCAATGGCCTATGAAAGCTGATGGATGGATGATAAGAACTAAGCATCACTTCATAATAAACCTGCTAGAACATAGAACAATCCAACCGTTTATAGTAATCATTTTCATTATAGAGATGGCAAAAAGTCATTGAAGAAAGAAAATTGGTTTTTCCTCCAAGAAATTCTCCATTCCCTTCCCCAAGTCCCTCCCTATGCTGCCAGTAATTTGGGAACTGCATTAGTAGACTAAAAACATACAGCAGACATAGTATACACGAGATAGTACTTCATACAAATTCATGATGATTACCTATTTGAAAAAAGATAAAAATAAGTATGATGGAAAAGATGAGATGATCTTTGACACATTGAAGGTCCCTACTGATCTAAAGATGGCCATTTTAGAGGCCTTCCGTTGAACTGGGAGGTCACTGCGAAATATCAAGCCACTTGGTAGCTGGCATTCTGCAGTATGTGGAAATGGAACACTGGAGGAAAAGGAATAGCATTGAAGGAAATGGGGCTTTACTTTTTTATCCCACCGACATAGGAATGAATGGGTACTTTTAGCTAATTTTCACCGGTTCTTCCAGAAATAGCCTCAGTATATATTGTTTTCTATTTTGATGAAACCAATTTACTACTTAGAGAGAAAAAACAATATAGATCAACCAAGTGAATTACAAGACCAAGTTAAAACATTAGTTACAGCAGTGCATTAAATTGAAGCCATAAAGGAAGCAACCTTAGCAACTGCACTTGTGCACAAGAACTACTACTAACAGCAGTGCGCCAAAAGGAAGAAACAGTAATGTGCTAATGAAGAAAAAGAGTGAGCACTGATCTTGATAAATGGAAATTGACCAAAATAAAAAGATCAAAATTGCCATTTGTAATGATGCATCCTGTATCTGTTTCCAACAGATGATTTTCTGTAAGGCAACTTTATTTAATTTTATTCTCTATGCGCTGTTTACTCAATGTCTACAATCGTAACCTTAACCCTCAATAGTTGGATTAAAGATACACAAGGAAATCAACCCCAAGTTCTCTAACTATCTTACAATGAACAGATCAATTCATAGGTTGGTGTACTATAAATATGATAGCCAGTAAAGTGAGAGCTAATCCTGCTCTGTTGAGTAAAATCACAATATAAATTAATTTTGAAAACCCGGGACGAATACTTTTGCCGTAAGATGCATGAAGAAGCTTTAGAGCTAAATTCAACCCCGCATATCACATTCAGTCCTCAACAACATCAAACAAGTTAATACTTTATACCACTCAATTTCCTCAAAAGTATATAGCCAGGGTGTTATATACTTGAGATGCAATACGTCAAGCACTAGTATCCACTCAGAAATGACCAAACAAAAGGTAAAATGATGGAGTGGAAGCTATCAAATAGTAGGGGAAGAGAGGAACTCGTCTTCAAACCTTAAAAACAGAAGATCTTAAAATAATGGATGATATTCAGATCAATAAATAGAAGAAAGCTTTTACATTGTATCCAAAAATTAAAAAACAAGAAACCTTCACAACTATTTGATATATATACAACTCGTAACCCCTTTTTAAAAACATAAATTGCGGGTAGGGGATCACAATGTGAAGAATCAAACTCTTACAATAAGGTGAAAGTTCAGGTAAGCCAACCTACTAAGCTCCTAAAATTTCCCAACTCCTTCCCCTAAATCCCTTACTCAGACAAGAACCTCAATAAGAGTAGAGACAACCAAAGGTAGACAAGAATCGTAATTAAGGTAACAGTCCAATAGCTGAAACAGGAAAACAAAAAACAGAAAAATTTATTGTCTCTTAACTAGACCTGGATCTAAAGTGAGGGTCACTTAAAGTTTACGTCTTTCTTGTTTAAATGGAAAAAATATACATAAAAAATTAAGTAGACATCCCTTTCCTCTACCCTGAACCAAGAGAAGTGAAACCCATTAGCTAAGAAGAAGCCCCACGAACTCAAATTGGCAAAATCATAACTGATCATAAAATAGAAAGGAAAAAAGATTCAAGGGTGTTTATGGGTATACCCTCATCTCAGAGTTGCCGAAGAAGGTATCAAATAGCTTCCGAAAGGCTTGTCCCATTACGCCTTTTCTCTTCTTCTTCTTCACTCGTTCCTCCAAAAGCGAATCAGATGAAATTGGAGAGTGTACGTTAACGATCCAAGATAATATGTTACTATGATTTGGCGATCTCACAAACTTATTTAAGAAACAGAAGAATAATTGCAGAAGAGAAGGTAGCGTTGTTTTTCCTTCGTTTCTGCAAATTTTGTCTTCTTATTTTATTTTATTTCTATTTACTGTTTCTTTGATTCCATTGTTCTTAGCCCTGGAAATCGAATACTTTGGAAGTTGCAAAATACTGGGAACTTTTTGGATCAATTCTTTCTTTCGTTTAATTTTGCTCATCTTTTAGCCCCCCAAAATGGAATACTTCAAACTTGACATTGTGATTTATTTTGTGGGACGAATTCTTTTTTCTCTTTTGATTTTTTAGAATTATTTTTTTTTTAGTTATGACTATGTTGAATTAGTGTCACATAGAGCCCTGTTCGAAAAAAAATACTTCCTCAGACTCGAACTCAGACTTGTGATTAAAGAAGAATAGCCTTGTGAAAACATATCATCATATGATTGGAATTTATATTATTTCTCCTGTTAGGATCTTCAAAGTTGAAGTGAAATCGATAATACAAATTAAAAAAATATCGTTGATTTATTACTAAGATTGTTGCAAATAATACAAAATCACTTGGTTTCTTTTATAAAAATACAATCCACAAGTGGATGTATTTGGAAATTTTCTTTTTGGCAAAACGAGATATTATATATGACTACGACCAGGGCATTATATGGTTACTACTATTAGTAGTTAGTACATTATGACTAGTCGTACGTTCTAGCACCATATTACGATTAGTACTAGCTATTACAAATAGGTCTTCAAAAGGGGCTAATTTATTACAACTAAAAGAAAGGGTCCTAGAGATCCTTTCTTTTGCAACCAGGAACTTAAGATCATTCCACAGTTTCTCAAATCCAAACTAACATAATAATACAGTACTGTTCAATTAATACTTCAAACACTTTTAATAAAAAAGTCGTTTGTGCACTTTTATCTAGTCCAAACCTGATATCTAAGAGGATACCATTGGAGCATCTAAAGAAAGTGTCAAAAAAAACAAGTTTTAATAGACTAGAAGTACAGCATGCATTATAATTCAGAAGTATGTCATTGTATCCGTTTGGTCTCCATATACAAGCTTGCTCTCTTGCTTTGATTCGACTTGAAGCCTATGTTTCAATCAGAGAGAACTTTACGGCCATCAGCAACCAAATAAGTCCAGTTATTCCGTTTTGACTTGAAGCAGATTTCAGTGCTGGAGCTGATGATGGGATTGGATTAGTGTTGCTACTTATTGGCTGTGGTGCTGATGGTGGTGGCATTGCACGAGGTGGTACATCCAGCCCAAAGGGCGGACTCGTTATGTTATGATCACAAGGTGGAGGCACAGGAAGACTGGCATTATGATCAGATGGCAAAGTGGCAGCTTCCAGGACTTGATCAATGCCATGGCATCTGATGGAAGCACTTCTGGTGCAGATATTTGGACTAACGACTCTGGCATTGTTGAGAAAGAAATGCATGTATCCGGAGTTGTTAACTCTGAGGAAAAGGTTGGGTTTTGAAGTTGGTAGCATGGAGCCTGTTGGGAAGTGTTGGAGGTGGTCAAAGAGCAATGGTGACTGTATGGAATGCCGTTGCAAGAAATCTGCCACGTCGTTTTCTTGGATTGATGTTTGAGAGAGCGTCCTGTCTCTTGGCATCAAGAAAGTGATGTTTCCTTGAATAAGGTCAGCAGGGGCCATGTTAATCAGCATTATAAAGGTGAAATAATTGGCTGTCCTCATCTCCTCAATGGCTTGGCGGATTTCCGAGGCACTGTTTGTGGCAGTAGAGACAGATGATAGCAGCAACTTCAGAAGGAATGTCAAGATCATATGATTTCTGGCCATGTTTGGTTTGTTCTTTGTCAATGTACTGTTAGACCTAGGTTGTTTGAAGAGTATTTGATTATCTTATTATCATGGGTAATAAAGAGCATATGTGATGCAGTTTAGCCTAACCATGCAAAGCTTGCTGCTCCAACAACTAATTAGCCTCATACCTACTGCATGTATATATGGTAGGTAACTCTGCTAAGAAATCGCTCTATATATTTGTTTCTCCAGCACAAAGAGTGTTGTAATTAAACTTATTAGTTGGGACGGGCCAAAAGGTTGTTGTGGGGTGTGGAGTGAAAAGGTAGATAGAAATCGAAATAGTTCACGCTCTTTTTCATTCTGTAAATATTAAAAGTGCGATCAAACTACCTTCACGAGGTAAAAAATAATTTGCATACACTCTATTTTCTTAAACCCCACTCATAGAATACTTGACGAGGATACAATCATCTTTGCTTCCTTTAAGAAACATGATAAATTAAGAGATGAAAATGATATAGATAAGATATGAAAGAATTAATTTCTTCATTATAAGTGATTATACAAGAGCATTTCCTCTCAATAAAGATATGAAATTTTAAGTAGCCTCCAAGTATCCAAAACAAATGGTGGGTAACACTATATAACATGTTAAATGACATTTCAAGAGGTAAAAAATATTCTCTCTGTTTTAACTTGGTTGATATTTTTTAATTTACACACAAAATTTAAGAATATAACAAAAATTGAATTTTGTGAGTTTAAATTAAAGATATGTCAATTATATTAAAAAGTCCATTTATCTCGTCATTTTAAACATGTCTGCAGAGAAAAAACATATTTTTTCAAAAAGAAATTTATTATCCGACCTGCCGGATTCGAACCAGCGACCTAAGGATTTCAGCAAACATACTACAGTCCTCCGCTCTACCAACTGAGCTAAGGTCGGATTCGAAAATGCTTTTCCCACATAAACTAATATTGCTTAACTAGTTCTCATTTGCACGTTATTTTGCTGCCGACTATGTGCATGAGTTTATGGGCTACGCCAACACTTTTATTTAGCAAAAATTAAATTTGTACCGTTTAAAGCAAATTATTGACATTCATACTCTCTGTTACATTTTGTACTCATATACTATTAAAATTTTGCCTCCCTAATATTAATATCGCGCGTTGACATCATGCTAACGTCAGCACCTGCTTGTATGATATACCAATAGAGTATACATATACCAATAGGGTATCACAGATGATTAAGCTCAATCCTATATAATACCGAGATGGTATAAATATACCGACAGAGTATATAACGAATATATTTTCTACTAATTTAGAGTTTAATAATTTTTTTATTTGTTTCTTATTTATTTCTTTTTAAAAAAATCCTATATACCAATTGGGTATCAATATACCGCCAGAGTATCATAAAGGAGTGAGCTCTATATGATACTGCCATGGTACATATATATACCGTCAGAGTATATTTTATAGTATTTATACTGATGTCAGCATGACGTCAGGATGCGAAATGAAAAGGGATATGTAGGTAGAAAGGTAAATAGTTTGGATAATGGGTCCATTAAGGGTAAATAGTTTATACTCGGTCTATTAAGGGTAAATAATTTCAACATTAGGTCTATTTTGTGTACTTTTTTCTTTTATTTAATACATCAACAACACTTTAAATTTGTCAGAAAATTTTTATTTAGACATTTGAACTTAGATTTGATTTAATTGAACGACTAAACACATGATAGATTCTCAGCTTCTATTTGATTCTTGCATTTAAAATTTGTAGGGAAAAACTTTTGTGTGTGTTCTCATGTGCCTATTTCATTTACATAAGTTTACTATTCAAAATATATTATATTCTCTATTTATACACATCAAACTGAACGAATTTGAGATTTTATGGCTTATAACGGGTTGTCCATATATTATTCATTTATTTAAATAATGGAATATCAAAAGAACGACTCATCTGAATGCTTTACCACATATTAAACATTTTGAAATTTTAAAAAATAATAATATTATTTTCCTGTTATACATACAAACATATGATCATTGAAATTTACAAGTTAAGAATAACTCGTATTCAAAAAAGAACATTAAAGGAACCTAATCTGTTCTACATTCTTTATTTCTGTTACACAATTTCTACCTAATCTGTTCCATAATTCAGAATGAAACATCAATTTCTGATGTTTTCTGCTTATCGATGTAATAAACGTCTTACTCTTCTCAGCAAGTGTATAGTTTTATTTGCTTAAATAAGATATATAAACATTGCCATTACTTTAACATTCCAGGTATAAGTATCACATTTGAGATCAAACCAAATATAACGACTTTCCCAAATTCAAATAGCGTAAATCGTGCACTTTCAAAATAATGTAGGATTAAGCTGTTGGGGGAAGAGAGGGACTGGTAGATCCCTCAAGTCCAGTGTGGGACTTGGTATGTTCTTGTTTTGCAGAAGCTGCAGGAAATTCTTGCACATCACTTTTAGCAGAAGCTGCAGAAAGTTCTTGCACATCACCTTTAGCAGAATCTGCAGAATGTTGTGGCAAATTACGTTTTGTTGAAGTTGCAGTATTTTCTTGTGCATGACCTTTTGTAAAAGTTCTTCTTTCTTCTTCAGCCAGTTTTTCCTTTGTTCTCTGTCCCACTTCCCCGGCAGCCTTAGTGACCCGATTCAAAGCACCTGCAGCCCAGGATACACCGGTCAAAGCAAATCTGTTTTTCATGATGGCGGATCCAGCATTGCTAACTGTCTGCTCAGCAGCTGCGAAAGCAGTTTTTGACTTTTCAGAGACTTGGAACTTCTGGTCCATTTCTTTCACTTTGTGGTTCACGAGGGTCGCTCCTGTACTGATTTTCTCGCTAAGGCCATATTTTTGGTCTAAAGAAGCAACTGTGGCTGAGGTAGTGGATGTGATCTTGTGTTTCTCGTCTAGTGCCTTGGCTTTGCCAACTGCATCCTTGCCCAAGATAAAGCCCTTTGCCAACATGCTGCTCACGACGTCCTCTGCCTTTTGAATAGCAGATCCAGCCGCGGTTGCATCGGTGCTTTCAGTTGGCTGCGCATATAAACAGTACACCATTTATGGACAAACATGTGATGAATGAAGCTGGAAACTCTGCTTCAAACATAAAATTATACGTACAACTGGTGATACCGAAGCTGTAGGTGGGAGCTTGTACTCGGGTGCTAGGACTATTGAGATGGACTGATCAACAACTGTAGCCCCCTAGAAACACCAAGCGAGCTTATCAATCGCAAAATCGGAGCAGCAAAGTGACACGTTCATCTTTGTAATCAAAGAGCACATAAGCCAAGTGAACAACCAAGAATACTTGCACTAGAATGCTCTTGCTTTTATCTGTATCTCTATTACAACATTTTTAACTGGATAGAAGAAGAGGAGAAAAAAATGATGGTACAGATTTTGTAAGTGTAGAAAAGTTTCCTTACTCTGTAACATCTGAACAAGTCTGACTTTAATAGTAAAACAGTAAGAGTATCCACAGGGAAAATTGTCAATAAGATGTTCATTAGATAAGTATCCAAACTCCTAAGTTGTGTGTTTTCTTTTAAAAGACTGACTGACCTTTACACTATGCTGAAATGTAATATAGTACCTTAATTTTTAAACTGCAATTTCCCCTGAAGTTATGTTGATCCTTCTATTAAAGCCATCATGCCGAAGTAAGAAGGCCATACGCAAGTAACATAGACCTAGGCTTTTACGATTTGCCAGTTACTTTGTGTTATTCTCTGGAAGCAATGGTAAACCTCAAGACTTTAAGCACTTCTAAGTGCTTGGTGCTAAAAGTGAAACCATAATTTTGCTGCTAAAGGGGATGTATAAATCTCCTGTCAGCTGCATTGCGATAAAACACTTCTGTCATCTGCCTAATATACCCCTTCCACCCTCACACACCAAAGAAAACAAAGAAGAAAGACAAACTGATAGCTAAACATGCACGAAAGAAGAATTAATAAAAAATAGACATTAACACCACGGAGAAAATCCATAAATCATCCAGTCAAGATACATACAACTATGACTGCTTCCCGAACCAATAAATACTTAAAGGAGGTGAAAACTGGAAGCTCATAGAGAAGATTCCCTGGTTGGGTTGAGGGATGAGTTGTTTGCCTACTTATTCAGTTATTTGGTCTTGAGCAATCCTCGCCTCATACAAAAGAATCCCACATGGGTTGGGGAATGAGTTGTTTGTCTACTTATTTGGTCTTGGAAACTCCTCACCTTATATAGAAGAATCCCACATTGAGTTGATGGATGATTTGTTAGTCTACTTATTTGCCCACCTCATGAGCTAGTTTTTGTGATTGAGTTAGGCCCAAAGTTCATTTCTTTACCGTAAGCTTCTATTAATATGAAATAAGGAATGGAACTTTATCTCCCCCATGCCTCGCCCCTGCTAACATTTGTCTTATGTTGAGAAGAACCAAAAGTTATGTGATGAATCAGCTGTAGATTATATGGGACCTCTTTGAAACTTCTATTGCTCTTACACAAAAGAAAAGGTTCCAAGTGAATAAAACTAATTGCAAAGAAGATACCAACCGGCAGTAGTGTGTGAAGTATTTATCCAAGTAAATGGATGGAGTAGCTCTTATAGCTCCTTGTACATGGTCTCAAAAGCTTACATGCCAGTTTAACCGAGAGAAACAGTAAAAACATGCAGCTAATTGTTGCCATTTTTGTGCGTCAACTCATTTGATGTTCCTCAACATAAGCAGTATCCTTTCATTCTTAACCTTAGCGATATCCTAAATTTGAAAGAAAATCTGAATTCATCCCAGATGGACAGATGAGGCAACAACCAAATAATAAATGGGAAGATTCAGGACAACCACAAAAACACAAACAATGTGAGCTAACCTACTAGAGCCATTTTCAGAATTTTACAATAGGGACACTTCAATATTTCCATTCTGTCTCACCTGACAAAACTATATTCCACATTGAGGAAACAAAGCGATAATTCAGAAGGACTTAGAAATAGGAACGGGGGCAGTAGCTCATACATGTTTGCTAAATTAACTGGCACAAAGGTCATGTACCTTTTATAAAATTTGTGTAGCATACACAAAGACACGACCATCATAACTACCTCTCTACCTCTAAGGTCGGGTTAACATTTGTGTACACTTTACCTCCTCATACCCCACTTTGTGAGACTACACTAGGTACGTCGTTGATGTAAAAGGAGTACTTCATCAAAAAAGATTACAGCTTTATCGTCATTAAATAAATCAGACTGAAAACTATAGAAACTTATTAACTAACATTAACAACAATAAAAAAGTTACAGAATGCCAAGATCAATGAGAGTTTACATACTGAAAGAAGAACTGCAGTCTCTGCACTCTGAGGGTCCTTGAACGTGACATAAGCAATTCGCGACCGCTCACTCTCGCTAAAAAGAAAGTAAAATACGCGTAAGGGAATAAAATAAACCACTAATCATCTTCAATAGGCACATCTACCCCTGTTATCACCTTACTTTAATTGATTAGCACTTCTGACCATACAAAATCTTTTGAAGATAAGTTAGATGCTGAAAACCCCAAAAAAGAAAAACAAAAAACTAACCCTTTCATCTCTAAATATTCAATATCCCCAGAGAAGGAGAAGAACTCCTTGAGATCTTCCTCTTTAGCACCCAAAGAAACATTGCTCACTTGCACTGTTTTAACCTATCACAATAAAACAAGGAGAAAACATAAGCAAGACTTCACAACAAAGGGCTTAATTATTGTTCCACCCCTAAGTAAAATTTATCTCACGTATCATTACGTAGAGTAGCAGTAAAGGTGACTTATTTGTCAACTTTTTCACTATCTCCCGAAAAAAATCAATCTTGCATGTTCTAAAATTAACCAGAATATTATTATCACCTATGGATACATTGCCATAAGATTAAAAGTTGTACCTAATTTCCTATATATACTGGGAGGGGCGAAGCTGCATGCATCCAAGATGGTCCGATGAACACATTTTTTCGAATATATAGGACAATATAAATATTTTGATACATATCAATTGTTGAACATTCTCAATACAAAAATCACCCACCTAGAACAATGAACACCCTTGACAAAAATAATGTTGACTCCCCATTGTATACTAGTTACAAAAAGGATATATATTAACTGAATTATTTTGGTCCTTTGTTCATGTATTTAAGAGATTTACAAATGAAATTGAATCTCATATATAGAACCGTAAGTCACAAATGGAAAACAGGTAAGCTAATTTACATCTCTAACGATCCTTTGTGATTGTTTTGTGCACGGGGTTGTCTTTACGTTAGCATTTATAACGATAAATTAAAATAAATAAAGATGTTGAGATATTCACTTACCGTCATCGATAGAGATTAAAAAAAATAGCAGGTCACTTCCAGAAGAATTTGGAGGAGATCAAGAAAAAAAAAACACAAAATTGGAGGAAGAATCGAAAAGAGAAAAGAGAGAAGAGAGATGTAAAAAATATTATTATGGAAGAGTTAGAAATAGAACGTGTTATACGCAAAAGTTGGCAAATGGACACGCTATTTACCTTTACCAGGTGCTTGTTTCCAACAAGGCCACACGAAAGTTTTACCCACCAATTCTCAATTTGTTACTACTATAAATTAATGAAAAATACAAAAAAGAACATTGCCGAATATTTTATTTTTGTCAAAAGCGAGCCATGGAGTAACTTATAAATTTGTTAGCATGCAAAATTAAGAGGTCACAGGTCAACTCTTGAAAACAGTCTTTGATAAAGTAAAGTTACGTATAATAGACCATTGTGGCCAAACCTTTTCCTGAACTCTGCACATAACAGGAATTTTAATGCACTAAGCTTGATTTTTTTTCTTTTTTGAAATTTTAACTACAAAATGAATTGATTTCATTCTCCATTTACAGAAGAAAGTTGGCTTGCTCACGAGTTCTAAATATATGTAATTCACATATACTATTGTTAATTAATCATAATTGATACTCCCTATATTTCATTTTGTGTGACACCCTTTTCTTTTTAGTCCGTTCCAAAAAAATATCACCATACTCTAATTGAAAATAATTTAGCTTTAAAATTCCTTTTTTACCCTTAATAAAATGAATCTCAACCACGCAAATTTCTCAGAATGATTTTAGACCACAAATTTCAAAAGTTTTATTTTTTTTGAACACCGTGTCAAGTCGAAGGGTCCCACATATTCGGGTTGAATCATTTCCGATAATCGTCAATAATTACCCATTTTATTCCAAGCTTTTCCAAGTGATTGCAGGTGTACTTAAATAGACCTCCGCAATTCACTATATTCTTAACGCAAATTATAACCGCCAATATTTTCAACCTTCACATGTATATGGTTTCATAAGCTTTGTCCATTCTGGCTTACAATTTATACGTGTGCGCTTGACTATATTTTTCTAACAGTCTGATGTTACACCTTGGAATCCAATATTTGGTATAAATATCAAGTTTTAATAAGTATTTTCCATCTTATATGCTGATTATGTCAACAAGAATAAAAAGAAAAAAGGGGGATAAAAAAATCTGTTTGAAAAACACAAGTATTAGTAAACGACAAAACTAAAGACGAACACAGAAATAGCAGAGACGTTAAGGCTTAGGCACCTTCCTTCTTTCGTCGTTTTGTACTCTCTAATACTAGTACTTTCACTTGCACGGCACATCGCCCACTTCCCCGGTTCTCTTGCAGAACTCATGCATTTTCAAATTCAATTCAAAAGCAACCCCCATTTCCAAATACATCAAACACATTAATGTTGTTTCTCCTTTTCGTAGACAGAGATTTCTAGCAAGAAGAAATGACCTTTGAAGATCTTGAATCAGGCAGGTCATTGTATATTCAGGGTGAAAGTGGATCATGGGAACGACAAACAAAACAAGCCATCCCAAATCTTTCTGCTTCTGATAATCGTCAATCCATAGTAGCTGGTGTGTTTCAAATAAACACAGCTTTGACAAACTTTCAACGACTAGTTGACACCCTTGGAACCCCCAAAGACACTATTCAACTCCGCCACAAGCTGTAAAGACTTGTATTCATGTTCCTTGATTGAGCTATTTAGGGCATTTGACAGTGCTGTGTGTGTTAACACGACTTAGTTTCTTGCTTTTCTCTGCAGCCACAGTACGAGGCAGCAGATTGGGGAATTGATAAAAGGAACTTCAGCTAACCTAAAGCAAACTATTGAATCTAATCGACATTCTCAATCTAGTGTAAGTGGATAAAATATTTGAACAAAAAAAGCAAGGATAGAAGAATGCGTCATACATTGGGAATTTTGTGAGTAATGCTTCTTTTATACTTCAGGCCACAAAGAAGATTGCCGATGCTAAGCTTGTTAAGGATTTCCAATCTGTTCTTAGAAAGTTTCAAAAGGCTCAGCAACTTGCAGCACAGAGAGAAGCATCTTACACTCCTTCCATCCCTTGGGAAAACATTTCATCCAGGTAATTAACCACTCCAAATGCTTCTGCCATCTTTCTTTCTGAGAATTCTTCTACACAGAGGCCGGTCTAGAATTTAAACCTTGATGGGAATAACCTTTAAGGTTGTACGACTGAATACTTTGTACTTGTATGGTACATTCACCAAAGCTGCTACTCTATCTTTTGAGAAGCAGCTAACTTGAATTTACACTTCCCTGAGTCAGTGAGCCCTGCAGACTAGTTGCAGTACGATGAAAGGATCAAATAATGATATTAGTAACTATTTATTCAGCCATACCATTATTTACCAATTTCTCAGTGTCAGTGGGTCACCTTTGCTTGGATATTGCATCCATATGTGATCTTATCTTCCTATCTTACATTTGTATTTTGCAGAAGCAGAGAGATTCAAATAAGTTCATCCATCAGTCCCGAGAGCGTAACTATCCTTCTGGAATCCAAAAGGTTAGGAGATAACTAAGTACACACTCTTTTTTGCTTTATTGATTCACAATGTATGTTTGAAAACTTTATTTCAGCAACCACGTCTCAGTATGGCAAGGCAAGTTGCTGTAATCTTACTTTCTTAATGTTTTCACAAAATCCTTATGCTACTACCAGTTCTTTCGCTCATAGTGAACCCTCGCTTTGCTTCTATGGCAGACAGGACATCTTACAATTGGAACATGAGATTGTTTTTAACGAGGCCATCATAGAAGAAAGAGAACAAGGAACAATAGAAATCCAGCAGCAGATAGGTGAACTGAATGAGATGTTCAAGGATTTGGCTTTATTGGTCCATGAACAAGGAACTATGCTCGGTTAGCCAATATCTCCGATTCTTCACCTTTTTCGTTCTTCCTCCAAAATTTCAACTATAACTAATCTTATTAATGGATCTAACATCCTAAAACCCATCTGCCAGATGACATCAGTTCCAATATTGACAGCTCTCATGATGGAACTGCACAAGCAGCTAAGCAACTTACCAAGGCATCGAAAATCCAACAATGCAATTCATCAATGGTAAGAGTCTATATTGAAGCTAGTCCTATGATAGCTGACAAATTGCCTTTTGTTTGAGGCAAAATTGATGCTTCCAAATTTTCTTTGCAGAGCTGCTTGTTGTTGGTGATATTTGGGGTCATCCTGCTAATAATAATTGTACTGGTGCTAGCATAAAGAATTTTCTTCCAAGTTACAAAATTGAGAAATTGTAGCCTTTTCATCACTCAAGTGTACAGGTTCCGATTGTTCTACCTGCATCAGTCTACTAATATAGATAATTTGTAAGTCAGAATGACCTTCAACGTACAGATGTACAGTAAAACAATTTATAGACATTGAGTACCATCTCTGTTCAGTGCGCTAAGTGAGCTACCACATTGTGTTGGTTGAACGTAATCTTAATTTCTACAAGAGGTTATTCCCGAGGTTGAACCCGTGACTGTTGTCATAAGATGACAACTCCTAATATAGCATTAAAGCTCCTGTTCGTTTTAATGATCCAGATATAGCCACAGATTGGTATTCAACAATCGCCATTAGCAAGTAAATTACTAAGTACTACTCCCTCCTTCCCAATTTATGTGGTATTTCAAAATCCAAACAAGCCTACTCATATAAATATTTTGAATTGTCAATTGTTGTGACTTACAAGTATTTTTTACGTAGTTTACATATATATAATTTTCATTTCAAAAAATTTGAAGATTCCATGAGCAAATTTCTGGGCAAACTTTAATTGTTTGACTCAAAAGACGAAAAATGTCTCATACATTGGGACAGAGGGAGTACCATTTTTCTAGTATTCAGAGACACTAACTTCCAAGTCCTCCCTTAGCTCAGTGACATTCTTCTGTCCTTGCAAGACTAGAAGTTGTATATCTAATTTACACAACTAAAGGGTACAAATATTTATTGCTTGAGCTCCATGCCTCCACCTGACCCAACAAAGGCAAAAATCAATTGCTTCAACAGGCCGGAAAAGATATTATCAACGTCTAGCCAAAGCTAGGGAAAACCATATACCTATTGGCCAGTGTGCTTAATCCTTTCTGACCTCATTCAATCGAGAAAACTGATATCTATCATAATTGAGTGCATGTACCACAGTGGGTATTAATCTCCATCAAACGTTGGTAATCCGGTAAAACTTTACCCACATAGTGTTTACAGCGACCATAACCCAAATGAAAACTTTGCACATGCAAAAATAAAGCTTCTTCCTTTATTTCTCAGAAAACAGCAAGCAATAAAGAGAAATCTAACCAAAATAATGGCTGCAAACAAAGAATGAGCACAAATACTTACATGTTCAGAATGACCAAATATTAATCTGATAATAAGAAAGTGGCTCATCAGATCTGGAAAAGAGAAACGACTATATGATGGGAGAAATCTCTTGAAGGTGACCTTTGCAGATTAACACTTATCACATTTCTTGAAAATTGTACTCACATCTGAGTCAAATCCTCATTGTCATTCCATTATGTTAAAAGTAAATTCTATATAATACCCACCAGTGACAATCATTTAGCAATCTTTCTAGCCCTCGCATGGTAACTAGAATATCTAATACTCCAACTGTTTGAATCAAAATGCATTAAGCGGATACCATATTTTTCTACTCAAAACTTCATCTCTGGTGAAGAGCAGTCCCCCAGAAAAGCATTCCTGTCCACCAGTACAGTGCACTCACCTGACAAAAACCACAGAAACATGATAGAAACTTAAAGTCCCAATGCTCTCTCCAAGCATACCAAAGGTTCTAGTAGTTGTGCTCAAAGCAAAACTATAATGTTGTAAAGATTAAAACAGGCAAGTAACACTAGACCTAAGAATAGAAGGTCCTGAAAGGAATTGAAGAAATGTTGAAACCTGACTCTACCTCGAGATGTCATCCATCCTCCCACCCATATAATACAGAATGTCAATAGATAAAAGTCTAAAACCAAAGAAACATCTCTGTTCCCACAACAAAATAAGAATTAACTCAACAAGAAAATTCAAGCAAGAGTTCTGCACGCATCGTTTTTCACATAAGCTAGAATTACAAAAACTTTGGTGTAAAAATAAAAAAAGTTTGTGTGAAAAAATTAAAAATTTAAAGAAATGGTAAGAAATTTACAACAGTTTGTCAAAGGGATAGGGAAGTAATAAGCTCATCATAGTGAATAACAAATAAAATTTTCCACCTCTGATAATAAGCTCATCACAGTGAATAACAAATAAAATTTCTACCTCTGATGTTTCCCGGATTCAACTAAAATTCACAATTTCATTCATTGTGAGATCCTGATGCGAGAAGCCCCATCTGGTTAAGTAAGATGACTCATATGCTTCAGCTTATCACAATCATTATCTTTAACTCCTGCAACATCCTCTTCTTTTGCTAAACCATCTTCTAATGCCAGAGAACCCATCTCATCCTTATCGCCAGTGAGAGGGCTTGCTAAAAGAATCTGGTCCCAGAAGATATCATTAATACCTGGAAGTTTAGGCATCTCGTCCGAAAAGACATCATCTGTAGATAATCCATCAGCGACAATGGATGCTACACCATCCACAATACCTTGCATTGTGTCAGTGTATGGCATATCCCAGGTCTCTGACTGCTTAAGGTCAGTTAGTTCAAGAGTTTTCGGTCTATTGATCCCATGTCCTGAAAATTCAGGGTTCACATGGTCTGCTTGGGAATTGAGCACATTTAACTGAGGGACTTTGGATTCCCCTGGAACCAGACTAGGGGAGTACTGGATCTCAGGAATGACAGATAAACTAGAGTTGAATGGAAATCTTGAATCTGACATCAGATGAGATTTTGAAGAAGTTGGCAATTGTGAAAGTGCAAACTCAGAAATATGAGGGGATATACCACCAATCTCTAATATATTTTCAGAAGACCGGGCACGATTAGTCAAGAAACCATTTGTATTCTTAACTTTGGTTTCCAGCCTACCAGATGTATTAGTTTTCAGGATCTTCTGCAGCAATGTTTTTGCTGCCTCATTCATTAACGGCTGGTAACGGACTATCTGCCTGTCATGCAAAGTACTGATCTGCTTGCCTGCATAATTTTCGTCCTCCTGGTTGGGGAATCTCCTCTTCTTATTCATCCCAGTAATGTGTCTTTTACCTTCATTCTGTTGATGAACCAGTTCAGCTATAAACCCAGGGCTCTGCAAGACCTTAGCAAGGAATGACATCGCTTGCTGTTCTGTTTGCTCCATTAACTGAAGACGCTGCCCGACATTCTCCAAGCGGTGATCTGTTGCCTGCTGCTGCTGCCTCAACTTGACTAGCTCCTCCCTATGAATATTTTTATCTATTTTAAGCCTTTCCACGTCGTCTTCAATTCCAATCTTCCCAACTTCAACACAAGATCCAACAGATAAACTTTGCACTTGGGAGGCAGTCCCTGGATGAACTTGCATTTGAGAGGGTTTTCTCCTTCTTATAGTCTTCAAGAGGTGCTTCTGGCCTCTAAGAAATCCCTCATTTGCAAATTCCCAGCAGTCTGGATCAACCTTCTTGTAACCCTGGTTGATGAAAGGGGAAAGCAAATTGTAAAAAGAGTTAAGGTTGCCCGACATATATACAAAGAGTATTTGTAACCAAAAGACAACAGAGAATGACAACACTTCATTAAGCATTAACTGCATTATACAAGAAAATAATTCCTCATCGTTATTAGAAGAGATTCTCATAGTTGATCAATTACTTAAAACATTGAAACCTGGACAGAATTGTTGCAGTATCACATTGTACCCAGTGTACCTGAAACCTTTGAATGATATTCTGGAAGAATATACTAAATCAGAAACTCTGTTCCAATTAGATAGAAAGTCTTTGTCTATTTGCTCAAGTTTTCTGCATATTTCCACCTCAATGTGCTAATCATACAAATCTCAAATCTCAGGATAAGCTATCAACACATAGAAGTCAAATAAGCTATCTTATAGTGAGAGCTAGAACACAAGCGATCCAAGTAAAAACACCTAAAACAACAAATATACATAAAAACGTAAAAAAATTTCGCAGAAACATTTACCGTAGCAAATCCAACAATTAAAAGAAAGTGCACCATTCAGGGTTTAAGTAAATCGGTGCAAACAGGAAGTTCACAAGCAAAAGCGTAAATCGAAGTATAGGAGGACTAAGAAAAACGAAACGAAGGAGAATTGTATCAATTTACTAACATAAGTATTCAACTGCCTGACGAAGCTGGAGAAGTTATTGTGCTTAAAATACTTGGGCAAAATATCCCTAGAAAACTCGGGCACATTCCAGACGACGAAACTGTTATTACTCTTACTCCATGACACAACGGAGTCCGTCGACAGATCATCCACCATGTCATACGTCTTGCTCAGAAAAGGCGGAGGCGGATTTCCTATCTCATGAACTCCTTCCATTTTTTCGCCGTCCGGAGACGTTCTGACGGCGTTGTTTTATTCACCTGGTATGCAGAGACGCAGATAGGAAGAAGCAGAAGTTACACGAGGCACCAGAAAATGGTTTGTAGTCTCGCGATTCGAGTAGATGATGAGAGAGAATATAATTGGGAAAAGAGGAGGTAGCAGACTGAATTACTCAAAGAATAAATGCGCCCATTTGTTAGGAATATTATATAAATATACTCCTTTTGTTCCGTCAACCATTTTTTGGTTTGCTAATTCGAGTCGGCGCTAGTAGGCTGATTTTAGTAATGAGGACTGCCCAACTTTAATATTTCCGTGTTTTAAATTAATTAAATTTTTTTAAAAAAAATTAATATTTAAATTATTCAAAAATTTAAAGTGATATTTTAGATTTTTTTATATTTTTTATTTTATTTATTGAAAATTTTATATTTTGAAGTAATAATATTACACTATATATTTATAATTTTACAAAAGATAATTAGTCCAGAAATAGTCACGTTAATTTTTTAATATAGGGGTCAGGCTGCGTACATCAGATCCCCCTTATCCCGCAATGGACGGGAGCCTTTGAGGCATTGGGGTAATGTTGTTGTTGTGTACAAACGATAATTAGTGAAAAGCATCATGTAAATTTTATCTATGTTTGTTTTAAAAAAAATATTCTGTTTTTCTCTTTTTTGTTTGTTTTAAAAAATCAATTTCATTTTCCTTTTTTAACAATATTTTAATTTTCATTTTATTGGCTAACATGTTTAAGTCTATAAGATTAAAGAGTATTTTAGTACATTTAATATAACTTTAATTTAGGTATACAAAAGTTTTTTTTGTTAAACTTCATGCCAAGTTAAACTAGACTATTTTTCTAACGGATAGAATATAATTTAATTGTTAATGGGTTATCGATTTAGCTACTTTGTTAATGATTTAATTTTTTTATCAATTACTAATTTTTACTCTCTTGTCTTTTTTTAGTTGTCATAATTTTCAATTTTAGAATGAATATTTTAAATGTATTATGACTTTCAAAAAGTGCAACATGATAATTAAAAAGGAATGAAAAGAGTAACAAGTTAATTTTTTTAATTACTTGATAATGTGATAATAAATTATATTTAAAACCATATAATTGTGATCCGTGCTGACATTTTTTACGTACAATTTAAAAGATAAAAAGAGAACTAACTTCAACTAAACAGTACAACACGTATAAAAATAATTATTTTATGATTTACAGTTAGCTGATCATCAAGAAATTACTTGCAAGACTATAAAACCTTAAGATTAAGTCGAGAAAAAAGTAGTACTTCGTTGTCTCTTCCTTTCATGGACGATTGGACGTTATTCCTCCACGGATAGAGGTAGACAATGAGTTCCAAATTGAGATAACCGAGATTTGTTCTAAATTCTTATTACGAGTTCTTACATGTGTTGTCGTTATTCGTCTTATATTTGTTAATTTTTTTTATTTACATACTATTATTTATTTTTCATTATTAATCTTCTTTTTTTTCATATCTAGTATCTTCTGTTTATGGAGCTTGTTTTTTAGACGAGAGTTTTCCGAAAACAGGCTCTCTATCTCTAAGAGTTAATGATAAAATTTGCAGTACATTTTACCCTCCCTAGACCCTATGTGTGGGATTCCGCTCATTTGATAGTAAAAACATGTACATAAGGAATACGAAAATTTTCAGGACTTACATATATGCACAAGATTTTTTCTAATAATGTGCAGCAACAGGAAGCCAACATTTCAATTAACGAATTGCAGCATCAGCTGTCGTATAACAATGGGGCAAGATAAAAACACTTTCAGGTCAGCACTCAGAAAGATTGACTTCCTTAAAAAGCTCTGTCAAGAGAACCACACAAGTAACGCCAGCACAGACGCCAAATTACCCTGGCACTTTGGGTAACAGGTGTAGCACACTTCAGACACCACTATCATAGTTATATAACAAGTACATTGTACCAGAAATGGCAAGTTCCGGACCATTTAACCACCAAGTCCCAGATCGAACCATTCTTACATCACTAATTTCCAGACAGAAGTTATAATCAAGCAAAGTTAATCTACATATATGCTAATTATGTGTCGAACCACATCTAGTTTTTCTGAGCCTGTATAGAATAGTTATGTGAGTACTAATGGGCACGAGCAGGGATGTCCAGTGACAAATTCAACCTTAGAAGGTGCCTACCTAATGACAAAAGTTAGAATTAAGACGTTTAACTTAGCTTTGTACATTGTAGACCTGAAAATTTAGGTCCTGGGGGTGAATGATAAGGTTTGCGACACCTTAACAATTGGTAGTGTCTAACGTTCAGATTCTCACACTAGAAGAACTTAAACTTGATGTTAACTGTTAGTGTGATCTAAGCGAACCATAAAACCGCAATCCATTCAAGAAACAATGCTACCAACCCAGGACACACCAAATTTTCTAGCTCTCCAAGCCACCACCTCTACTAAGCCTAATCACATCAGCTTCGACTGTGGAAACTGGAAACCATTAATAACATTTTGCATAACAAACATGAAAAAACAAAATAACAGCATTTTAAAAGATTACAAAATACTAATTCGATGATTGCTTGAACCAATCATCCAGAAAGGCAACCAACATATTGAATGAATTAGCAAGAAAGGAAAACGCCATCACAATATTAAGCATATATTGAAAACACCAATTCCTCAAAACCAAAAACTTCATTCAACAGAACATGTTGAAACTTTGAAGTATTGTCATCCGGTTCCAAATTATTCCACATCCCATTTACTAAACTTAAGAAAAAACGACAACAAAAGAGAAGCATCAATTGTCCCAAAGTCAGCAAGACTTCACCTAACAATTTTACGAAATTGGAGCAGTTAGCGTCTTTTGATTCACAGCTACCTCAACAAGCAGGTTTATCTCAAACACTTCAGCATCATCTGCAGCTGAGCAGTGAGCTGTCCCCATTTTCTGGAAACTTGTTACCTGCCATTGAAACAAATTAAAGCAGTAAAAAGCTAACTGTAGAACCACTAAACTGTCCTATAATGATCATGAAAAGCCTAACAAGACTCTCTTTTTAACTTCTCGCATGCAATATCTAGGAAAAATGCAGTCATCATAGTCTCATAGTTTGGCACTTTAGCATAGCCAGGGAAATAGTTAATATCAATGACAAGATATCGATTTCCAACTTTTTCATCCCTTATCATATCAAAGTTAAAAAGATGCAACTTCAAAGCATCCCTCAACTGATTAGCCACATTGGTCACAAATCTCGACGGAGGCATCACGGCCTTCTCAATCAGTTCAGCAACACTATCATCATTCTGATCTTGAGCAGTTAAATTAGATATCTGCGAAAAGGATATCAAATTCGGTAATGTCCCCAATTTCTCCTCTGGAATATCAGGCAATGACCTCCTTTTCACACATTTCACATGTTGCCCAGCTACATAAACCTTGAAGATAACTCCCCCATGGTTCACAAATTCCTGCAAAACAATTGGGGTTTTCAGTCCTTCTAACCCTTGAGGCTTCAAAACCAGAGACATTTGATGTGAATCAGCAGTGCCATTGGCAATCAACGGCTTAGCAATGACAGGGAAATGTAACCCTTGACCAGTGATAGTGTCTAATAGGGATTGCGAATTTCCTTCGACGAAAATCTGAATAGGGATTCCGATGGTTTCGTTTTCTCCGGCGATTTTCAATTCGTTAACGACGTCAAGCATTGTGAGCCGATTGTGAAGCTTTTCAATGGCGTCGATTTGATCTACTATAATGGTGGTTGGGTTTCGAATGGCGAATTCTTCCAACTGTTTCCTCCATTCTGGATCGTATAGCTTGTGGAAAATACAATCAAAAGGACCTTGTTCGATTAATGGCTTGTTAAGATCGATTGCGACTAGATCAATACCCTTTTGTTGGGCATGTTTGATGAGTGAATCTTGAATAAAGCTTGAAACTTTCTTCGATGCTAGTACGTAACCAAAGCGAAACCGTCTTTCAGACATAACTGTTTATCTAATTGAATTGGTTGAATTGAGAGATGAAAAGCAAGAAAATGTTGAAGATTTGATTTCTGATTTTGGGAGGCTGTACGATAAAGATTTTGCTTTGGTACTAGTGTTTCTGAGATCGAGCCCCACGTGGCATTTAATTTCATTCATTCGGCACACACTCCTAGTACCCCATGTTTAACATTTTGACTTGACACAAACATCATCATTTACCCTATTAATTGCTAGATATATTTATTAAAGTCGTAATTTAAATTTTAATGTTATCAATATAATAGGTCAATAGTGCGTGGAAGTATTTTTTGATTTAATAATATTTATATTTTTTTAAAAAAATAATATTTAA
>JAABOM020000096.1:21373198-21387464 GCA_011800125.2 Solanum clarkiae | reverse complement strand
GCCGGGGGGGGGGGAGGTGTGGATGGGTGGTTAATATATATAGAGAGAGAGTCAAATGTCATCCTTTAATTTGTCATTTTGTCACATCAGTGCACGTAACTTACACACACTTTACATTTTATGCTTAATAGGTACATATTTTGAATAGTTTAGATGTTCAATAAGAATTAATCTTAGTTAAGATGTCTAAGTAGAAAATGCGGACAAATTTAAATGTATATCGATGACTCAAGCTTATATTAAATGTACCTGCTTAGTTGCTTACATTAGACATACATGCAATAGACATGTCAAATACTAGTATTTCTACTATTGTAGAAGAGAGAGTGAGTTTGTCTGGTATCAACATTCCTGCTTCTACGGGCATTTTAATCATTTTTCCAGTGTTCATCTTTACTACCAAATCAACCAAATTTCTCCACATCACCAAGGGTGCTCTCGTAATTTTGCCTCTGTACTCAGTCTTTCTGCTTTCCACATATTTTTTTCAATCCACGTGCTTTCTACTCATCTTCCCACTTGTTCTTTCATCTTCTAATTCACCAAGAAACTCACAATTAAAATCTCAAAACTCAAAACCCCAATCGGCAGCTCCATATTTCCCTTGAATTTTCTCAAGAGTGCAACTTTAAAGTCCATTTGAGAAGAAGAGGACAATAGAACTAGGCCTCATCGTAACAGAAGACTCTGATTCAACAAACATGAGTTCTAGTTTATCTAATAAGTGAGAATAACAAACACTTTCATGTTAACATGCATGCTTTTTGGAATTTCACATTCAATTCGAGGATTTTTTTGTCCTTTTACAACTTTTTCCATTGTATAGTTTTCTCCGTCGTGCTCGACACGTGTACTTGATTTTGGTATTGATTTTATCCTATAACTCACTTCTGTCGACCAAAAAGATTCACCTTCAAATACTTTTCTTTTCAAGACGTCTACTCTCTATATCTCCTCTTATTCTTAACTCTGCATTTATATGAACTTTGGGGTTTCTTCTTATCTCAGGTGAGCGTAATGTCAGAGTTTTTATCTAACAATTTATTTGACTATTATCTATTTTTTACATTGCTTTGATCTTGATAGTTTTATATTATAGAAAATAATTTACCTTTTTGTCTAATTTTTACTTATTTTTCAAAAAAATAAAAATAAAATTAGGATTGAATTTTCTTTGGTGTGAGTTCAATTAATTAGAGCCCTCAAGGAAATTGGAGTAAATAAATCCCAAAATCCCAATTTAAGACAATTTATCATCTGACCGGAAATTGTCCGATTTACAGTGGCATTGCTACTTTTGAGGAGATAAGGGCCGATGAGTTGACGACCGCTCCCCAAATTTTTCTCTCATTTTCGTTTCGTAACCCAATAATCTGATCTCTTTGAGATTCTGTTTCCTTTATCTAACTTTAATCTACTGTTTCTAGACTTGCTAATCTTGAATTCCGTAATTTGTGTAGTCTTTCCTTTTATCTAAAGCTGCCGTTTTTCCATCTGGGTTTTCTAGGGTTTTTGAAGTGCATTGTATTTTAATACGAGTTGGTGTATCTTTGTTTAGTTACTTGTTGTACTGCACTAAATTCACTTTTTGCAATTTGAATTAGGGCATGTTCGATTATTGAAAGTTTACATTTGTACCTACTTAAGGAGGGATTTTGGTTTTCTGTAACAATCAAGTGAAAAAGGTAGGATTTTTAGCTTTCAAGATAAAGGTTTCTTAATGCAGTTACCTCTTTTGTTTCTTTCCCTTCTTAGACAATGAGTGTGTTAGGATGTTTCTGTTGGTTTGAGGTTGCTGCTTTGTCATTCTTTTGAGGTATAGCTGTCAGTGTGTAAATATTTTTGGTCATGGTTTGAGTTTTCTTGTTTTTGGTTGTGATGTTACTCCATTTTATCAGTTTTGGGAATTGAACATCTTGGGTAGTCAGATTTGCTGTTTTAATGGATTTTACGGGTGATGCTGGTTTTACTGGAGGGAATGTGATCCCAGATTCCACTACTGGGGGTAGTGGTTTTGACAGTTGGGGTCCTAATTTTTCTGACCAGGCAGTTTGGGCTACTGAGGATGATTATAAAGCCTGGAACTCTGGTCCCTTTTGTGAAACCCCTTCCAATTCCAGTCAAGATGGTAGGCATTCACAAAACAGGTCTGGGAGTGAGCCTCCCAACAAGAAGTCAAGGAATGTGCAGGATTCAGATGCTCGAGTTATAGTCACCAGTAGCTCTAAAGCAATTGGAAAGATGTTCTTCAAGACTAAATTGTGTTGTAAGTTCCGTGCTGGTGTCTGCCCCTATGTTACTAATTGTAACTTTGCTCATGGAATAGAGGAGCTTCGCAAACCACCTCCTAATTGGCAAGAGATAGTAGCTGCACACGAAAATGAGCGGGGAGTAATGGTGGAAATGAGAGAAGAGCACCAGATACCAATAATGAGCTCTCCTGATTTACGAGGGGAGTCTCAAAGGTCAGCTAAAGGGAGGCACTGCAAGAAATTCTACACTGAAGAAGGATGTCCTTATGGAGATAGTTGCACTTTCCTTCATGATGAACAATCACGGTCCAGAGAGAGTGTTGCAATAAGTGTGACCCCTACAGTTGGTGGATTTGGAAATAATGCTACAGGAGCAACCCAAAAGCCTTCAAACTGGAAGACAAGAATTTGTAATAAGTGGGAGACTACTGGTTATTGTCCATTTGGCAGCAAGTGTCATTTTGCTCATGGTGCAGCAGGTATGGATATAATTTTTTGCTTATTTCTGGTGTATAGAGACATGATATCAATGCATACAATGAGATTGCTGAAGATTGCTGATTTATGATTGATTTTGCTTGCTGCAATTGTTGATCTGCTTGTTTAAATTTCGTTTAGCTGAAAATGCAAGTGAATATTGTGTTAAGGTTCCCTTTATCTTTTACAATGAGATGCTTAATTTTGATGATTTATGATTGATTTTGGCTTGCTGGAATGAAGGTGAAAATCATGTTGATAAGTGTATTAAGGTTCGGACAGAGACTTGCCTTATCATCTTAAAAGGGCGAATTTGAAAATCAGACGAACGGAAAATACCAGTAAAGAGACTGAAGTTTCTTTCTATGTAGGATGACTCAGATACTTGTGAAAGAAGTCTTGTAAATATTTCATATTCCAGTTTACTAGATGGCACCATACTTCACTATTTAGGTTTTAGTTTCAGGTAAACCTATTTCTTAGTACTCTGTGATGCCACATGCAGTAGCACAACTATCCATATTAATTAAGGTTGGTATATTGATATGACTGATCAAACTTCTCTTGAGTCAAACTTTGCCCCTGATTAAAATAGAGAACTAACTTTACATGAAACACTTATTTGCTTTTCGGCTAGCATTCATTCTGTTATGCACACAATACTGAGATGGCATCTCTTTTTTCCTTCTTTGTTATGTTCACCAATACTTCCCCACCACTTCTATCTCCTCTTTTGATGAAGCCATGCTGGCAAACCCCCTTTTAAACTAGCAACAAGGTAACATTACCTCTCGTAAATTTTGTGCTATACCTATGAGAATCTCACAACCTACGAGGTTGTCGAGAGTTTTGGTGGGAATGGAAATTAGCCAATGTGCTTTTCTACAATCCATTTGTTGGATAGATGGAAGATTAGTTTTCTTAATGGGTACAATTGATGAGAATGCTATTTCTTGGTTCACTTGGAAATGTCATTGACGTATTGATTTTAGTTACTTGTCTTTGCCTTATCAACACCCAATTTTTTTTGTTATCAACTAGTCTGCTTAATAACTACACTCACTCTCCTCTTTATCCTTCTCTTTATTGGTACCTCTATAGATGAGATTATATGTTGAATGACATCAGATACCAAACTCATTGCATTTTTTAATATGTATGGTTAGAATGTTGGGTGAATGTGTTTGACTTTGCATAGATAAGGCTTTAAATACTTGTGCCAAAAGATAAACTATGACTTTACAATTATTAGGATATGGCCTTTATTTTGATTAACTTGTGGTGTACCCCTGTGTATACAGATAATCCATATCTTTTTAAAGTCTCTTTACTTTTTGGTATACAGAATACTACTTCTCCACAGTATCGATAAAATATTACTCCAGTGTTGCAATTTATGTGTCTTTACACTCTTTCCTTTTTAATCTGTTTAAAAGAGAATGACACTTTCTATATCTAATAACTCTGTACTTCGAACATCTCATGTTTCATGTTTAAGATCACAAGTTTCAAAGAACATTTTAGTACATTATACACATCTTTAGTTTAAGACCACAAGATTCAGAAGTCTCCCTTCTTTTCTAAACTTTGTGCCCAGTGAAACGAACATAAAAAAACAATGTGTACTTTGTCTAAGGAAAAAAAGGAATTATTGGGTTAACATGTCCCTATCCAAAAAAAGAAAAAGGATAAAATGAGTTGCAACTCCAAATGGCATGTAATATCCAATATGCTGTGTTGATGCTATTCATTTGTAAATAGGTATTTAGAAGTTGAATCTCTTTTCCTTTTCTATAAATTGGATGAAATTGAGAAAAAAGGAGTGCCTCATAGGGGTTAGCTCAATTGGCAAAGGTTGAGGGACTTGTGTCTTAGGTCACAAGTTTGACCCCTGCGTCAAGCGAACTAAGTCCAGTGTTTAAGTGAAGAATGGTAAGAGGGTGGCCCATCATTCTCGAGTTTCGGAAGCTGCAGTTGGCTCCAGATAGATTTCTCGTGGTAATCAAAAAAATTGAGAGAGAAGAGTTTATAACCTAGTGGAAAGGGGCTCTCCACCTCCAACTATTGAGTCCATGATGTTGGATCCGAGTTGAAGGAGCAAAGTGGAAAAAAGTCATTGTTTGGCTACTGGGTGAGGAGTTGAGGTTTGTTATATCCCAAAAAACAAAAGGAAAGACCATGGAATTGATTTTCTGAATCTTGTTATTTGGTTGATGAGTCAACGCCATGACTATGAAATGAAGGTTTAAAGAACTAAAGTCATTAGAAGTGTTGAGGAGATTGATTGGAAGTTTGTGCAGAGTCATAAGACCTTGGTTGTGGAAGAATTCAATAATGTCAGTAGAGATTGTGGAACATCCTAGCGATAAGTATATTGTGGAGAGCATGTTAAGTGATAAAGATTACAGGTCTCCAGATAATGGTTAAATAGTTAATTATTTTTGGAAGGAAGAAGAAGAAGAAGACAAAATGTACTGGAACCAGGTAGCGTACGTTATATGTTCTTGTGCAATAGGAAGAGCCTCTTAGGTATCAATTTCATAAAGTTCACTAAAATGCGGACATAATCATACCAACCGATTTACCTACTAAAAGAACCTCAAGTATCAGGGAAGTAGTTGAATGTTGTCTAAAAGTTGGTACTCCTGTAGCTGTCTGGTTTTGCAGTAGAGAGACCTGCATGAGATATTATGGTTTAGGGTGAAGATTATCTGCATGATTGTGAGACCTATATGCTAAGATTCTTAAATGTGCAATTGTTTGGCCATCTTTAATTGTTCAGAGGTCTTCTGTGTTAGCTATATCTGTCCTGTGCAAACTACTACTAACTCATGCTGTTTTGTGGCAGAACTGAACAAGTTTGGTGGAGGACCTGCGGAAACAGAGGGCAAAGATTATGTTTCTGTTCCTCCAGAATCAAAGCAAGGAGGGGGTCCATTAAGAGCAACAGAAAGTACTGTTCCCTCAACCATTCCAGCGCTCCACACGGAAGTTTATCATTTGGGGCAGGGTGTTCAGGTACCAAGACCGACTGGCATAGCTGATAGGCCTGGCCAAAGGTTCTTTCAAAAATGGAAAGGTCCGGATAAGATTAGTAAAATATATGGCGACTGGATTGATGACCTCGAATGAAGTAGTTGTCCTGATTAACTACTGATCTGTTTACCAAGACACAATAGCCAAGGGTTGCTTTCAGCCTAGCCTCCAAAGGAATTTTACCTAGTGTTTTTTCGCCCCTCTGAACCAAATTCTGCTGCATATGCCCAACCTTATGGTGTTAGAGCTACAAACTAGATAGCTGCTCTGCAGCCAATGTTTTAATCACTTTTCTGTATTATTCACAACTTGTTTGTAAGAATGGTAGTTAGCTAAAATTTCTGTACTAGATAATCATGGCATATGCCTAACCTTATGGCATTTTGAAAAAGCTTGGCAAATGTCATTTGTTGTTCCAAAGTGTTGCTCTTTAAAATTTATTAGTCAAATACAAATTGCTTCTCACAAAAAATACAAGCACTCTTCAAAATAAGCTCAGTTTGACCGACAATCTTAGATAATCTACCATAGCTTTGGCTTTCATCAAGTGGCAATTCATACCAAAAGCTCACAGTTCCATCAAAATAAAAGCAATCTTTTTGTCAGGTGGCAACACGTGCAATCAGATGCTCATTTGTGCAGTAAAAATTATGTACAAAGTCAGATTTAACATTTTGGAAACTCTGTTTTTTCATCAAGATACATCATATAAAATGGACATATTATCACATCAAGTGTATGAAAGAAAACACAGAGAACATATCTACAGTATTTGCATTTACCTACCTCCTATCTCAATAAACACAGATACATCCTAGAATATATGATGCACAAAAATCTTCACTACATCTTTCTGACTCTTCTCCGATGAATTTAGAGGCTTAGAAGGGGAACAGGGAAGTGGATGGTGAAGAATTTCCCTCTGATCTTCATCTGCTTTCCTCATCAAGAAAATAATTTGGAGATGCAGGTTTCCTTACATTCTATGTACAGTTCATTTGTAGTTTGGTCTCAACGATCATACTCAATGTTTAACCAACATTGCGTCTAATTGCCTTTTCCTGGCGGCATGTTTTAATTTCTCAAGTGCAACTAATCCAACCTGCCTCACCCTTTCCCTGGATAAACCTATCCTGTAAAGAAAGAAAAAATAATTTTAGAGCAACTGCTCAACATAACATGGAATTTCATTGCAAACAATTTTCAAACCAAGTTCAAATTGTTGCTTGTTGTAAATTTCAAAATGTATAGTTTCTTTATCTTTAGCTAACTATTAAATCATCAATTTTATTAGGACTCTTACCTTCTACTAATATCCTCCCAAGTAAGGCACTCATTGTCCAGACCATAGTACAACCTGATAATATCTCTCTCGCGTTCCCTAAGAGTTGAAGAAATGAGATTGTTCACTTCATCCTGCAAAACAAATAAAGTCAGTTATGATTACTTCACTCTGAGACATTTCTAGTTACATCTTGATAGATAAGATGAGAAGAAAAGAAGAATGCGACATAGAAGGAGGCAACCCCAGAGGACACTACTCCATGGGAAACATAGATAGGGAGAAGCATGATTGATGTCACAGGTATCATTTTATCCTGACTTAAATTTTGACCTAATTTGGAGTGTTATCATTACTACCAATCAGTTTACATACATGCCATATGAAAATAGGAGGTATACCTAATCATAGGTAGATGAGAATCCAAGTTCAAGTTTGACGAGGTAGACCTCATCGTAGGGAAGGATGTTATCTAAAAAGACTTTAGAGTCTCTTGGAATACATGCAAACGCGCACAAACTAAGGAAAAATGAGATTTACAACCTCATCGTAGGGAAGGATGTTATCTAAAAAGACTTAAGAGTCTCTTGGAATACATGCAAACGCGGCACAAACTAAGGAAAAATGAGATTTACAATCCTATTTCTATCATAAGAAATGAGGTTTGAACCCACTTTAAAAGAGTCCTTAAGGTCATAAAGAGACCTTAAAAATGAGTTTCTAGAGGTCAATTCTTTTGTCCAGTCGTAGTATACGGCATTACCGGTCTTAGTCTTAGGAATCGCGTCCCTACCGAGCTAGAAGTTAAATAAGTGCTCTTAGCCTTTTTCTTGACAGTAGGATTCGGGAAGCTCTTCCCTTCTGCTCGACTTGTCTACTGAATCAACTCTTTTCCAGGCTGCATACATCCGGCCCCCCCTTACCCCGCAATGGGCGGGAGCCTTTGAGGCATTGGGGTAATGTTGTTGTTGTTGTGTTAAGCAGATCGCTTAAGATCCATATTAGACTCACTTTAGTTGTGATTCAGGTTTCGTTTGCTAGTCTTGTTAGAGATTTGTATGACAGTATAGAATCTATAGGACTTGTAGTGCTAGAGAACCTAAATTTTCAAAAATTGGATTGCTGGAGGATACACTGAAGATTTACAAAGTTGACCCCAACTAGTTTAGGATTGAGGCTCTCAGTTATAGTTTGTTATTGAAGAGAAAAAGCACAGCAACACAGAAAGAAGGGAATCCAAGGGAATAAGATTTTATGGTAGGGCAGAGATCAAATATAGTGATGGAGAGCTACAAAGAATGTACTCCAAGATCATACTTCCTGCACAAAATCATGATTGGGAAACTAACCATCATTATGAGTTGACTTATTGAAATTGAACCTAACTTTGAGTCAAGGAGGAAAGACTCTTCTCGGGGAGCTAATGCTAGATAGCAGTAATTGCCACTAGGAATCTTTCAGGCATGCATCTACCAGGGGGATAAATCAGGACAAAAATACCCCAAAATGCTGATTTTGTTAAAATTCATTGACTTATCAACACAAGTCACATATTAAATACTGTTCATATATTCAATAATCAATATTTAATGCATAATAAAGTATGAGGATTTCTCTTCATCAACTTACCTTGAGTGCCCATCCATCAACTCCATGCCACGGATTGTTCTCCAGTCGATTATCAGCAATGTACTGCAGAAGAAAGTAGGCCATGTAACATAAGTCAGTAGAAAGGCCTAAGACCTCAAGACCTTGGGTTAAAATCTTTCTAGAAGATTGATACTCAATATGTACATTTTGGAATGTGGCAGTCTTGGATTACTTAGTAAATCCGGAATGCTGTCAAATGCAAGTCTAGAAATAGATTTTTGCAAAGATTATAGTTTGAACTTACGCTATGAAGTGTAGCTCCAGGAAGGCCATTTAAAGAGGGAAATGCTTCCCTATCCAGAGAAAACACCTTGCTGCTGGCCTAGAAGAAGAAATATTTCAGAAGCGATTTTGAACCAAGTGAACTGGAAATGTTAAAGATATAAGATAACCATACCTCAGTTGCGTTCCTGACTTTCTTCTGGGACATGTTAAGGCATTCAGCTATTTTCTGATGGTTCAGGATAAGCACAAGAAAATCAGCGAAAAGAATAAATTAATATCTTACAATTAACTTTTTTAGCAACATTTGGAGTATGATATCAATCAAATTCACTTTGACAGAACTTACTTCGATTGATGGAGTTATTCCATTATCTTTAAGCTTGATTTTTGCATTCCGGATTAAACTCAGTCTTTCATGTAGATGTATGGGCAATCTTAAGGTTCTTGAGTTATCAACTAATGCTCGAGAGACGCCCTGAGGAATGGGGAAATAGCCAATAGGTAATGAAAGGTCCTCGTGATTTTACAACATAAACTTGTGTTATATTCAAGAAACTGAAAGAAAAAACAAATTAGTAATCTCACCTGACGAATCCACCAATAAACATAAGTTGAGATTTTGAATCCTCTTGAGTGATCAAATTTCTCTATCCCGCGAAGTAGTCCAATAAGGCCCCCCTACATGCACATGAAGGAATTTTCCTTAAGAGGTGCCTCTTATGATTTTACAGTATAATGACCAATGCACAACTGCAAGAAGTTCTGCATTGTAACTTTAATTGTTCATGCAGTAAAAAGTTACCTGAATGAGGTCAGCCATTTCAGTACCCATGCTATCATATCTTTGTGCAATTGACATGACGAGACGAACGTTGCTCATTGCAAGTTTTTCTCTAGCCAACGAACACTCAATCAATGTAGATCGTAAATCAGAAAGAGACATCTTCAAGGAAACCGCGAGTTGATCATCAGAAGGTTCACATCCCAATCTTTCCTTCAGCCTAAAATTTTCCATGGATTAACAAGCTGGGTAAATCATCTTTAAAAACATATTTTGAAAGAAAACCCTAATCCAAAATATCACAACTACATAGCTTTCAAAGTTGAGTTTAGTAACCTGGACTTCTGTTCTTCTAAATGAAGACCAAATTTGATTTTCTTGGATAGTTGAACCACTTCCTTATGTGTAAGCAGTTCTTGGTTTACGACACCATTCATGTAACCTTTTAGACGGTTTTGTTGCAACTCTGGAAGGACAGCAGATCTCAGTGGCTTGCTTACACTATTTGCTGTGGCGGAAGCTTTTGGAATTTGAACTCTTTTACGAGTATCCATTCTCCTCCGCCTAGCAGATGTCCCTGAACAAGTGATCTGCATCTTCTTTTTACTGTTCTTTTCATTCGGTGGGAAAGCTGCCAATGTCTTCTCAACTGAAAGATTCCACTGTTTTTCAAGCATAGATTTCTGCAGCAGCAGAAGAGCCTCCACCGATTCTTCGTCACTGTAGCTTTCATTTTGCAACTTTTTAAACATTTGAACCCATGGTTCCACATCAGAATGATTAGAAGCAATGTCTACGTGCTCTTTAACAGCCTTAACGGATTGTGTTTTTCGATTGGAAACATGATTGGCACTATAATTAGATGACTTTTTAGCATTGATCACATTCCTCGTAGGATTGCAAATCAAAGCATGATCACCACCACTACCAGCTAATTGATCAGAATAATAGAAGGACGAGCTTAGGTTTCTATTTCCCGCATAGAGTCCGATAACTGCAGCAATGGCCATCACGAGGGCTATGACTATCTAAAATCTGCACCACGTTTAACAAGGTTTCTGAGTTACAACCACATCAGTGCTACGTTGATTCTCAAAATTAATCTCCTGACAATACAAAACAGAGAATTAATTAATTTCTAAAACAAGGATAATAAGCAGAGAAACAAGCTTATTCGTCACGCTTCCCTACACCTACGAAAGGCCAATATCTGTTTCCTAAATTTTCCGGGTGAGTGAAGACTCTATAGTGACTTGTACTAATCGCTAGTTCACAAAATGGATCTTCATAAATTTGCTAAATTGCATCTGTCATAAAGAAGATTTCCATACACGAGCTTTACTGCAACAACCAGAAAGTGTAAAAGGCGATAAATACGAGGGAATGTACTGCAGATTTACAATAAGTTAATCAATTTAGTGCAACTAAGAACAATCAAATATGAAGATATTTGGTGATGTGTTCATCTCATATACCTGAGTGTGTGCTCTGTTGGTGACTGAAACGAAAATGTATTTTTTTAATTAGAATGATCAAAAGTACTGGTGGAAAATAACGAAGGGTCGGGGTTAGGGGTTATGATTTTCGTGATTTTGGATATTGGGTGCAGGCGAGAAGTTAATAGCCATTGGCTGGAGAGATATTCGGTGCTGGGTTCTTTCTCTGGTTCCGCAGTGATACACGTACTCTCCTCTTTTTATCATTTTGTCCTCTTTCTTTATCTCTCTATCTTTCCACGTTTTAAAACAAATACTTAGTTGTATGATCATATAAATATGTACAAAATGTTTACCCAAAACGCAATCTCACGTAAATGGAGGAAATGTTCAATATGAGAATGATGTTGATCCATCATACTTTGCCCTGTCAGTAAGAATAAGTTCAAATAACTTTCTCAGTAATCAATTTGTTAGATAACAATAAATTTAATAGATTCATTTAGCACTAAAACACATGATGTGTGTATCCATAAATAGAAAAGAAGAAGCGAAGAATAGATGTGTAATTTTTACCTAAACGTTTTTAATAGTAAGTATTCGTAACTGATATTAATTAAATGGAACGACTAAAATAGAATACCATCTGAAAATTTCTTCCACTTCATTACATGGTGGGCTAAGCTAGTCCAATGGGTTGGGTAGGCTGAAGAAAGCCCAAACGTTCTTCCACATCAAACTGCATCAGTGTTGAACATATGGGCCTATATAACAACATGGCCCAAGAAGAGCGGAACCATTACCATTTAAGAATTCAAAACAATTTTTTTCTTTGAATGTATTTGACTATTTTCTGAGGGTTTTAGGAAACAGCCTCTCTACTTCTATGAGGTAGCGGTAAGGTTTGCGTACAATATACTCCCAGACCCCACTAGTGGGATTATACTGGATATGTTGTTATTGTTGTTGTTATTTGACTATTTTCTATTAGATATTTTAAACCCATATTTTATAATAAATTGTACATTTGATTAAGAGAAAAGGTTCGGAAAGAAATGAAAAAAATTAGATATATATTCATTATGATTCTTGCTGTAACGTTTCTCCAACCAAATAAACTAGAAGAGATATTACGTACTTTACCAAACAAACAAAATGACCCTCAGGTGCAATAAAAAATGAAATTGCAATTTCAAAGTTTATTAGGTCAAAAATTAGGGATATTTTCATCCTTTGGAAATAGGGAAGTTCGAAGGGATGTCTTGCGATGCAAACAATCAGTCGAAGGAGCGAAGCTCAGAGCCTTTATTTTATGTAAAGCGCACTCACTCTAACGGTGCGGGGGGCAGCAGTGGAGAATCTTGGACAATGGGCGAAAATTGAATGGACTATTGCTAATTCAAGGGGTCACAAACAGCAATTCATTTCTTTCCCATAAAAATCCTAATCATATAAAAAAGCAATTGTTCCCCCTTAGCCCTTACCCTAGGTTGTCAAAAGCCACTTTCTCATTTTTCTTTTTAGGAAAAAGATGGATTTACCTTTTAACAATTAGTGGTCAATAATAACTTCTATATTTCATATTTATGTGGGCCCAAGTTTCATTAAGAATTTGTTAGAATATGTTCTTATTTGTTTATACAATCATTTTGAAAATAACTTGTTTATATCAATGAGGCAGGAATAAGATTTATGTACATTTTATCCTTTTCATATATCATGTGAAATTTCATTGGGCATGTTATTGTTTATACGATCATTATCAAAGGGGAAAAAATGGTAATAATAGTGTCATATTTCCGAAGCTAAACAAAAAGAATATGTTGCATTGGTGTATCAATAATGAGGACCTAGGAAGATCCAAATCCATGGTGTAGGTACCATGACATGCATAAATTAAATACATTGGACCATTTGTGCAATTGTACCATGATGTTATGTCCTGCTTTTCTCTAACAAATTACATGACACTTGTTAGACCTTGTCTTTTAAGTCCATTGTAATTAGCATTCTCCAAGTACCTTGATCATGTAGTGTTGCTATTTCCATGATTACTTGCAAATTAGAACTCCCTTTGTTTTAAAAAAATTATTTTAATTTGATCTGATACGAAATTTAAGAAAATAAAGAAGACTTTATAAGCTATCTCAAATGTATCTAAATGTACTTTAATCTTGTGACATGAAACATGCAACGTGGAAAACTAAAATCAAAATATTGCCAATAAAAAAAAAAAGATAATTCTTTTTGAAACAATCTAAAAATGAAAGTAGATCATTCTTTTTGAAATGGAAGAAATAATAAATTAAATCTTCTATCTTATTTTTGGAGGAATTCTTAAAGATAATAAGACAAAATGAATATTGCGGTTACTTGTATATAAGATGAAGTTTATCAAACTTATTAAATCATGGAGCATCAGACAAAAGGTTAGGCAATTGGCAAAAAAATTAGATATAAAGGAAAAGTGAAAATAGACTTCTTGTCATTCTTATCCAAAAGGAGTCATACTCTTAATCTCATATTATGAAGATGGTAAGTATTTGTTTAAAAATATACTTTATCACAAAACAAGATTCAATAATACGGGAGAAAGTGTTGAAAGGAAATGAAGTTTCTTCTCCTCATAAATTTAAATTTTGATTTAGAAAAATATTTAATATTTTTACTTATAGTCAAATTTGCAATATGAAAAAAAAAAAAGAGTTTGAAACATATTTGAGCCACAAAAAACTAAACTAACACAAATAAGCCACAATTTCAGAATGTAATTAAAATATTCTTAGTGAAACTCTTTTATGTTTTATGAAAAAATTTAAATGGCAAATAGTTTTTAACGTCAGATTTTGATATAAAATGATACTTTTTCTTCCACTTTATACGTGAGCAGAATTCGACGCGTGTGTGCATTTTTTTAAAACTTGTCGTGCATGTACTCTTGCATGGAAGCATGGAAAGCTGCATAAATTTTCTCTAATTAATGGTATTATATTCTGTTGAGCGGATTGAATAACGATTCAACCCGATTTAATCACTTGCGGAATTATAACTGGACAGAAAAATAAATAACTTGGACACAAAGAATTGTTATCGAGGTTCACTCAAAATTCAACTTTGAGCTACGTCC
>JAABOM020000096.1:21269115-21373098 GCA_011800125.2 Solanum clarkiae | reverse complement strand
TCTGAAGGTTGTACGTGGAGCATTCCTGGCCATGAAAGGAAATCTGGAAGGAAATTTATATTTCCTTGATGGACAAATTATAACTAGAGGAGATATTCCTACAAGTCCTGTGAAGGTGGAGTTTCCAGGACCAGAAATCTATCTGCAATCAGAATCGGTAGATGTTAGCAGTCAAAGAAGGTTTGCACAACATCCAGTCACTAGAGATGATATTCCATACAACCATGGTGTCGCTGTTCGAAGTATGGAACATCATAAAGTGAAAAAGAAAATGAATAACGAGATGAGATCACAGCATCAGAATCAGTTTTAGAAATTGGTGTAATTTTCAAATGGCAAGATGCTTTCGAAGGTGATCACTGGGATCAAGTATCAAGATTGCTTGAACTTGATCGATATCTCCCAAACCCGGTGTGCCTAAGGGCACAAGTGGAGGCAACAATAGTTTCTTGAGGAAATTCGTCAAGGTGGAGATTGTTGAAAAAATGGCTCATTTCTAAGCCACCATTATTGAACAAGCCACCATTTAAACAATCACCAGCCACTACTTGAACAGCCACCAGCCTGCCATTGTTGAATTCAACAATTGCTGCACATTGGCCACCAACTTTGAAGAAATCTTGAATGATTCACACTTGTAACATTTTCTATAAATAGAGGTGCAATTCTCATTTGTAAGAACACCAAGAACATCTGAGTTTTGTAAGAGAGAGTGAGATTGAGTGTTCTGTAAATCTTTCTCCTGAATAAAATCCGTTGCTTCCTCCCGTGGACGTAGGCAAATTGCCGAAACATGTAAATCTTGTATTTTTGTGTCATTTGTTATTTCGTTTATCTTCGGAATCATCTTGGGCACAACATTTCACTGAGAAAAATCATGGTACACGTGTCACATTATTGTTACTTTAGAAGTACCATTTATGTTGCTCTCTGTACAATTATTTGAAGCTGTGATCGTCCCTTCTTCCTGGCTTATATGCATGTAGATTCTGGATAGTTGGTCTTTGTTGTCTATGACTCCTTGGAAATTGTGGAACTAATTTAATTTTATAGATGAATATGTATATTTCTGAATATTGTGTGTTTTTTCTGCATGCAGGACTATGATTTCGAAGGTATATGGTTGAGATAGAAGGAGTATTTTTGTTCTTCATTGCTTTACCTAAGCTTAGAATATATTTGATGGGCGTCATGTTGTTGGGCACTCACCCTTACTTCTACACTTCTATAGGCATTAAGATTGGTACCTTTTGATCTCTTCATTTTTTATTTGGTCTAAGCTCTAAGACTGTCTGAAAGTAACTAGTTTCTTTTAGTGGTGTAACAGCCCCCTAATTCTTTTCACCTAGTTTGAGTAGATACATAGAGAAGATTGAGGAATAACTGAGAAAGTTGCTGGAAAAAGAAACCATGAGTGCCATCTACGGCCCGTAGATGAGGCCTCGTAGAATCCCCAGGTGACTTGATGAAATTTTATAAGTCTGAGGCCCATCTATGAGACAACATATGGCCCGTAAAATTTTTTACGGCCCAAAGTAATATATTAATATAATAAGTCTGAGTCAATAGATTGTATGTGTTGGTTGTTAATATATTAATTCTAGTTTTTACCTTATCACCATCCCAATGTAAAATTTACATGTGAGGAATACATTGTGATCAAAATTAGATAAATAAGATCATATAAAAACTAAAAAATAAATGGAAATGCTTACTCTCAAGAATATTTGTAGATCTAAAATTAGTAATAATAATGATAATAATAAGAGCTAACTCTTAATGAGTTACTTGGAATCAAATTAGTACCATTTGGCACATATATCTACACATATGTAATTCATGAGTTTATCAAACTAAAGTGATCTTCAATTCTTTCATTACATCAATAATACTAACTGAAACAACTTCATTTTTTTGTCAATAAACAATGGTAATTAAAGTCTTCAAAGTTTTTCAACATACAACAACACTAAAGAGCATAAAATTAAAATGCTATTTTATATAGCAGCAAACTATTTTTTTTATTTATTGTTGGGATGGGAAGTTGTTCCTTCGTAAAGTACTTGAACCTGTAAGTAAATTCCTTTGCTGGATTTTTCTCTCACAAATACATCTATCATCTTTCTCCATAAGGTTCCACCTACATAAGTTACGTCATCCACCAACTAGCTATACTCTGTCGTCAGCCCATTTATTGACTCTTGCCTCAAATTCTCTGCCAACAGAGTTGCGAATAATGATGCTTGGAGGGAATTCAAGTTTGTAGTCTCTCACTACATCCATTGGAATGTACTGCAATAACAAACAAAGACTTTGTTAAATGAGAAAGTTATAAAATCAAATATATAATCAAACTATAAAATCGTTCACTAGAATACATAGTAATAGGATTTTAGTTACCAGTTGACTTTTTCTTTTTAGATAAATTTTTGCTATAAAGTAAGGATTTTTTGGCTGAGTTGCACGTCCACTTTTAAATATGTTTGCACCATATTGGTCAGGGACATCCCTTACATTGCAAGCAGTGGCATTTTGACATCCAGCTGAATAAAAAAGTTAACTTATCAGGTTCACAAATTGAATCTTTTGGAAACTCACAAATATTTTATTCTTTTCATTTTACAGGGTGCTAATTTATTCAAAATGAACTTTAACAAAGGAAAATAATTTCATGACAAATATAAAAATGTTAGAAAATAATATTTAAAGCTATTCTTTTTCATTATTCAAGATACAAATAAAATGTGCCCTTGGGGTCGTTTGTCAATGAGCCAAACAATTGAACCTTTTGAAAACTTGCTTATTATCTTATGCCTTTCATTATTTTTTTAAGATTATAAGATTATGTCAAAAGATACAAAGACAATGTATTGGTAGCAATATACTAACAAAAAAAATAATTGAATTGCATGTAAGATAAAATGAAAAAGTAGATATAAAGATCTTTAATAATAGTGTTTACCTTTTGAACATTGTATCTTTTTCTTACTTCTGCCAGCAATTTCATTTCCTATCTCCTCTATTTCTTCTCATCTTCTTTCTCTTCCACATATCTATATTTTGAACATAGCGCCCTTTCATGGGTCTCTTCTTCCTCTTCCCTTTTTAACTGTTCTTTAGTATCTTCTTCTACTATATAATCCTCGTCACTTTCATCAAAAAAAGAACTATTTTTGCTATCATTGGGCCAAGTCTTTCGTATTGTCCTTACACGCTTTTGATATTCAACATTCATTTTTTCCTCTTTCTTTTTACCTCCAACTCCATTCTTTACACAACCATTTATTCCAAGTAATTTAAAGTCAAATATTTTTTTCCCATCATAATCCAATATTAAAAAATCTCCATATTCTAAAGTATTATCCTCAATGAATTTCTCCCATCCGTACTGAAAATAAAAATCTCTTTCTTTTTTAATCACTCGAATAGACCACATATTTCTATATTTATCCCTCAGGGAAACTTTTCTAGGTAATTTTTTATTCTTGTAAATTGTATAACCTGGGGGAATTTTCTGTGAAGGAAAAAAAAATATTATTTCAAAAAAAAACATAAAAGCATACTTAATTTTTAAGATCAAATTGACCTTATCATAAAATCAACTACTATCAAAAGATTTTCTTTTTCAAAAAAAAAAAACTCACAGTTTAGGAAGTTTTTAGAATTCAAGAATGTAACTATTTGAGGCGTTCTAAAAAATCTATTGAAAAGTTACTATAATATAGTCATTGAAAATAATACATGTTATTTATGAATCAATAGATTGAAATAAATCTACATAATGCTAGTATAAAGTTAGAAGATTCAATATATATATAAAGCTAGTATAAAATTTACTTGCGTCACACGAAAACATCTCTCTTCTTTTAGCTATCTCTCCCCTTATTCATAATCCACCTCCTAAAATTGCATTACTTAAAAAAAATCAAGAAGAATAATAGATCAAATATCTGAAAATTCACATAAGAAAGAGTGAGGAAAAAAGTACTCTTAAAATATATTTAAGTATAATTGAATCTGTCTTTTGTAGATTTAAATTTCACCGAGGTCTTTCTTCTCATGTCTGTTGCCCACATCTCCAAATAAGAAAGAAATTAAATAAATTTTTTTGAAAATGATATGCCATAAGGAATAAGTATACTTACCATCCGTTTTGCACTGATTTTAGGGTTTAAAACTTTGAAGAAGCCCTTTTCCATGTTTATTATTATTATCAAACTGTAAGAGAATAGAAGAATCGCTGCACCCTATAAGTTTTTTTAATTTTGAAGGAGTATATTATGCATGAGAGAGAGAGAGAGAGAGAGAGAGAGAGAGGGGAGGGGGGAGGGAGAAGAAGAAAAAGAAGAAGAAGGAGGTTACAAAACTTCACATGATTTAGCTGAACTCAATTTTGCTCAGTTTTCTAGGCTTACACTTTCAAAAGTTCACATGATTTAGGTGAACTCAATTTTGCTCAATTTTCTAGACGTACACTTTCAAAAGTTCACATGATTTAGGTGAACTCAATTTTTCTCAGTTTTCTAGGCATACATTTTCAACACTTTTCTAGCCCAATAATAACATAAGTTTTTCTTCCGACTCTTTGCATCTGTACCACCCCCTTCAACCCTTTTAACTTCTTCTTTTTCCTTTTTTATTTTTTCTTTTGTGTTGGATATTTATTCTTTTAGTTTTTTTTTCTTTTTTAAAAAAATTAAATGAGTATTAAAAATAATAAATTTCACAAATTTTATTTGTATAAATATGAAACAAGTGGTATAAAATATTAAATAAATTATTAATTTATGGGTATAGTTTGCGGCGCTAGATTAACACATGATTACATTTTCTTAAAGAAAGAAATATAGAGTGAGGAAAATATATGGTTACAAATAGAGAGGATGACTACATGGTCAAATTTTCATCTCAATTGTATTAAAGAAATAGACAAATAGATAACAAGTTTTTACCAAACTAGAGTTGCAACTGGACAAGTGCACATTGACAGTAAAGATCTTCATAAATGCCAAAATGATGTGAACGAATTCTAAGTGCACATAAGGTCTTTAAGTGAAATAGTGGCTAAATTTTTTAACCAAAAGGAGACAATATATATGTGAAACTTCACTATCTTTAACAAAAGAAGATGAACTTGTCTAGAATCCATACTATAATACAAAATAACATACCACAAAGTACTTATAACATCTTACACTCACTAGACATTCTTTTACAACATCAAACTGCATCCAATAGTGAACAAAATCAAAATCCACAACAGATAAAAGACTATACGCAATAAGTTATACCAGGCATAAATAGAAAATAACTTGACAGTATTGATTATCAAAGAACAAGCTTTGACTGTGTAAGTCCATAAATCATCCAAAAGAAATGATCAAGATTAAGAAAGGAATTTTACCTTCCCTGGAGTTGCGAAGCAGGGCCGACGACGAGATTGTTAGAAATGCTTCCACCACCGCGGGTAAACCCAATCCAACAAACAAAATTCTTTACTCTAGATTCTTGCTCTCGAGTTCTTAGAAATCTTATATCCTTGGGTAAAATGGTGTATTTTCAGAGAAGAAGCACCACCCAAAAAATTTTCCTTTTTTCAGTCCCCAAACGGGAGTATTTATAGAGAAATTTTAAGGCATTTTGGGGAAAATCATAGAAAATTAGGGTTCAAATTTGAATTTAAAATTCGAACGTTGGGGTTGGATCAAAGGGGTACGCTGGCATTATAGCTTTGCTGCTACATTTAAATAGCTTCTCACAGCTTTGCAGCTGCTTGCCGCTGTCGTCTTGTCATGAATGAGATGGAGGAGAAAGGTTTGCGCGTGGGATGAAATTAAAAAGAAAAAGATGGGCGCGTGAGGTGTGGGTATAATATGTATGTGCTGATGGGATTAAGAAATTAAGGGGAATGAGCTGGGTGTGAGGAAATTGGACCACATTTTTGTCCAAAAATGGACCAATTTTTAGTCTGAAAAGTGGGATTAAGGGTAGAAAAATATTATTAAAGATTTTGCCATTTAAATTGCAACTATGGTCAACTAGAAATTAAACAGTAGCAAAATTGAATTAATTTTGACTATAAAATGAATTAATATAAATTGATTAAAGAGTTTCTTAAAACTATCAAAAGAAAATAATTCAATTAAACTATTGACTAATTGAATGTAAAAATAATTCATAATTAAACTAGGATAATTGATAAAAATAAAATCTTTTTGAAATGATTTGTTAAAAAAATATTACGAAAAAGTAATAATTAAATACGTTATTTTATATATATTTGTGTGTGTATATATATGCACACACACATTGTTACGACCCATCCCAGTCATGATAGCGCTTGCTAGGTCCCACCTACAGGCAAGCCAATTATCAACCCAAAGGTACCTGTCTTAGCTCACTAGCCTAAACCAAATCGATACAACTAATTACCAACCCAAGGGTACCTGTCTTAGCTCTCTAGTCTAAACCAAATCGATACAACAATAATATATACGCCGAAACCTACCTAGAACCCAAAAGTCAACTGTACATAACTACAATAGACGCAAGACATATCAAATACATGTCTCAATGACCATTATAATATACAAAATATGAGTGCCTCTACAAATACATAACATTACTATACAAGGTCAATGTCTGGGGACAAAAGATGGTCATCAATAGAAATGAGACTGCGAAGAAGCTTGAGCTGTCGGTGCTCACAAAAGTCTCCCGAGCACTCCCGAAGCTCCCTAACTCAGCTATCATGGCTCATCCTTAGACCTACACTATGGAAAGATGTAGAAGCAGGGGTAAGTACCTGAAAAGCACCCAGTAGGCATCATCGGCCGACCGAGTGAAACAGTAAACATATATAAAACCCAAATCTAATGAGAACTACAACATTGTAGAAAAACGAACTCAGCTTAAGGCATAAACATGTATGAAAACCCTCAAACCACCACTGAGCCAACAAAAGAGATGAACAATGATAACTGAACCAGCCCAAGGGATGACCACAATAACCTAAACCAACCCAAGTGATGATGTCATGCCTTGGGAGGGAACCCAAGACATGGCCGATACCCAGAGACTATTGCTAGTCCCCAAGCAAACCACTTGACCTCATCATATTTATTCAATCAATTGTTTTACTAATCAACAGAAGTCAAAAGAAAAGTAAATGGGCATACTATCTAATCTCAAAATAATATAATAAATGAAAGGGTAGTAAAACTCGCTCAGAAATCTTAACAATCAATATTTAACTCTAGTCTATGAAGTCTCTATCACTATCAGGTGATGCCAATGATAGACCAATGACTACCTCAATCAATAATAAGCTAATAAATGTCTAACTCTAAAGCAAGAAGAAATAACAAAATAGACCCTCTGAAATAGGAGAGATTCACCAATAAGCTGAACATCCTAGATCCTCAACGATGCGCCTGTTGATGATCTCTAATTCCTTTATCTGCATCATAAAATGATGCAGCTTTAAGTGGCGTCAGTATGAGGAATGTACACTATGTAAAATAAATGAATGAAACAAGAAAAGGTAGAGTTATATGGAGAAACAATCAACTCAGAATAATAACAAATCAGCATGTCAATTGTCTATCTAAAGCAAGAATAAGTAGTAGACAAGTGACTAATCAACCAATTAACCCTTATCAATCAAATCAAGACTCGTCTCAAAGGAACTCAACTCCACTCATCTCGTCACATGTCATCTCATCTCGACTCAGAGTACTCAAGGTGGAAACTTTTTAGGAGTTTCTCTTATCCGACAATAATCACTTATGAGCCAGTGATTGTAAAACAAGTCACCGTTGTTGCCATAACCGTTGCATACTTGCCAGGTAGGGAACGAATCGAATTTACTAGGGACCTCCAATAAATCAAACAAGTCCTCTTTTGTTTCAGGGACTCTATCAAGAGGGAACCTCAACATAATGTAATGCGATAGTCCTAATCCTCACCTACACTTAGCTACATAGTTTGACGAATGTGAGTTGGATTAACTCTTACTCTTTTGGTGCTCGATACTCCTTCAAAGACTCAGTGCTCATAAGACAATCAATCCAATTAATCCAGCTCAATCAACTCATCTCAAATCAGCCTCATGGAGGAACTAATCATTCAATCGGTGTCATAGGGACTCTCATCATCTCATCAATCAACATCCCAATCAATAGCTCAAGGCTTAGAACATTCATTAGGGAACAATCGAAAAGATAAATCATTAGAGTTCATTTAAGAAGACTGATGGACCATCAAATACTATCAACCTATCATCATTCTCACATTCACATTCACAATCTCTATCAACATTCTCAATCAAGGTTCTAAACTCAATTCCTATCTTCATTCATGCAATCCTTATGAAATAATAAGTAGGGTTTCTGCAGTAATTCATGTAAAACAACCTAGTTCAAGAAAAGAGTTTATGATGATCACTAAACATACTAAAATATAATGATATAGTTTTCAAGAATTAATCAAGAATTATGCATGTAAACTCATGAACTTTCAACTTTCTTCTAAAACCATCTATGGGGCACATGAAAGAATAATCTGATGCTTTTAGTTTAGCTTTACATACCTGGGGTGAAGCTTTAATGATCAATCTTCAAGAATTCTCCTTGAATTTCTCCCAATTAAGCTTCTCTCTTCTCGATCCTCTTAAGCCCTATCTTTCAATTGTTTAGAAAAGGACTTAGAATAGGGTTTAAGACCCTATTTACGCATCAAAATGATCTAATTTGATCGTGCTTTGAGTTTTGGAGGGGTTGGAAATTGATCGAAATGTCTCTCAAATTAAAAAGAAAAAATTCCACTCAGAAAATGCCTAGTCCGCGTCACAGACTGGGCGTGCACATATATAACTTTTGACTGAAAACTTAAAACGCATTGAAAAACTATTTTTCTATGAAAATACACATAAATCACATTTGTCAAATGCGTTTTATGTGTAATTTTTCGTAAATTACTTTGCAATCGATTTTCCAATCCCCTAGAAAAAATAAAAAAAAAAGTGTTGCTCTGCGTCCCAGACACATCACGCCTTGGGCACGCATCAATACTTTTCTCAGGTTTCGGATTGAAAAATTATCTTTTGATCCGATAGCTCTAAAAATCGATCAAGATCATTTTTCCACTCAATTTTTCATGCAGATTGCATATCCAGCCTCGAATTCGCAAATGACGCATGGGAAAATGCGTTACGTGCATATCTCTATTTTAGAAGCATCTTGGTAATTTTACCAGGTGTTACATCATTATTTGTCCTCGAATGATGAGTAAATATGGATATCATAGCACGAATGGACTCAAAATTCATCTCAACACTCACATCAATCAATCAAACTTTCGATTCCTCATCATTATCAACAATCTCTATTCAAACTCAAGAATAGACAATATCTGACGAAAAGACAATCAATTTAGTTAAGGGTTAGGAAATTGCCTTCAATATTCTCATCATTTTTCATGAATAGAGGTGTGGATATTTTGCTTTCATATCTTCCTCAGCTTACCATGTGCTTCCTCGACGAATTGATTTCTCCACAAGACTTTGACAGAGGCTATCTCTTTGGTCCTTAACTTGCGAATCTGATGATCAAGGATTTGGATTAGAATTTCTCCGTAGGTCAAGCTATCCTTCACTCTAATACTCTCCATAGGGATCACCAAGTTAGGATCTCCGAAGCACTTCTTCAACATCGAGATGTGGAACACTGGATGAATACCATGTAACTTGGAAGGCAACTCTAACTTATAAGCAACCTTCCCAATCCTCTTCAAAATCTGATAAGGCCCAACATAATGTGGACTCAATTTTCCCTTCTTCCCAAATCTCACGACACCCTTCATAGATGACACTTTCAAGTATACCCAATTATTTTTCTCAAACTCTAAATCTCTCCTCCTCACATCAGTGTAGGATTTCTGGTGGCTCTGTTCAGTCTTTAATCTTTATTTAATGACCTTAATGTTCTCCATCGATTGACGGACAAGATCAGGCCTGATCAACTCTACTTCTCCAACATCGAACCACCCAATTGGTGATCTACATCTCCTTCGATACAAAGCTTCTTAGGGAGCCATTTGAATGCTTGCATGATAACTATTATTATATTCAAACTTAATCAATGGTAGGTGATCATCCCGATTTCCTTTGAAATAAAAAACACTGGCTCTCAACATATCCTCTAACATATGAATGGTATGCTCTGCCTGGCCATCTGTCTGTGGATGGGAGGCTGTGCACAGATTCACTTTGGTACCCAGTCCTTTCTAGAATGATCTCCAAAATTGGGAGGTGAATTGAGTTCCTCTGTTTAAGATGATGTACAAGAGAATTTCATGCAACCTCACAATCTCTTGGATGTATAACTTAGCATACTCCTCCACAGTATTGGTTGTCTTAACTGCTAAGAAGTGAGCTGATTTAGTCATCCTATTCGGATCACCCATATCCAATCATGTTGCTTTCAAGACCTCGGTAGACCAATAATGAAGTCCATATTTATCATCTCCTACTTCCACTCAGGAATTTCAAAGTTCTGAGCCAATCCATACGACCTTTGATGCTCAACTTTCCCTTGCTGGCAATTCGAGCACTTTTAAATGAACTCAGCAATATCCCTCTTCATTCCACTCCACTAGTAGACTTTTCTTAAGTCGTGGTACATCTTGGTAAAGCTAGGATGAATGGAATATCTAGTGCAATAAGCTTCAGCCGTGATTTTGCCTCGAATACTACCAACAGCTGGAACGTACAATCTTCTCTGGTATCTCAACACTCCATCTCCTCCTTTAGAGAAGACCATCACTTTTTGTTTGTGGATGGCCTCCTTCACTTGGAGTATGATAGGATCTCGATTTTTCACCTCTGCAACTAAGGATGAAGTAGACCCATTCTGAACATTAAATCCTCCCTCATTATTCTCCTCAAGTTGAACTCCCAATCGAGCTAATCGATGCAGTTATATTTCTAACTCCTTCTTTCCCTCCTCAACATGGGTCATGCTACCCATTGACAACCTGCTAAGAGCGTCAGCAACAATGTTAGCTTTACCTTGATGGTAGAGAATGCTCATGTCATAATCTTTAAGAAACTCCAACTATCTCCTCTGTCATAGGTTGAGCTCTTTTCGACTGAAGACATACTGCAAGCTCTTGTGGTCGGTGAACACATCCATATGCACTCCATACAAGTAGTGGCGCCAGATTTTTACTGCAACCACCACCGTGCCAACTCAAGATCATGGGTTGGATAGTTCCTATTGTGAACCTTAAGTTGTGTAGAAGCATAGGATATTGCCTTCCCTCCTGGCATCAACACACATCCCAATCTAACTCTCGAGGCATCAGAATATGTTACAAAATCTTCCGTCCCGTCAGGCAAGGTTACAACTGGTGCAGTAGTCAGCCTAGTCTTTAACTCTAGGAAACTCTTCTCACATTCATCAGACCACTAAAACTTGACCTTTTTCTGAGTCAACTTTGTTAATGATGCTGATAAGGAAGAAAATCCCTCAACAAATCGACGGTCGTAGCATGCCAACCCCAAGAAACTTCTTATGTCAGTCGGAGAGGTCGATCTGGGCCAGTTCTTAACCGCTTCAACTTTTGAGCATCCATTCGAATACCATCGCCGGAGACAACATGGCCAAGAAAGCCACTAACTTAAGCCAGAATTCACATTTTGACAATTTTGGATACAACTCATGGTCATTAAGTGTTTGAAGGACAATTCTGAGCTGACAGCATGCTCCTCTTCATCTCTTGAATACACCAAAATGTCATCGATGAACACGATCATAAACATATAGAGGTATAGTTTGAATACCCTATTCATCAAATCCTTGAAGGCTGCAGGTGCATTCGTCAACCCAAAGGACACGACCAAGAACTCAAAATGGTCATATCTAGTCCTAAAGGTTGTCTTTGGGCTATCACATTCTCTGACTTTCAACTGAAGGTAGCCAGATCAGAAGTCTATCTTTGAGAAACAAGAGGCACCCTGAAATTGGTTAAACAAATCATCTATCCTTGGGAGAGGATACTTATTCTTTATTGTGTCCTTGTTCAGTTGCATATAGTCAATGCACATTCTAAGAGACCCATCTTTCTTTCGCACGAATAGGATAGGGGCACCCCAAGGAGAAACACTCGGCCTTATGAAGCCCTTCTCTAACAAATCTTTCAATTGTTCTTTCAACTCTTTCAACTCAACGGAGGCCATCCTATAAGGTGGAATTGAGATAGGTTGGGTATCGGGTAAAACGTCGATCCCAAAGTCAATCTCCCTATCGAGAGGGACTCTAGGAAGTCCTCGAGAAACACTTCATAAAACTCATTCACAATCGGGACTGACTCAAAAGTAGGAGACTTAATGTCATCAAATTTAACTTTTTCAAGGTGGTAGATACAACCCTTAGCAATCATATTTCTGGCTCTAAGATATGAGATAAACTTTCCCTTAGGTGCTACAGAATCACCCTTCCATTCTAGAGCTGGTTCATTCAGAAATTGGAACTTAACGGTTCGAGCTTTATAATCAGTGGATGCATAACAGGCGTGAAGCCAATTAATGCAAAGGGTGAAATCAAAATCAATCATATCTAACTCAATTAGATCAAATGTACCTATGATGGATAGACACTACACAAACCCTATAGACTCTCTCAGCTCAAATCGACTCACCCACGGGAGTAGAAATATCAAAGGATTCAAGAAAACTTTCAAGGGTTCTATTAATTCTATTGACCACATAAGGAGTTATAAAAGATAATGTGGCACTAGGATCCATTAACACATAACAATAAATAGAAAAGACTCGAATCATACCCGTTACAGCATCTGGGGAGTTCTCCTAATCATATCGACTACCCATGGCGTACAAATGGTTTGTGGTTCTGCTTGCGCCTGACATAGTACCTCTCTAGTTTCCCTTGGCTGGTGGAGCTGGTACAGAAGATTGAGCCCGATCAGCCTACATTGGGCACTCCCTCTTATAGTGACCCGCTTGGCCACACGCGTAGCATGCATCACCTCACCACACGATATTTATCTATGTGTAATTTTCCATATGTACCACATGGTGGTTTACCCCATGAGCCTTGAGCCACATAGCTTGTGACTGAGATCTATGGGCTCCAACATTCTGGGACCTCTGATCATATCTGATTCTAGGCGCAGATGCACTAGTAGATGATAGTGCTGGAAATCAGTTACCATTGTTGTTCTTTCCAACCTCATGTCTGGATGTTTTAGATTTCTTACTTCTGAACTCCTCCCTATCATGCTGCCTCTCTTCATTAGCTTACTGCACAAAGGTTATCAGTCTCCCAATATCCATTAAGCTCACAAGCATTGCTCCTCTCCCATCTCTCTTTGGTCCTTTATTCAACCCATCCATATACCTTCCCATCCTGCCCCCATATTAATGACCATATCTGGAGCATATCGAGACAGTTGACTAAACTTCAACCCATACTCTTGAATAGTCATAAAGCAATATTTCAAATTAAAGAACTCTCTTATCTTAGCCTCTCTTCATTCTCTTAGGAAGAAGTGTCCCAAGAAAGATACCTCAAACATATCCCAAGTCAGAGCTGAGGCATCCTCTCCTCTACCCTTCTTCCATTGATCATACTAAAGTCTGGCCATATCCTTGATTTGGTAAATAGCTAGTTCAACTCTATCACCATCAGCCAAGTGCATCACTTGGAATACTTTCTGAAGCTCCTCCACATAGTTCTTAGGATCATCAGTAGATGTAGACCCTGTGAACTCAGGCGGATTCATCCTCAAGAATTCCCGAACCCTTTAAGTGTCATGGGCATCTTATCGGCCCACTCCTTGTCTCGCAACAGGTGCTGTGACGGCCTGGGCTAGAGTTTCAATAGCCTGGTGTAGCTCAGCATTGGAGACCTCATCTTGCGGGGGATGCTCTATAGGGATAGCTCAGGACGTCCTCTACCTCTAACGGCTCTTCTGGATGTTCATAACTCTACAACACACAAAGCATGAATTAGAACAAAACCTTTCATAGAGCATAACTCCGTCACATGATTCAGAACATGGAAGAAGTGAAATAATTCCTAATGTCCTATAGTCTCCTGCTTATCAAGTGTGGTCGACAATACACCCATAAATAAGACTCTACTAGGCACGACTTCATAGACTCCCTAGGGCACTTGAACTCGTGCTCTGGTACCTAGTTTGTTACACCCTGATAGGGGACCGAAGACGTGGTCGACACCCAAAGAATATTGCTAGTCCCCGAGCGAATCACTTAGCCTTATCGTATTCATTTAATGAATCATTTTACTAATCAACAGAAGTCAAAAGAAAAGTCAATAGGCACATCTATCTAATCTCAAAATAATATAATAAATGAAAGGCTAGTAGAAAGATCTAGCTCACAAGTCATAACAATCAATATTCGACTCTACTCTATAAAGCCACTATCACTATCAGGTAGTGCCAATAACAGACCCATGGCTACCTCAATCAACAATAAGCTAATAAATGTCTAACTCCAAAAGTAAGATGAAATAACAAAATGGATCTTTCGAAGTAGGGGAGGCTCACCAATCAGCTGAACAACCTACATCCTCAATGATGCACCAGTTGATGATCTCTAATCCCTGTATCATAAAATGATGCAGCATCGAGTGGCATCAGTACGTGGAATGTACTGAATGTAAAATAGCTAAATGAAATAGAAACAGGTAGAATAATTTGAAACAACAATTAACTCAAAAAAATAATAAATTAGCATGTCAAATATCTATCTAAAACAAGAATAAAGAGTACACAAGTGACCCATCAACAAGTCAACCCTCATTAATCAAATCATGACTCATCTCAAAGGAACTCAATTCCACTCATCTCGTCACATCTAGTCTCATCCTGACTCAGAGTACTCAAGGTGGGAACTTTTTGAAAGTTTCTCTTATTCAACAATAATCACTTGTGAGCCAGTAATTGTACAACAAGCCATCGTTGTTGCCACAGCCATACAATACTTGACAGGTAGGGAATGAAATCGAACCCACTAGGGACCACCAACAAATCAAAAAAGTCCTCTATTGTTTCAAGGACTCTATTAAGAGGGAACCTCAATATAATGCAATGCGATGGTCCTAATCCTCACCTACCTTTGGCTACATAGTTTGATGAGTTCTTTCCCTTTTGGTGCTCGATACTCCTCCCAAAACTCAATGCTTAGAAGACAATCAATCCAATCAAGCCAGCTCAATCAACTTATCTCAAATCAGCCTCATAGAGGCACTCATCATTCAATCAATCTTATAGGTACTCTCATAATCTCATCAACCAATATCTCAATCAATAGCACAAGGCTTAAAATATTCATTAGGGAACAATCGAATAGATAAATCATTAGAGTTCATTTAGGAATACTCATGGACAATTACATACTATCGACCTATGATTATTCTCACATTCACAATCTCTATCAACATTCTCAATCAAGGCTCTAGACTCAATCTCTATCTTCGTTCATGCAATCTTTATGAAATAATAAAATAGGGTTTATGCAATAATTCATGTAAAAACATCCAGTTCAAGAAAAGAGTTTATGATGGTCATTAAACATATGAAAATACATGTAATAATATAGTTTTCAAGAATTAATCAAGAATTATGCATGTAAACTCATGAACTTTCAACTTTCTTCTTAGACCATCTATGCATGTAAACTCATGAACTTTCAACTTTCTTCTAAGACCATCTATGGGGCACATGAGAGAACAATCTCATGCTTTTAGTTTAGCCTTACATACCTGGGGTGCAAATTTAATGATCAACTTCAAGAATTCTCCTTGAATTTTCCCTAATCAAGTATCTCTCTTCTCTTCTCTCAAGTCCTAATCTTTCAAGTGTTTAGGAAAAGACTTATAATGGGGTTTAAGACCCTATTTACGTATCAAAATGACCTAATTTGATTGTGTTTTGAGTTTTGCAGGATTTGAGAATTGACCAAAATGCTCCTCAAATTAAAAAGAAAAAATTCCATTCAGAAAATACCCAGTCCGTATCGCAGACTAGGCGCGTACATATATAATGTTTGACTGAAAACATAAAACGTGTTAAAAATAATTTTTCTATGAAAATACACATAAATCGCATTTGTCAAATGCATTTTATGTGTAATTTTACGTAAATCACTTTCCAATTAATTTTTCAATCCCGTAGAAAAAAATTGAGAAAACATAAGTGTTCGTCCACCCCCAGGCACATCACACTTTGGGCGTGCATCAACACTATTTTCGAATTTCGAATCAAAAAATTATCTTTTGATCCGATGGTTCTAAAAATCGACCGAGACCATTTTCCCACTCAAATTTTTATGTTGATTGCATATTTAGCCCCGAATTCAAAATGGAGTATGGGAATCTGCATTACGTGTACATCTCTATTCTAGGGGTATTTCGATAATTTTACCTGGTGTTATAGATGCAACATTGATACCAATGACAAAAACTGCGTAGGCTCATACCCCAATGGCCCCCAACTAAGGCATAATGTTGTACTGTCACGGACTTGGAGAGAACCTTTGGCATGGGCGGCACTTAAAGAACCATTGTTGATTCCCTAAGAGAACCACCTGGCCTCATCGTCATATCGGCTTGACAGCAGAATAAGTTACTCAAATAGAAAAGTATCATATAATGAAAATATAACTCAAGTAACTAATAGTTTCCAATGAATAAGTTTGGAATACAACATACTCAACAAATCCTCTACTCAGTGTCTATGATGTCTTTACTCAACAATATAGATGATGCCATGACAAGCCATGGATACCCAAATCAAAGGAAGGATTTGGACCTTAACGATGCATGGGATGAAGTCCTGTATCACTTGTATCTGCATCATAAAATGGTGCAGGCTCAAATGGATTTCAGTACATGGAATATACTGGTATGTAAAATAGCTTACGAAATTGAAGATCAACTCACTCATCTTGACTTAACAACTCATACTCAACTCAATATATACAAGTTTTGAAGTAAATCATGCTTTTTAAAGTATACTAAGTGAAAATAGACTCAATTTAAAATATCATGCTCAATCAATGTTGCTCAGGAGTCTCTCTTAACTAGTATCCACATCCCATCATCTTTAATTTGGTGATGCACAACGAAGGAGACGTCGGTGCCACGCCCGTCCTAAATGTGCCATGATAAAGGACGATCAACTCTCTCTTGGATCCATAATAAATATCCACTTGCGGGACAAAAGTTGCCAGTACGGGTTGTACGGCTATCCTATGTTGGTTACGTAGTTCTGTGGGTTAAAGTAGATGTTTACTTGCTCACCACTTGGTGCTCAATACTCCTCCCAAGACTAAAACAATCTCAACTCATCAATCAACTCAATCCTTAGTGCTCAATCAATCAACTCAAATCTCGACCTTGTTGGGTTATCTCATCTCAAGTCGTCTCATGTTACTCATCAATTTATCCAATCAATGCAAACCATCAAACTCAATGCACACTCAAACGATTATTTAGACTCACTCAATTTGACTTATTATATAATGCATGCAAGCGAGATAATCATATATAGTGATGTATGTGACTCAATGAAACATGTTTGTCATGCTCAATCATACTGAATTTACTCAACTCAAATACTCAATTTACTCGACTCAAATACTCAAATTACTCAACTCAAATACTCAATGACATGTATAGAATTTCATAATATCATACAATTTAGTATTCACGCTATCAAGTATAAAACTATATCTTAATTTCATATAGAAATTATATAATGCAACAAGTACCTAGCATATTATCAGGTGACTTAATAATAAATACAAAAATTTCAATATTAAGATAATAAAATTCCTTGATTCTCAACTCTTTTTCCAAATCTTGATGCAAGATGATGAAAGGGGCGTGTGACGAAGGAAATTTCACACTTTACTAAGCCTTACATACCTGGAAATAGAAGAAACAATCGAACCTCAGTCGATCCTCGCACTTGAATTGGAAACCCTAGCTCCTTCTCCCTCATCTAGTGCTTTTAGAAATTTTAAGTGTAATGAATGATGAATAATACACATAGGGTTTTCTTTAAGGCTCTATTCAAGCCTAAAATAACCAAGGATTTATTTAAATAGAAGTCGAAATGGATAAAACCCCCCTACTAAAACTGTCTTCAGAGTCCATAAGACCCTGTCTACGAGTCACAGACAATTCTATGAGCCGTAGACCACCCCTCGTGAACTACGTGTCTGAAAATCTGACTTACTGGAAATTGGTGCGAAACCCTTCTCTACAATAGGTAAAACATTCTATGGGTCATAAGTTCCTCTCATAAATAAGGGATCCTAAAACGTGAGTTACTGGAATTTATCATGAAACCTCCTCTACGCGTCGCAAAACACTCTACGAGTCGTATACCATCTAGTATATAGGCCTTGATCTTAGAAAATTTCACCAAGTCATCTGGGTTTTACGAGACCCATTCTATGAGTCGTAAACCTATCTACGAGTCGTAAATGGCTCTCGTGAACCTTCCTCTGCGGCTTTTCTTAGTCTTTTCTGAGCAACCTCTGCACATTCACTCCAGATCAAGTAGAAGCAAATTTGGGGTGTTACATTATCTCCCCCTTGGGATCATTCGTTCTCGAACGAAGAGAATTCTAGGGATTTAGGTCAAGGCATGAATCTCCTTATGGATTCTAACAATCATCCAGCTCTTAGCTCACTCATGCAACTAACAAATCATGATTTTTCAGCAAGTAAAACAATCAAACAATCAACAAATCACATCAATCCTCACTCGGACTCTAGAACTCTATCGTCTATAATATGGAGAATGAAAGGAGGATTCAAGGAATGAAAATTCAAGGATTTAGGTGGAATTCATTACCACCAACTCTCTCATCATCAACAGGTAGGAACAAATAAGGGTATTTGGCCTTCATATCCTCCTCCGGCTCCCAAGTAGTTTCTTCTATGAGTTGGTTCTTCCATAATACTTTCACAGATACAATCTCATTAGTTCTTAACTTTCTAAACTGATGATTAATAATTTGGACAGGGATCTCCTTATAACTCAGATTGTCTGTCACTCTAATACTCTCAACAGGCACAACTAATTGTGGATCTCCCAAACACTTCGTTAGCATAGAAATGTGGAAAACTGGATGGATGACCTCTAACTCTGATGGTAGCTCTAACTCATATGCCACATTGTCCACTCTCTTTATGATATAATAAAGGCCAATATACCTCAGATTTAGCTTTCCTTTCTTTCTGAACCTCATCACTCCTTTCATGGGTGACACTTTTAAATACACCCAATCATTGACCTCAAACTCTAAGTCTCTTCTTCTATCATCCGTATAGGATTTCTAACGACTTTGTGCAGTTCTCAACCTTTCTCGAATGATCTTCACCTTCTCCATAGCTTGATGAACCAAGTCTGATGTTTGAATAGTACTTTCTGCATGGCTATCCGTCTACAGGTGAAAGGCAGTGCTAAGATGCACCATCGTACCCAATCCCTTCTGAAAAGATCTTCAAAACTGAGTAGTGAATTGAGCTCCACTGTCCGAGATGATGGACAAGGGAACTCCATGTAATCTAAAAATTTCCTTTATGTAAAGTCAGGCATAATCCTCCGTAGTGTCAGTCATCTTCACTGCCAAGAAATAAGCAGATTTAGTCATCCTATCAACTATTACCCAAATCGAATCATGTTGTCTGGGACACCTCAGCAAGCCTGCGAAACGACCATGTTAATCATCTCCCATTTTCACTCTGGAATACCAAAGTTCTGAGCTACTCCACATGGCCTTTGGTGATCAATTTTAACTTGTTGGCAATTTGGGCACTTGGAAATGAACTCAGCAATATTTCTCTTCATTCCACTCCACCAGTAAACTTCCCTCAACTCATGGTATATCTTGGTAGACCTGGATAGGTGGAATATCTGGAACTATGGGCCTCTACCATAATCCTCTCTCGAACGCCATCAACATTTAGAACACACAATTTGCCTTGATACCTCAATACTCCATCTTCCCCTTTGGCGAAAGCCATTACCTTCTGCTTATGCACATCCTCCTTCAACTATAGTAAAACAAGATCTTGATCTTATTTCTCCTTCACCTCCATTACTAGGGATGATGCCGACCTATTACGCACAAGAACTCCTCATTCATCTGATTCATCTAATTGGACTCCTAATTGTGCCAATCTATTAGCCTCTTTGGCTAACTCTCTCTTCTCCTCTTCAGCGTAGGTGGTGCTTCCTATGGACAACCTGCCAAGAGTATCAAGAACCATATTAGCTTTACCTAGGTGGTAGAGGATGTTCATGGCATAGTCTTTGAGCAACTCAAGCCATCTCCTCTGCCTCAAGTTAAGCTCTTTCTGGGTAAAACCGTATTGCAGGCTCTTGTGGTCTGTGAATACATCAACATCTCCTCCATATAAATGGTGGCACCATAGTTTGAGAGCAAATACCATTGCTGCCAACTTCAAGTCATAAGTGGGATAGTTCTTTTCATTCACCTTAAGCTATCTAGGAATGTAAGCAATAACCTTCCCCTTTACATCAACACATATCCTAATCCCTCTCTCGAAGCATCGCAGTAGATAACAAATCCATCCATCCCCATTAGGCAAGGCCAACACTGGTGCAGTAGTTAATCTCGTCTTCAGCTCTTGGAAACTTCTCTCACACTCATCAGACCATTGAAACTTGACCTTCTTTTGAGTTAGTTTAGTCAATGGTGCATATATGGAAAAGAACCCCTCAACAGACCTCCGGTAATGGCCAACCAATCCTAGGAATCTCCTTATCTCGACTGGTGAGGTTGGTATAGGCCAGTTCTTGACCGCCTCAATCTTTTGAGTATCCTCTCTAATTCCATCTCCAGAAAACACATGGCCCAAGAAAGTCATGGATTTAAGCCAAAACTCGCACTTGGAAAACTTTGCATATAACTCATTATCTTTGAGCGTCTGTAAAGCGATCCTGAGGTGATTAACATGCTCCTCATCTTCTCTGGAATACACCAAAATATCATCAATGAACACGATCACGAACATGTCCAGATATTGTCTGAATACTCTATTCATTAGGTCCATAAAGACTGCCGGTGCATTTGTCAACCCAAACAACATCACAAAGAATTCAAAATGACCATATCGTGTTTGAAAAGATGTCTTCGAGATGTCACATTCTCTCAGTTTCAATCGATGATAGCCTGATCTGAGGTCTATCTTAGAGAAAACAATAGCACCCTGAATTTGGTTAAACAAGTCATCAATCCTTGGGAGGATACATATTCTTGACTGTCACCTTATTCAGTTGGTGGTATTCAATATACATCCTCGGGGAATTGTCCTTCTTTCGCACGAACAAGACCAAAGTGCCTCATGGAGAGACACTCGGCCTTTTGAGTGCTTTTTCTAGCAAATCCCTCAATTACTCCTTCAACTCTTTCGACTCCACAGGGGACATTCTATAGGGTGGAACGGAAATGGGTTGAGTGTCAGGAAGAACATCAATTATGAAGTCAATCTCCATATAAGGAGGGACTCCAGTCAGATCCTCAGGAAACTCGCTCACGATGGGGAAAGACTCAAGAGTAAGGACGCAACATAATTAGACTTGACTCGTTGAGGTAGTAGATGCAACCCTTAGAGTTCAGTCTTCGGGCCTTGAGGTAAGAAATAATCTTCCCTTTCGATGCAACAAATCTCTTTCCACTCAATAACAGACTCATTCGGAAACTGGTATTTGACAGTCCAAGTCCGACAATCAACAAAGGCATAGCAGGCATTAAGCCAGTCCATGCCTAGGATTACATTGAAATCGACCATCTCTAATTCAATTAAATCAGCAAGAGTATCACTATGATAAATGAATACCACACAGTCTCTATAGATTCTCTCAGCTTGAATTAACTCACAAACAGGAGTGAAAATAGAAAACAGCTCAAGAAAGCACTCAGGAAGAATCTCAAATCTACTCGCCACATATGGCGTCACAAAAAAACAAATGGCACCCGGATCAAGTAAAGCATAGCAAGGAAAGGTAAAAGCTCAAAGCATACTTGTCACAACATCTGGTTCAACCTCTTGGTCCTATCGATTCCCCATCACATACAGACGATTTATCCCAACACCTGCCCCTGGTGCAGAACTCTCTGGTTACCCCTTGTTGATGGTTCTGTGGTAGAGGACTAGGCCTTAATGCCCCACATCGGACACTCCCTCTGAAAAAAGCCCAATTGGCCATACTGGTAACAACCATTTCCTCCATCTGTACATTCTCCCAGATGCATGCTGCCACATTTCCCACAAGGTGCTTTCCCTTTAGAGCCAAGAGTCACACTTGCTTGAGACTGTGCACCCTATGCCCTAAAGTTTGGCTGACCTTAGGACCTCTGGTCATACATATGGCTTGGGGCTGATGTACTGGCTGAAGATGGTGCAAAGCTAGAGGACTTCTTCTGGAAATAGGACTTATCTCCCTTACCCTGCTTGATCTGATCGGGCTCAGGCCCTGCTGGCTTAGCCTTCTTACTCAGATGCTCCTCTTTGTCCTTCTTCTTATCTTCCTCAGTATGTTGGGCATAAACCATCATCCTAGAGATATCCATACCTGGGATTAGCAAATGCTGCCTTGCACTTCATCTTCACCTTTCTGCCTAACCAAGACACGAATTTCCTTATCCTTGCGGTCATACCCTAGACCATCTCTGAGGCATACCAAGATAATTGGATACATTTCAGGTTGTATTCCTTTACAGTTAGCCCCTCTTGTTTAAGATTCATAAACTCCTCAACCTTTGCCTCTCTCGAATCCTGAGGAAAGAAGTGATCGATGAAGGCACTCTCGAACTCATCCTAAGCAGCAGGCTCGACATCCTCACCTCGACTCTCTTCCCACTGATTGTACCAAACATTAGCCACATCTTTGAGCTGATAGGCAGCAAGCTCAACTCCCTCACTCTCAGTCACTTACATGGTTTTGAACACCTTCCATATCTCATCAATAAAGTTTTGAGGGTCCTCCTCAACCTTTGACCCAGAGTAGACAGGAAGGTTTATCCTTAGAAAGTCTCTCAGTCTGTAGGCGGCCATTGGCCCATAGGAGCTAGAACTAGGGGTTTATGAGCCTGGTTCCCACTATTGGCAGCCACCGATTGTGTGAAAATAGTGATAGCTCCTCTGAGATCAGCCTCTATAGTAGGAGCAGATGGAAGGTAGGTGTCACAGGAACACTAATAATTCTAGCCGGTCGACTTCGGCCCCTCGTTTCCATCTGAGGAAGCATCTCTGAAGTAGGGTTCTCAACATTGCTAGCTGAAGCATTCCTCACGGTTACGATACGTCTAGGAGGCATGATCTGCAAGTGTGTAATACATGAGTTAGAAAAGAGTTTTAACTCTATTGCACAAACTCAGAATTCAAGAAAGTGAGACAATTACTAATGTCCTATAGCCTCCTGCTTATGAAATGCGGTGCATAACACATCCATAAATAAAACTACTAGATACGATTTCATAGACTTCCTAGGACGCTTGAACTCTATGCTCTAATACCAAGTTTGTCATACCAACGGAGGGTACTCTTGGCGTGGTCGGCACTTGAAGAACCATTGCTGATTCCCTAAGAGAATGATCTGGCCTCATCGTCACATCATCTCGACCATAGAATAACTTACTCAAATAGAAAATCATAATAAAATGAAAATATAACTCAACTAACTTATATTTCCAATGAATAAGTTTGGAATACAATATACTCAAAATCCTCTACCCAGTGCCTATGAAGCCTCTACTCAACAATCTAGATGGTACTATGACAGGCCATGGATACCCAAATCAAAGGAAGGAAAATATACTAAATCAACTCATAAGAGAAAAGAGCTCCTCCGGAAGGAAAAGAGGGCTCACCAACTCTGGAAGTATACTGATCTGGACCTCAACGATGCGTGGCCTGAAGTCCTCTATTACCTGTATCTGCATCATAAAATGATGCAGGCCCAAATGAATGTCAGTACATGGAATATGTTGGTGTTTAAAATAGCTCAAGAAAGTAAGGGTCAACTCACTCATCTCGACTCAACAACTCATACTTAACTTAGTACATGTAAGTTTTGAAGTAAATCATACTTTTTTAAAGTATACTCAGTGAAAATAGACTTAGTTTCAAATATCATGCTCAATCAATGTTGCTCAAGAGTTATTCTTAACTGACATCCACATCATATCACCTTTAATTTGGTGATGCACAACAAAGGCGATGTCGTTGCCATTCCCATCCTAAACGTACCACGGTAAAGGATGATCAACTCTCTCTTAGATCAATAATAAATGTCCACTTGCCGGAAAAGAGTTGCCAGAACGAGCTGTACGACTATCTTACGCTGGCAACGAAGTTCTGTGGGTTAAAGTAGGTGCTTACTCACTCCCCGCTCGATGCTAGACACTCCTCCAAGACTAAAATATGCTCAACTCATCAATCAATTCAATCCTCAGTGCTCAATTAATCAACTCAGATCTCGACCTTGTTGGGTCATCTTATCTCAACTCGTCTCATGTTACTCATCAATTCATCCAACAATGTAAACTATCAAACTCAACTTAGACTCAAACAGTCATTTAGACTCACTCAATTTGACTCATCATGTAATACAAGCAAGAAAAATCATATATAGTGATGTATGTGACTCAATGCGACATGCTTCTCATGTTCAATCATGCTCAATTTACTCAATTGAAATACTCAATTTACTCGACTCAAATACTCAAATTACTCAACTCAAATACTCAATGACATGCATAGAATTTCATAATATCATGCAATTTAGGGTTCATGCTATCAAGTCTAAAACTTTACCGTAATTTCAAATAGAAATTAAATAATGCAACACGTACCTCACATATTATCAAGAGACTTAATAAAAAATGCAAGAATTGCAGTATTAAGATAATAAAATTCCTTAATTCTCAACTCTTTTTCCAAATCTTGACTCAAGATACTGAAAGAGGCATGTGAAGAAGGAAATTTCACACTTTAGTAAGCCTTACATACCTAGAAATAGAAGAAATAATTGAACCTCAGTCGATCCTCGCACTTGAATTGGAAACCCTAGATCCTTCTCCCTCCTCTAGTGCTCTCAAGAATTTCTAAGTGTGAGGAATGATGAATGATACACCTAAGTTTTGCTTTAAGGCTTTATTCAAGCCTAAAACAACTAAGGATTTATTTAAATAGAAGTCGTAATGGACAATAATACCCCTCTTTAAAACTGTCCTCGGAGTCCACGAGACCCCGTCTATAATTCGTAAACCATTCTACGAGCCGTAGACCACCCCTCGTAAACTAGGTGTCTGAAAAACTGAGTTACTGGAAATTGACACGAAGCCCCTCTCTATGATCCGTAAAACATTCTATAGGTCGTAAACTCCTTTCGTAAATAAGGGATCCTGAAACTTGAGTTATTGAAATTTATTACGAAACCTCCTCTACGAGTCATATACCATTCGTATATAGCCTCAGACTTAGAAAAGAAAATTTCACCAAGTCATCTGGGTTTTACAAGGCCTATTCTACGAGTCGTAAACCTGTCTATAAGTCGTAAATGGTACTCGTGAACCTTCCTCTGCAGCTTTTCTCAGTCTTTTCTCAAAAACCTTTGCACATTCACTCCAGACCAAGTAGAAGAAAATTTGAGGGTGTTACATGTACGCAGGTGCAAGACCCTAGTTAGCAGTAATTGAGTTAACGCAGGTGCAAAACCCTAGTTAGCAGTAATTGAGTTAATATTATTATATTCAGAGTCATTAAAATCTATGGCAATATTTTTTATAAAGTGTTGGTTATAATACTAATATTGCTGCTAAATATAATATAGAGACGAGTATATTATTGCTGCTAAATAATTGTTATAAAAGGTAGTAAGAAGGGGGGTTTGGGTGCGCTTCTTCATCCTGCCGGTTCCGGAGCTTAGGCCCAGGCTGTCTTGTTTCCACCTTTCCAGTCATTCTCGACACTATTATCGGGGACAGGTTGACCTATGGATCTAAACTTCACTTATAGCAGAAGCGTAAACCTTTGCTGAAAGATATGGGTTTGTAACCAAAAAGCCTTTGGAAAAGCCCGGTTCTCTTTGTCTTCTAGCTTTCATTCCTCCCTATGATTATTCATCCTTTTTTTATAAGGGCTCACATGTATAGACATGATGAGAAAACACCTCTCTCTTTCTCTCTCTCTCTGAGAGAGTGATCCGCTGCGTGAGCAACCCAGCTTCAATTTTTCGATGTGGACTGAAAGGAAGTTGGAATAATCTTTTATTTGATTCCTTCAAATCCTACTGCATGGACCTCATCCTCTCTCATAAATCGCGTGTGGAGTCCCACGCATAAATAATATACTTTCTCCATTCGTGTTATAGTTTTTTTTTTAGAGTCAAAAGATATAAAATTTGATTACTATTTTAAAATATATTTTTTTATCATATTGATATTAGAAAAAAGTTGCAAAGTACTTTTCATATATATAATTTTTATTGCAAAGTACTTTTCATATATATAATTTTTAAATATTTAATTTTTATTTTAAAATATCAAATTTATATAATCTAATATAGAAAGTTATTCGAATTGACTTTAAAATAGTGCGACATTATTACTGAAAAGAAACGGAAGGGGTAGATTTTTTAGAAATTACTGTTGTGATTACTAGAACAATAAGGACTACAAATTCGTGTGACAACAATTCTTTTTTAGGACCACGACTGGTATAACAGTTACTGCTAAGGATGTGTTTGGTACGAAAGTTTCAGAAAAATGAATTCCATCCAAAATTTAATTAAAATATTTTTATGAAATTCTCCTTTAATTTTTAAATTACAATATTTTATTCTTGCTTTGCCCCTACTACAACCTCCTCCCCCCAAAAAGTTAAAAAAAATTATTTTAAAAAATGTTTCACATTTTGAAATTTTTATTTTTTTAACCCCTTTTCTATCCGACCTTAGGAGTATGCAAAAATCCAATTGATCAATAAATCAAATTGAAAAAAAATATTATTAATTTATTATTTTTGGTTATTAGTTTCATGAGTTTTTAATGATTTTATATAAAAAAAAAAAAAGATATTGAGTTATCGGTTTGATTTTGATTTTTAGTATTGGTCATTAGCTAAACCAATAACTCATTACCACTACAATAATTTACTACTTTATACCTTCATAAATATTACTCCTTTACTAATTTACTACTTTATAACTCATTAGCTAATTTACTACTTTATACCTTCATAAAATAGGATAGAGAAAGTAACTATTTATAATTAACATCACTAGACACCAACATCGATACTCATAAATCATGTATTTGCCTGATTTTCAATGTATAAACCCTCTTCAAGGCAGTAAATTAGCTTATGAAGTCTAATATTGCAATTGATTTGCTTGTTTTACTGTATCACATTCTCTCATTGTATCACGTCAAATTGCCAAAGAATTCATACATTTATTTTATAAGTATTTTTTATCAGATAAAGCGAAAATCAAACTATTAAGGACGACCGAAAATCAATAAATTGATAAAAATATTTTATTGATTTAGCATATTTAAAAAGAAAAAATCGATAAAATATAAAATTGAACCAAACTGATCGATGCACACCCTGCTCGACCCACCTAAGACCTCCCAACCTTCCTAAAGAAAAGGTAAAAAAAAATTATCTTTCTAATTTCAAATTTTAAACATTCATTTTATTTTATTTTTTACAGAAAATAACCTAAAATACCCTCAAATAATTGAAAATAATATTAAAATGATCTCCATCTATTTATTGGGCCTGAAATACTCTTATCATCCACATATTGACTTAAAATTTCCTTATTATTCACCTTTCGATCTAATGTTAATCTTTTTCTTTAAGTGGTGTTAATTTATATATATATATATATATATACATAAGGAAAATGATTATTTTGTAAAATCAAAAGTATAAAATTTGAATCCACTAATTTGTGAAACATTTTTCCAATTGTTTTTATACAATTATTAATTGTGTGAGATACCTAATAAAGATATTCGAAATAGCTGAATAACCTTTGTTAAGATATATGCATTACGTGTATCCAAAACTATCTACAGTCCACAGATTTTGACTTCATTGGAATCAATTGAATTCCATATCTAACCTCTATATGTTATTTGAAGCAATTATTTAAACTATAAGATGAGTACGAATGTACGGTGTAATGGGGAAAAGATCGAGGAGAAATAAATAAAAATTCAATAGCATAGATGAAATAGCACGTAATCAAAATAACATTGTGAGAAGTTATTTGATTTGAATGATAAAAAAAGTTTTCTTTACAAACGTAATACTTAAAAGGAGTATATTTTCCACGATAAAATATTATAGAGTTATATTTTTTAAAAATAAATTACAATCTCAAAATATGTTATTAAATTATGAGTACTTATTGTGTGCCCTCTTTATTTTTCTCCCCTGAATTTTTTTTCATAATTTGAGGATTATTTGAACATTCTTATGATGTATTTAATTACTAGAAAAATTTAATAGAATTTGAGATAATTATTTAAGAAAAAGCGTGTCCTTTTATAAAAATAGAAGCTAGCCTCCAAAAAATCTTAAAAAACCTTAGAATTTAAAGATAGACTGGACTCATTATATAGCGTCCTATTTTAAATGCAAAAATAATTTTAATGACTACAATCAAGATTTTGGCATAGTTTAGGGGAAATTTAATATGAAAAATCGAATAACATAATACAAAAACAAAAATAAATTAATATGAGATTTGTTTATATATTATTTTATATGGGATATATTGTGAAGTTTCAAAAACATGTATTAACAAGTGGATTAGAGTATTAATATTAGATAAAAGTTTATATTTGCAGTGTAGAAATGCTACACATTACCTTGGTCTAACTCAATTTCAAAAGTTAGATCACAAGGAAAGATTATTTAAGTCCATATTAATAAATTATCAGCTAATTTTTTGAGTTTTTAATTCATTTTAACATTACTCCTTTTATATTCGGAGCAACTAAAGGGTCCAAATTAAAATAAACTTAATTATGATATTATGTAAAAATATAATACTTAGCCTAATTTAAACTCAAAAAGCCAATTAATATATGAAAAATTGCTCGAACCATATAAGCAAACCATGTTCCATTTCTCGATCAATATGGAATGTTACGCCAGCTAACTTATTTGGACATGCATCTCACCTTTTTTTCTATTTGAATTTGGATTTGTGAGAGTCGTCTGAATTACACTCTATGTTGTATTAATTAAATTGAATTTAATAATCAAGTCGTGAGATAAATAAATTTGATTTTTTTTCATTTTTTATATAAATCCCATGAAATATTTTTCGACAAATGATTCAAAATATATATGAATTTTGATGAAATTTGTTGTAACAATTTCAAAATGTGTGCAGGAACTATTACCTTCTTGAACTATTTAATATTGTATTGAAAAGGTATATATATGCCCAGCTGGATAAAATTTAAAACACGATTGAGAAAAATGAGGTACTTTGTTGGATTTGTTAGATGAAAGGTTTGGAAAAGAGGAAGGTTGGATACAAGTTTATCTTTTTTGGCTTTTTAAGATATATCTTTTAAAATTATTTCATTAAATTATTTGACTAATTTAATAAATTAAATGATGCGCGTGAGACAATTATTTATGATTGACCGAATAAAAGGTCTGTCTACCTGGACACGTATATACATTTTTAAAATATATTATTAAATAGTATAATAAAATAATATAGATTTCGTCCAAAATTTAAAATTATTACAGTCAAAGCTCAAATATATTTCAAATCATTTTTTCATTATTTTCTTGAAGGAAACGTACTTTCGAGGCAAGAACAATATAAAGAGCAAGGAATAACAGAATCAAATATGAGTTTGACAAAAATATTGTTAATTATCGAAAGAACTTTGCTTTAGTGTGAGAAATTTACTACTCCAGTTATTTATTACTCCCTCTATTTCATTTTAATTGAATTTATGAGGTTATATACACAGAGAAAGATATTCAAAGATAAAATTTGCATCATATTTTCATTATTGTCCTTTGTAAAATCATAAATATGTAGTACTCCCTCTATCACATTCTAATTGAATTTACGAGGTTATGTACACATATTAAAAAAATATTCAAAGACAAAATTTACAATGTACACATATTAATGAAAATATTCAAAGATAAAATTTACACCATACTTTTCACTATTGACATTTGTAAAATCATAAATATGTAGTGTAATTTGTCTCCTAGAAAATATAAAAGTTCAATAAATGAAAGGGCAAATATGGAAAAAGATTCAAACATTCATCTTGAACTTTGAACAATTCAAATATTTTGAACATTGAAAAATGTACAAAAATTCAATGAATTTGAAACGAAGGGAATATAATTTATCTCTTAGAAAATATAAAAGTTTAATAAATAAAAAGATAAACTTGAAAAAAAATTTAAATATTTACCTTGAACTTTTTATATTTATCTTTTTATTTACTTTTGAAATTTTATATTTATATATTTATGGTTTCATAAAGAATAATACTTGAAAATATGATATAAATTTTGTAATATTTTTAATATATATATATTAATTCACAAATTTAATTAATATGAAAATTAGAAAATTATATTTAGGTACTTGATCACGGTCAAATTCTGTTCTGCCTTAAAATAGAAAATAATTGAATATTTATTTGCAAATATAATCTGACTTTGTGTCTGAAATTAAATCCATAGAGAATTCTTTTCAGTCACGATATTCAATATTATATCAAAAGGATTAATTTATGACCCCCTAAAAAGGCAAAAAGAATTAATATAAACAACTTTTTTCAGAGTTATAATGTTTTGATTTGTCTTTTAACTGCCGAATACTATTTTATTCATTCTAAATTAATTGAATTTTTAAAGTTTCTTTTAATATTTAAAATAGAATTTAAATATTTTTTTAAAATATTAAATAATTTAATTATTTTAATATTAAAAAAATTATAAAAATTAAATGAATTTGAAACAGAGGTAATACTACTAAAAGGCAATTTTCAGTAATGGTTATTCCCGTAAAATTACTTTTATGAATATCATGATTAATGCATAGTTCATCTACCAAATAATTTATTTTCACAATAATCTTTGACCAGATATGATGACTGTATTTCCCTCGCACGTGCCACCTATATATAACAGCCACGCTGATTCCGCCGCTATCATACTGAACAACTGAGTGAGTGAGTGCTCTTTCTCCTTAGATCTGATGCTCCATCACTAGCCCACTTCTACCCCTTTTCCTTTTCCACAGAAGAGAGAGAGAGAAAAAATAAATAAACCTACATTTTCCATTTCTGTGAACAGCAAATGGGAGAGGTTGATTTGCCTTCTGTAATTTTTTTCATTTGATGTTTTAGATTTTTGATTAATTTGACTTTGTGCTTATTGATTATTTTTTTTTCAGGAAGAGAAAAAATCAGAGGAAGTGAAGAAAGAGGAGCCACCAAAAGATGAAAAGCCAAGCGGCGGCGATGGTGAAGAGAAGAAAGAGGAAAAAAAGGCGGAGGAAGAATCAAAGGAGGCTAAACCAGAACCTCCTCCACCGCCTCCTGAAATTGTTTTGAGAGTTTTCATGCATTGTGAAGGTTGTGCTCGTAAAGTCCGCAAATCGCTTAAAGGATTCCAAGGTGCCAACAAGGAATTTTTTTAAAAAAATTTGGATGATTACTATAGAAATTAATTTAATGATTTTTTTATTTAATTTTTTTTGGTAGGAGTTGAAGACGTGTTGACGGATTGCAAGACCCATAAGGTTGTAGTGAAAGGGGAAAACGCAGATCCACTGAAGGTATTGGAGAGAATACAGAAAAAGAGTCATCGCCAAGTTGAGCTTCTCTCTCGAATCCCAAAACCGCCGGCGCCGGCGGCCGAAGAGCCCAAAAAACCGGAGGAGAAAGAAGCCGTTAAACCCGAAGAGAAAAAAGAGGAGGTTCATTTATTTTTATTTTTTTAATTTAATAATTTCTAATATTTACTGTTCTCTTTCTTTAGTCATTCATTTGTTTTTAAGTTAAAAAGTCATATATGCAAATGGTTTCTGCAGCCTCAGGTGATCACAGTTACTCTGAAAGTTCACATGCATTGTGAGGCTTGTGCACAAGAAATCAAAAGACGTATACAAAAAATGAAAGGCAAGATTACTTAGAATTTTTATTTCTTATTTATTTTCTCATAATTAAATTATTGCTATTTTGATTCATTTTAATTTGCTGATAATTTCTTGTTTTCTGATTATACTTTCGTTACACTTTTCAGCTGTATTTGTTTAAAGGAACAATTTTTTTCCTCCTTTTTGGATCTCTAAAATAGCATTGGATACTTAAGGATCCTATATTTTATATATGCCTTTTCACTATCTGTACATTCTTTTATATTAGTTAAGTAGGAATAGAATATTCAATTCTTAAGATTCTCTTAATATTCTTCAGTTTTTGAGTTTAATTCAAGCACATGTGCTCCACATAAACCATCATTTCAGTCTTCGTATCAACTACTGGTATTGACTGTTAGATGCCATCAAAAGTTGCAAGTGACTTGGGAAATTGACACCATCAAGCTAGCCTTGAGCCACCGGATTCATTTGTGATAATCCGGAGCATAAATTTGTGTTCAAAGTCTAGTAAAATTGCAAGAAATAGTATATATGAATCCATCGTAATTTAAAAAATATGCTAATAGGTTCATGCGCGGTTTTGAATGAGTGAGAGGGGTGGAATTTTTTTTGACTCTCGACTCTTTCACATCAGTTCTTTTTCTGCCTGTCATTTTGAAAGTAGTTACTTCAGTTTTTTTTATTTTTCATCACACTAATGACATCTTCTTCTGAAAATCCACTAGTAAAAACTTTGAAGATTTGATTTATAGAGTTTAGATTCTGAATTCATCTTTGCGGTTAACTTTGCTTGAATTTAGGTGTGGAGAATGCAGAACCGGACTTGAAAAACTCACAAGTGACGGTGAAAGGTGTGTTTGAGGCAACAAAACTGCTGGAATACGTTAGCAAAAGGACTGGAAAACGGGCAGTTATCGTGAAAGTAGAACCAGAAAAGAAGGCGGAGGACGAGGTCAAGCCTAAAGAGGATCAAAAAGAAGAGAAGAAAACTGATGAAAAGGAAGAGAAGAAAGTTGAAGAAGGTGATAAAAAAGAAGAGAAGAAGGAAGAAGCAGCAGCACCAGCACCAGCTAAGGAAGAAGCCGCGCCAGCTAAAGAAGAGACAGTTCAAGGCGATGGCGATCCAATAGTAGAAGTGAGGAAGAATGAGTTTTACTACTATCACCATCCTCAGAATCATCAGCTGTATAATAATCCTCAGAGGATTGCACATGAAATATTTGCGTACCCACCACCTCCCCAGATTTTCAGTGATGAAAATCCGAATGCATGTTCCGTGATGTAAATTTGGAGGGATGTGAGGGGTAAAAAGGGAAATGTATGTCCAGCCCCTCTTGTAGTGGTGCTCTTCATGTGAGCGTTTGTCTTGGGACTCACTAAATTACAACTGATCTACTAGACAAATACTGTAGAACTTTGTGAGCCCTTTGTACTTTTTTTTAGTTTTGGTTTTCTTTATGTTGTTATATACTCCCTATATGTATTATACAATAAACAGAACTATATGAAAATTTCGAATATCGTACTTTGGAACTTGGAGGTTAGTTAATCTTCTGAGTTTCTCTACCTTCTTTCTATACTTTGTGATAGAAGAATGGGATTTTTGTTCCTTGTATAATAAAAAAAGTGAAAAATGATCTTTCGAGTGGCATACTGGTTCAGACTTGAGACTTTCATGTTGGAGGTCTCGAATTCGATATCTCTTATCAGTGAAAGTTAGAAAATAGGAATTTATTTTCTAAGTCAAACTCGTTGCATCGAGATTGGCTAGTACGTGTTATCTCTCCAACGTAGTTTATCCACGATTGAAAAAGAAAAGAGTGAAAAATGTATATGGTTGGATTAGGTGTTGTTAAACGGTTACATCTTTGGTAGTTGAATATTATAATGCATGGGTGACATTCTTTTGATCCTTTTATTGCCAACGGAAAATTAACAGTTGGGTAAGAATGATAATGCCGTGTTGATTAAGATTGGAATGTTCATTCACGAGATAAAATTTTCTTTTGTAATGATAAATATGTGATATTTGTCTTCTATATTCACTTATTATAATTGATTATTGCATTATAACAAATGTATTTGAAGTTTAGCTTGTTATAACAAAATTAGTAGTGCGTTTATTCTTAATAAATAATACTTTAATGTATTATGGGTCTGATTTAACTCAAAAAAATAGTTTATGAAGTGATAATTATTTAAAAGAGATGTAGACGATCAAAATAAAGAGTTGGTAGGTAGCTGGCAATTCTCTCTTCCTTATGGGAGAACATAGTTCCTAGCCTAGAGCATCTTGTTTGCTCCCTCTTTTAATTATTAGTATCACGATGGTCTATTAAAAATTTTAATTTATCCCAAAAAGGAATTAGGTATTCGTATATTCTATTCTCTCCAAATTCATCATATGAAGAATATGTACTCTTGTTGCATATAGATAGATCGAGAAATCCATATCCTGTCACTGTGGGACTCTTCTACGCTCCCAACTTTGCAAATTAAACTGAAGCGTGGTAACATGATTTGAGGGATCAATATTGGAAACTATAAATTGAAATCAATATAACTACAATATCATGATAAAGAACTGATTTTCAAATCAAATTCAATCTCAAAAATTAAAATAGCTAACAAAGTGAAACTTATCCAACACCATATAATAATTAAAGATTCACATCTCAACCGAACAACAAGTTAGCTAATAGCTTGTATATGTTATTTTACAATAATATCAAACTTTATGAGCATATCTTTGGAATAGACGTATCAAGTTCCAAAAAGTAAGTTGAGATCAATACTATATATCAATAGGGAATTATGGAAGTGCGATTGCATAGTTTGTCCTTTTATTGGAATTGGGAATAGAGGGGTACCAAGCTTTAATTCGTTACGTAAAAATATGACAACTGACATAAATCCACCAATCTCTCAGTACAGATAATGTTTCCCTCTTCTTTACACATCCATCCATTCATCAAAAAGAATTCCTTTTGAGCTTTGTCAAGATGGTTTGGTTAAGTAGCTAATATAGATATAGTTTGAATTAATTATGATTTGCGATAAATATCTAGCTGTAAATTACAATTTAAGTTTTGTATAATTCGCGTGATTTATACAAATTATTGTGTGAAATTATACAAAAATTGTGCACGAATCAAATTATATAGCAAAATATACAAACAAGATAAATTGTAGTGAATTATACAAAGGTTGCGCACGAATTGTATAGCAAAATATACAAATACTATACAAAACTGTGATTGTATGGCGAATCATACAAATGTTGCGCGAATTATATAAATATTGCTATAACGATAGTTATAAAATATAATTATCCAAATTATAAATAATAGCATAATTAAAATATTTTTGAATGGTTATATTTGAAAATTCTTCAATCATTATCCTCTTAACTTTTGATGGCCAAGTACAAAGTTCACGAAATGAACTTGTGGTCATCGTCCCAAAGTACACAACACGGGCAATGCAGATAATATGCGCCCATGGTTTAAATTCTCATTTTTGCTCCTGTTTCTTTTTTTTTTAAAAATTTATTTATAAATTTTCACTTCTTGGTAATTGAACAGCAAATTAAATTCTGATCTTCTTTTTGAAAAAAAATCCAATATTAAATAAACTCTAAAACATGCACTGGTAATACTTTTGGTATAATTTCTAAACCACCTATAAAAAATTAATTTAGACCTATTCAATGAGTTCACGTGAATTCAGCAGCTATCATTCATATCTTTTGTCAGTTACAGATTCACATTTACAGATTCACCTTGTAATTAGGCTAGCTCGAAAATAGAAGGATTGTCCAACACTCAGTGATACCATATAAAATTAGGTCTTGAGTTTAACTCACACCTAAAGGCTAACTAGCTCAAAAGAAAGAGGATTGTCCAATCCTTATAAGGAGTCCACTCACCTTATTAACTACCAATGTGAGACTTCTTATTATTCTTTAACGGTATTAATAAATTGAGATTGTTATAGTGACCTTATCTTATAAATCTTACCCCCTTGATGAGGTGGGGTTGTATATTTCTTATCATGATTATATGAGTGGAATCCTTGATGGACTCGAAATGCATAATTGTCCTTTGTCTAAAGTTGCATCGATATGATTAGGTTTGAGAATTAAAAAGTTATGTTTATAAACAGCACCTACTAATTTCTAAATTTATACATAACATTCATTCTTACGTACTTACCTAATTGTTTATCTGCTTTTTTCAAAATTTGATTAAGTTCCAAATTAGGTTCCTTCCGCCTATTAGTGGAGATGACTTTCCAATTAAATGATCTCGTTAGGTACGGTGAAAAGTATGTAAGAATAATAATTTAAAAGATAATGGTGTACTGTTTTTGGGATGAATAATTTTGTCATATCACAAGATAAGTCCAGCTACAATGAGTCAAAATAATGACTCAAACTATATTTGAATATATATAAATGCAAACATTAATTTGTTTTAATGATTTTTTTAATCTCGTATGATCATCATCTCGTATAATTAATTCCCAAATCATAACGATCAAGAGATGAAGGCATAGCTCAGATTAATAGTAGTACTACTGAATAAAAGAGTACAAAGGCAAATTAGGGCGGTTCCTTGTTAATCTAATTGTCTAGGTAACATTAACATTGTGAACTGTGCTGACAATATGTTAGCAATCTCGATGCCTCTTAACTTGTATTGGCATCCAATGTTTACTACTTAAAATCAAAGGGTCATTTGATTTCTAGTAGTACTTAATAAATCAAAACAATAACCCTTGCACTATAAATTATTTCTATATCACTATGTTACGTTATTTTTGCTTATGTAAATACATGTTGGATGTTCATAATAAACTTTACATAACTAAGTATATGTTTGATTTTCCATTTTTATTAGTAGTCATTATAAAGAGAAGCATAATTGATGAAAATTATAATGAGGACACATATGTATTTATTTATTTAATTTTATAAAAGTTTAAGCATTTGAAGGGAAAAGATATTTGTGAAGACAAAGTTAAAGCGCGTAATTATGTGTGATGCTTTCTACATAAATGTGCTACATATTTTTTACAAATATAAATGTAATTTTACATACTTCAACCAACACAGTCGTTGTAGTATAGTGGTAAGTATTCCCGCCTGTCACGCGGGTGACCCGGGTTCGATCCCCGGCAACGGCGAACTTTTTCCTTTTGGGCTTTTTGGTGACAAAAAGGATCATATTGGGCTTGGTATCGACGGAATGATACGAAGTCCACAAAGCCCAAAGTTCTTCCATGATGGGCTAACAGGAGACCAACCCGAATCCAATTGATTTTGGCCCTAATTTCAAATTTGGCGAGGCTTTTTTCTTCGGCCAAGTACTGACCGTTCTTCCTCTGCACTCTTCCTCCGGCGAATTCTCAGTCTCTTCGTTCCTTGTGATCAAGTTGTAAGCTGGTATCTCTAATCTCTTATTTATATTTCTTATGTTGGTGAAATGGGTGGTGAAAATTGAATAGTGAGCTACTACGATCAAGCTCTCTCTATCTCTTTATTCTAATTCGAATGATATTACTGATGATGTACGAATTAGGAATTTTATTTTCCATTTCATTTGTTCCTGGTGTAAATTATTGTTCCATAGTTGTGATAGTGTACCATACATGAGGTTTCTCATATTTTGGGAAGATGTAAGGAAATGAATTGAGATGAAAGGGTGATACATTGCATTCTGACTTAACTAATAAAAGGATTGAGTATGTGTACATCGACTAATTACACAATCCACGGGATGCCTATCTTCTTTCACCAGCAACAAGCACTGCATAACTCTATACACTTAGGCTAGGTTAGATAGGAATAAATTACCTCATGTGTTTATCTTTGTTGTAATGTGAACTTGAGCGTTCATGGTTCCTAGCACAGCACCAGTAGGCCACACCCTTGGATGCGCCAAAGATTTGATTTTTTTTCAACTGCAATTCACATCCTGACGATCTCAAATCTAGTAGTATTTGAATTGCTTGGAAAATTTTATCAATATGTCTCTCTATATATGTATAATATCCAGTTATTTGTATTGGTCTTTGTTTTAACCAAAGCCACACTACTTAGAGTGATCCCATTTGCCCTAACCTTGGTAAATAGATTTTCCCCGCATTGTTCTTGTGGATATTACAAACGCACAAGTTGGTTGAAGCACCACCATTACTTATTTTTTTTAAATCAATAAGCGTTTCATTTGCTTCTGGTGTAATAAGGTTCGAAGTAGTGATGGTGTACTAATGTAAATAATCTACCTATGTGGTATTCTGTGCCTATTTTTGTTAAAAGATAAGTATAGGAATGAAGATGGAACAGTAATATAGTGTGAATGTACCGTGTTTTGTTTCATTCTTTTGCATTCTGTCAGATCGTCAGAAAGCAAAATAATGCCATAAAATATGGAGTGTTTTTATCATTGTTTAGTGATTTTTCTGCGCGAACTATGAAAATTATAAAATGCATGCAATTTACCAAAATCTTTTAGTTATTGGCACTTATTTCTTATTCGTTTCATGTTAACGAGTTTTGCTGTATAAGGCGATGATTGAATCATAAATTTTGTGGCTACCATATTTTCCTATTCATGATTGTGGATTTACAGTTTCTCAAATGGATTCAGAAGCTGCACGCAATGCACGGGATTCACTGGATCTGGTATTTCATATGTCAAACATTCTTGACACTGGACTTGATCGTTACACTTTATCTGTTCTGATTGCACTCTCTGAACTGGGCTTCAGTCCTGAGGCATTGGCCGCTGTAGTTAAGGAGCTTCGCAGAGAAACAACGACTTCTTCTTCTGTCCAATCAACCGCTCCATCTGCAGCTTAGGCAAATCAATTTTAAATCCCATTTGATTGCTGGAATTTGATGGAATAATCTCAGGAGCAGTTTTCTTAACCTTTTTCTTCTTTTCTGTTGATTAATATGCCAGTGATTCGTTCTCTTATCCTACTTTAGCATTAAACGCAAGGTCTCTTTTTAGTTTTGAAGCTTATTTGGAGTAAGCCTTCTGTTATCCTTTATTATTCAAGCTTTCTCCATTTCTTTGAAATGTCAACTGTCTGATATGTGTATTTTTATTGACTTTGTTTTAAAAGATTATATCTTGTTGTTAATAGTGGATAAATATAGCAAAGTTCAATTCAAAAGTTGATTATTTATCATCTTCTACTTTGTTCGATGTTCTAGTATTGCCAGCACAGTTTATAAGCAAGTAGTAATCAGGAATTAGTTTTACTGGAGTTCAAACGGATGCATTTACTAGCTGCTGGTAATTATTTCCTGAGGTGTATTCATTCCAATGCAACCTTGAATGACCAACTAAATCATTAATCACACAACCATTGAGCAATTGTGACAGGTTTCGCAGTTTGCATTCAATACGTGTTTTTATCCCATCTTGTTTTAGTTGAAGAACTATTGAGATTGTTGAAGAAACTTGGTCAGCAAATGATTGTTCTGTATTATCTTATATACAGAGAAGGTATGGTTTTCTGTGGTAAATAGCAGTATAGTCCCCTCAATATAGTATAGTCTCCTCAATAGCGTATAGTCTCCTTGAAAGTGTATTTTTTCAAAAGTGATTATTTATGTCCTTTTGGGTTTGATTATTTAAAGGTCATACTTTTAATAGGGTGTATACATGTATTTTGATTTGGTAGATTTGAAATGCTTTTGCTACATTGATAATACGCGCTTAGAATTTTCTATATGACATCATATGTAGTATCTGAATTCTGATCTAACATTGGGGATGCACTCCAAAGGATTTTGGCTTTTCATCCATTTTTTGTTTGGTTATTTCTGCTTTTCATTTGTGGAATCAATAGATTTCTCCTCTCAAAACACTGATTTGTTTCTGAAACTGATGTCGCTCAAGACAGAAGCTAGTTCTCCAAGTTGTTTGATTCCTGGTTCAAGTATCATCCTTTCTTTAAATGGAGAATTCCCAAGGCACATCTCACAAGGTCAAGGGGAGCTTTAGCACCGGGTGTGGACTAGTGATCAATCAAGTTTGAGATTCAAATCCAGGAGATATAAAAGAACACTTGATAATTTCTATCTGTCTTAGCTTAGGTGGATAACGTTACATGAAACCTGTTATAGGTGGGAGGTGGGAGGTAATCCCATGAAATTTTTCGAGGTGTGTGCTAGTTAATCCGAAATAAATCTTATACGTTGTCCAACATAGCTATTGACATAAAAATGATCTCTTATGATTACTTAGAAATTGAATAGAAGAAAATAACTTTTACAAATTGCGCTCATATGTAAAATGAAGATTTATTGTAATGTGGACACAAAATTACAAACAAGTTTGTAAAGAATTTTAAAAAAAAAAAAACAAATCTCTCGCAGTGCGTTAGAGCTTACATTAAAGCTTATATACATATATGAACTTGTTCTCAACTTTAGTGGAAACAACTTGTCTATCTGACATTAAAGTTTTCTCAGAGGTCATTGGTGATGATCAAATAATTGCTTAAATTTTTACCCATATACATTGCACAATGACCTACACTGTCAATTATTATATTACTTAAATTATAGTTTACAGTTGTGTTATAGAATTAACTATTGGGTATGTAAACTCCTCCCACATTGGTGGAAAAGAAAAAAATAAACTTATTTAAATAGGTTCAACCCAATTCATTAGTATGAGGCGTTTTGAGATATGCTCAAAAATTAAATCCGTAAGGACTTGACCCAAAGCGAACAATATACCGTTTATATGTCAAGACTATCGAAATAAAGCTAGCCATCCATTAGAATCATATGCTATATGAATAGAAAATTGATTAACTATTTATCAGTACAAAATGGCATGAACATAGGGCCAAAGATTTAATTTACTTCGTCCGTTTTATTTTTGATAAATTTATAATTCTAATTTTTCACATCACAAAAATTAAAGAATATTTTGTAACATTTTTACTATACTAGAGGCCACACGCATGACCCATGTGTTTCATGGTCATGCATGACCATGAAAATCAAGAATCATGTAGTAATCGAGGAATTTTCGCATATAGCCATTTAAAAATACATTAATTATACTTTATAATTATAATTTGAATAAATACATATCATAGCTATAGTTATAGCAATGTTTGTATGATTGACGCAACATTTGTATAATTTACTATACAATTTACAATTTGTCTGTATATTTCACTATATAATTCATGCACAACATTTGTATCATTCGCTATATGATTCACAGTGTTTAAATATTTTTTTATACAACTTAATTCGCACACAATATTTAATATAAATCACGCAAATTATACAAAACTCAAATTATTATTACAGCTAAATATTAGTTCATCATAGAAATGAAAATATTTTAACACTATTTAACTTCATTTTTAATTAGTAGTGGGTCGGATACTTATCCGTTTCGAGCCGACCCGGACAATTTGTAGCACTACAGGTCGGCGGGAGAATCAGATGCATACTTGGTAACTTGATGGCCTCCACGTGTCAATGTGCTGTCACTATATCTCTGTGTTTGAATTGAAAATTAAACTGCAATTCAGTTCTCAACTCTTGTTTCAGTTAAAGCTTTTGTTTTTCAGCACCACCAGAATATAAATAATAATCATGGGTAAATTCACGACTGTGATGACTCACCTTCATACTCTTGCCGGGTAAGTATTCTCGTTATTTGCTTTTCATTTTTATTTCCTCTTCTCCTTCTGATTTAATTTCTCCATATGCAGGCCATCCATTATGTTGCTCTATCCTCTGTAAGAATTTATTTTCCGTATAATTTCTTCATTTCAATTTATATGATATAGTTTGAATTTTCGACAGAAGATGGATTAAGGCCTTAAACCTTAATTATCTCGTTTATCCGTGTGTTTGAAGAGTGAAATGTTTGTTTTATCATGATGAAGATATGCATCAGTGGTGGCTATAGAGAGCACATCGAAGTTGGATGATGAGCAATGGCTTGCTTATTGGATTCTCTATTCTTTTCTCACTCTTATGGAGATGCTCCTTCAACCTATGCTTCAATGGTAATTAAGTACTCCCGCTGTCCCAATTTATATGACACTATTTGTTTTTTTTGAGTTTGACCGAAAATTTGCGCAATATTTTCTGAAATTCGAAAGGTGCTACATAAATTGGAATAGAGGGGTAACATTTGTTTCTTAATTGAAATCTTTCACACTCGACGAGAGACGAAATTAGAAAAACGATAAACCCGTCCTCCACTTTTCTCTTAACATAGCAAAAAGGAACTATTACTATTAGTACTCTATCAAAACTAATTGAAGGCTACAATGTTATAAGATTTGAGTTGGTTAAAAAATTAAGTGTGTGTATTAGCCAATGAATTACTACATCACTTGTGTATATACACACACTAGATTAGGTTAAGCTAATTACTACATCACTTGTGTATATACACACACTAGATTAGGTTAAGCTAACATCAAAAAGTCAAATTCCATGTTTACAGTTGTGCAACCAAACACGATACTATTATTTTGTTATGACAAACAAACAAGTTACTCTAATGGAAACTACTATGTAGTTATTTGGCTCTGTAAATTGCATAGCGACTCTACATAGCTAGATAATTATTGGATTATAGCTTTAATTTGTTCACATATATTGTAGAAAAGACCGTCTAATGGATAGCAATTACACAATAATTTTCCAATATAACTCAGTAGACCCTCTTGAATTAGTTTTCAAAAAAGTATATATAATCTTCAACTTTTAACTTTTAAACATGGTTTGTAGGATACCTATTTGGTATGATTTGAAGTTAGCAATGGTGGCATGGCTGGTTCTTCCCCAGTTCAGAGGAGCTGCTTTTATTTATGAGAAGTTCGTTAGGGAAAAACTCATCGCCAAATATGGAGCTCGATATTTCAGAGACAGATCTCCTCCGCCTGCCAAAGTGATTACCTAAATCATCTCTTTTGTCCTTTGTAAATTGTGCTAGTTAAAGATGCTAAACTCCCCATGTTTTAGGCTTGAGACCTCTTGGAGGTCTCAAGTTCAAAACCCCTCGACAGCGAAAGCAAGGGGTTTGGTTTCTGGGTCGAGATCGAGCCTGCCAAGGCAGAAGAGGTTTACCTCTTCCATGTGATTTCTGAGTTATACAAGATTGGTGAGTTATTGTATAGGAGCAGGGGTTTACCTGTGCGCACCCAAAGGTGGCGACTGCGGGCTCCCCCTGTTCTAAAAAAAAATAGGATTCAAGTTACACACACGACTATGCTAGTAACTTTTACGCCATTGAACCGACCATGGCATTATTGGTCTTTTTTGGGATATAGCTATATTGGTTATTGATCTATTTATCTTAGATCTATATAAATGGTTAATGTAGGTAACACTTGAAATGAATAGATTTTATATGATGCTAACACACAATGGAGGAGATTTTTAAAAATATTGTACTCTTAATTCACAGAGAATATATTTGTAGCGTGATTTTGTGGGTTATTTTTCGATAGAATATACATGTGATACTAATATCTTTTATTGGTTTTTTTGCGACAGGTGAGCGTGAAACCTAGTGAGAACTAATTGAGGCGGCGAACTTATGTGGAAGTGTTGCTATTTCGTGTTCTCTAGTCAGCTAAAAAACACTATTATCTGTAATACTATCAGAATAGGATCTGTTATATCCTCACTTTTAAATATGTAATAATCGTTTGCTTATCGATAAGAGTTGATAATTATTTCTTCTGATTTTAGTTGATGGAATCAGTGTCCAGATCTTTTTTCACTTGAACGTTGGTTGCATTACTCGAAGAGTTTGATCATATTTGTCTTTACAAGTAACAGTCCAAATGTAGACGGGGCAGTATATCATAAGTTTAAACTTATTTAGTATTTAATAGGAAAAATTAGAGACAAATTTTAACCATGAACCATGTTTTCATTATAGATTTTTTTTTGCTTCATCTATAAAATTTTATATTCAATAGATCGTAAATAGATGGGTTGATCGAGATTGCTTTTAGTCGAACCTAGCTAGTTTTGTATTTCTTGTGTGAGCACTGAATCGCGGCGCATCTGATCGGTATTCTTTATATATATACACTTTAAAAACGACTGTTTTTAATTCATTAAGAAAACATCACTTTATTAAAATAATTATTTTAATATAAATTTGAAAATTTTGTTTATTAAATAAGAGGAAAGGAGTATATATCTGTTCCATACAAAAAGACAAATCATGACCGCTTTGACGTGTCATGTTGCTTCCATGCAGTGGTGCCACAAATCTAAAACAGTACTCCACTATGAGTAAACACGACACCGCTTCTTCCCCATATTTATCTCTATCTCTCTTTCTTTGTTTTATTTATTTATGACGAAGAATTAATAACTATTTCTGTTTTTAGAGTTCATAAATACAATTTCACTTATTCTGTCTGACCAAAAGGACGTACGCCAAATCATCGATACAATGTTGGTGGAATTAATTCACAAATTTCTCAACTTAGTAGCTCCTCCGGTTTCCTTCTTTAGCTTGCTTCTTTTCTTGCCTCCTTTTCATTTTCTCAAGTGTGCCCTCTCAATTTTTAGCACACTTTTTAGTGAAGATGTTGCTGGAAAGGTGGTCATCATCACCGGGGCTTCATCCGGCATTGGCGAGGTTCGTTACTCAATCCTTATTACTCCTTCGTCTTAATTTATGTGATCTTACAGAAAGACTTTTGAAATTTATGATAATTTGCAGTATCTGGCGTATGAGTACGCCAAGAGAGGAGCTTGTTTAACCCTTGCAGCCAGAAGAGAGAGGAGTTTGAATGAAGTGGCCGAAAGGGCACGTGAACTAGGCTCACCAGATGTTATAACAATTCAAGCTGATGTTTCGAAAGCCGATGACTGCAGAAGGATTGTTGATCAAACCATGACTCACTTTGGCCAATGTCGGTTTTAATTCGTTTGATTCTCGTGCTTATAATGTTATTTTTGAAAAATGATTAAGCATTTTTTGTTGTGTTATTATGCAGTGGACCATCTGGTTAATAATGCTGGAGTCCACGCGATTACTCTGTTTGAAGATACAGAAGATGTCACCGATTTTAGATCTGTCATGGTAAACTGGATTGACTTGATCTACTTTGCGATTTTAACTTGATGTGAAAAAAATGTGCACTACTCATGTCGTATATATACGCTCATTCGTTATTAGTCATTCTTTCTTTTCCTTTCCCTTTTCTTCATATTTAGTTTATTTTGCTCATCGATTTTTGAGATTGAGTTTTCCCCGAAAACCTCTCTACCTTGTGACGAGGTAATGGTAAGATCTGTATACATTCTACCCTTCCCAATTCCGCTGGTGGTGGTGGTGGTGTATTTACATGTTGGGTATTTCGCAGGACATCAACTTCTGGGGTTCTGTTTACATGACCCGCTTTGCAATTCCATATCTTAGATATAGTGGGGGTAGAATCATTGTGCTTTCATCATCTGCTTCTTGGTTGCCTGTTCCGAGATCGAGCCTTTACAATGTGAGTACAAACTCTACTGCTTCTATTCTTCCATTGGGATATGCTTGTGTTTTATCTTGATGATGGCCCTACTGAAATTTTTGTCATGGCAGGCAAGCAAAGCAGCAATATCTCAATTCTTCGAGACGTTGAGAATTGAATTGGGACAGGACATCAAAATAACTCTTGTGACGCCTGGCTTTGTTGAATCTGAACTAACGCAAGGCAAATACATCGGTAAGGGCGGCGATGTGGAGGTTGATCAAGGAATGAGGGATGTAAGTTTCCTCTTGCTACTAGTTTCTGCATTTTCATCTGGCCTTATTGATAAGCCACTGCGAGTTATACTAATTGGTCAATTGGGTTCCTTTCGATGAACGATGTTTGAAAATATGATTGTTAGGCATAGTAATCATGGAAACAAAGCTTAGATAACCGAAAATCTGGAATTAAGTTTCGTAAAAATGACACTGTATATATAGTGGTTTTATTGCATCCTGTTAAGGTGACTTACGATAACAGCTACTTATTTGGTAGATGGTCCCTATAACTAGTTAGTAAAAGGTGGTTAATTATGTAAAAAATTCTTTACATTGTCGGTGTATGTAGAATGGTCAATGTAACTTTTTCAAATCTGTTTTGCATAATCTATTATTTTGATAACTTATTTGCTCAGGCTATTGTTCCCTCATTTGCCTCTACAAAGAATTCTGAACATTATGATTTTTTACCAAGAATGTGGACATTTTTGGGTGAACCAGGTACTCATAGGCGTGACTCCAGTAGCCAAAGTTGAATCATGTGCCAAGACAATTGTCAATAGTGCTTGTCGAGGTGAAAGATATGTGACAGTACCAGCTTGGTTTCGGGTTAGCTACTTGTGGAAGGTGTTTGCCCCTGAGGTAATAGAATGGGTGTACAGGCTGATGTATCTCACTGGACCGGGAATCTCAGCAGAGGATGCACTTAGCAAGAAAGTAGCAGATTATACAGGCGCGCAAAACCTGTTATATCCAGAAACTATCAGGACTGGAGAAACAAAGACTGATTAATGCACTGATGTAGAAGAGATTGTAGTTTCATGAGTTGTAAAGAGTGTGTTTTTGTCTGTTGTTTCCTACAACTTAAGTTTCAAGCAGGAAGACCTTTGTGTAATAGTTTGTATTGTGACGATGAATAAAATTGAGGATGTTTCAGTTAATTTTACAGTGTGATCTGTTTTCTAAAAATCAACTAATAAAAGGACATGATGTTGTCAAGATGATAACAATAGAAGAGTGGCCTTAGCCAATAACTCCTTAGAAGTACAATACAGCTAGTTGTGGACTTATTTTAATAAAAGAAATCCCAAAGTATACAAATTATGACCATAAACCATTTATTTTGGCAAAAAAGATTGTGCTTTGCATTTAATCTCCTTGGTAGTATGAAGGGTCGTTAGTTGGGAACAACTTATCTTAGAATTAAATATTCTGCGATAAGTTATTCATCATATATATGAGATAACTTATTTCATCACTATGATATAAATGGTAGGTTAAGTTATTCTAAACTTGACAACCAAACAAGATATCAAAATGTTATTCCTCCACTATTTCTTTATCCCGTTTATTTATTTTAATCCCTCACCCCAAATGACCCTTAGATTATAGACATTAGATCAAGGATGAGATATGGGTGACAAACTTACAATTTTAACGTGATTTTGATTTCCTGTGTAAGAATGGGCGTCTTGTTGAAAGAGGAACTAGAATCTCAAAGACATTCTGGAGCATTCCTTTATCGTAAATATTATTCTTAACAACCTCCACTTGTTCAATATGGGACCTTTGGAAGAAGGTTTTCCATTTGCTCTTCTTTACATGGTTCAATTCACCTGCTGCACTTGCCTTTGCTTCATTAACCTTCCTCTTCCAGCTCAGGTACTCTTGCCATTTGAAAGTCTCATTTGTTGTGGTATTTGTGACACAGAGTTTGGTGTGGTATGCAAGGAAACCACCCAGTAGCATAGAAACTATAGCCAGAAATACCATGATAAGTATTTGAGTATTGTGTGAATCCAACAACCACACAACAACATGTGGAGCCAAACTACTGAATGATTCCTCCAAGCCATAATAAACAGTAAGAATATCTATAACCCGTACTTCTTTCAGTCTGCCAAGTAGCACTAGTGCAATAGCAACTGTCCCATATAAACAGAGAAGAAAATGCCAGACAACAAAAGCCATAAAATATCTGGTGTTTTTTTCGCCTATGCAATTATTCATCCATCCACAATGATGATCAAATCTCGCAACACAACGATTACAAATTCTGCAGTGCTTTGACCTAGCAGGTTTTGGGATCTTGCAGGTAGGACATACTTTTTCTGAAAAAATGATATTGTCATAGGGATATGCAGAAAGATATTGTGAAACATTCACATCATTCACAGTTCCTGGATCAGAGAAGCTAGTCAAAAGAAAGAGGAGAATACCCCCACCAACTGCCAACAAGCTCAAGTACCTGTGCTCTTTACCTAAGTAAAGCCCAGGAATGTACTTAAAGGATGACTGCACAATAAAGTAGTAACTCGCTCCAATAATTCCCAAATATATGATCTGGAGAGTAGGATTAGGACGATCACAACAATAGTGCTCGACGCAGAAGAGTATATCGGAGCCTTTTCGACCCAACACAGCACCCACAAACCGGCGGAAATAATCACAGGCGCCAAAAGTGAGAAACAAGTGGATTTTTTGAATGAAAGTGCCTTCGAAAATAGGCTTTTGGCCGCAGAGGAAAGAAACAATAACTAGCAGTGTCACCAGGCAGTGGATTACAAGAAGCCAGTCCACCTCCATCTGAATTGTAGTTATGGAAGCAGATTATGTGCCATTTACAGCATATCAAACATTTTCAAAATGAAAAAAAAAATCATGCACCATAAAATTAATGCAGAGTGGATCTAGGGTTTCGAGGTTGATGAGATTTTAGGATTTTAACCTCTCCTCCCAAAACTTGATTTTATACTTTTCTAGGAGTCCAAACCAAAAGAGTGACAAATTAACTGGAAAATTTCAAAAGGTTATCCTCTCTTTTTTTCTCAGATAGCAAAACGATAAAGGAAGTCAGAGCTACGCCCTTACCCTATTCCACTTACCAGCGTCTTCGACGGAGATGTGTGTGTTAGATTTGTAAGGCGCTAATCAATTTGCGTCTTACAGGCTCCTCTTTTTTAACTTGACTTCTTAAACTTTTTCATTTTATTTGGACGTAAAATTTAATTATTTATTATTTATTATTTTATTCGTAAACATGAAAGTATATCAATTGAGCAAATCATAGCTAATACATGAGACATTTAAATATTTAAAGACGCTGCATTGATAAATTACAGATCTTCTATTTTTTTAATAAATAAATTTTTGCTTTGCTAACTTCTAAATGCACAAAAATTTATATAAGATCCACTAGCAAATAATAATAATAACTAAAATACTATTTTTTAATGTTCTCTCGATTTATAAACAATGATTTGAGTTCCTTTTTAATTTGTTCTAAAGAGAATGAATTTTTTTGCGGTATTTTAATTTAAGTTTTCTATATTACACGTGTATGACCACAAGATTAAAAGGCATTTTGATATATTTGATTTTATTTTAATTTAGAAATACAATAAAACATACTCACTAAGGTCCCACAAATGGAGTTTAAAAATAATAAAGTATATGAAGATCTTATCATTACTTCATAGAAATGTTATTTTCAAAAAAAAACTTGACTTAAATGTATTAGCCTTGAATGAAGAAAAAGAAACAATAGATATAAAACATCGACTAGAGCTAAGAGCATGGAGCAATGTCAATTATGTAAGAAAAATATTAAAAATAGCAAAATAATCGAAAAGCAATAACAACATAACTATAATGACGCGACTAATTCTATAACAACCTTAACCATTATAAGGCAAACAACAACCTATCCCTACTAGTCTTCTATCCTGATATGCAACCTCAACTCTGTTTTATCTGAGGTCGTGTTTAAGGTGATATGATGTTTCCGATCTAATCACCTCTCCCCAATAATTTTTTTTGTCTATCCTCACCCATTTACGTAATTCCTAAGTCAACCTCTCACGCCTCCTAATTGGAGTGTCAACACACTTTATTTGCACGTGCCCAAATCATCTCAATTTTACTTTTCTTGTTTTATTTGCCACAAAGTCCACTCCCTACCTTCTCGCGAATAACCTCATTCTTTATATCGTCACTCTTGTTATGTCCACATAGACATCTCAGTTCTCATAGGCAACATGCATTTTTTTTAACATGCAAAATTTTTGACTAGTCAGCGCTCGACCTCCATATAATAATAGTAGTCGATATAACTTACTTTTTAGTTTAGGCAATACTTTCTTATGACATAATACATTAGAACACATGCCTCAATTTTATTCATGCTGCACCAATGCGATGTGCGATATGATCATTGATCCCCACTACTTTGGATGATAGACCCAATATATTTTTTCTTTTTTTGAATAAATTGAGCAGCACGCCTCACTTCCATGCCCGTTTTATTAATAGCAACACTAAATTTGCATTAAGTATTCTTTTTGGGTCCTACTCAATTTGAAACATTTGGACTCTAAAGTTTGTCTTCAAGTCTCCAACCTCTCATTAACTTTATCCTGTGTTTCATCAATCAATACTATATCATCCGCAAATAGTATATATCATGAGACCTCCTTCTAAACAGACCGCATTAACTCATCCATCACTAAGACAAAAAGAAAAAGACTCAGCAGAAACCTTTGATGTAGTCCATCTCAACAGAAAAATGCTCTTAGTTTCCTCTGATCGTCCTAATCTGAATCTTAGCTCCATTATACACGTCCTTTATCGCCCTAACTTAGAACTACAAAATTAAAATGACTTATTTATTTATTTTTTAAAAATTCGTGTCAAGTCAAATTAGGTTTAGCTTTTTAAAATAGAGGATAACTTTTCAAGGATTAAAAATAGTCATTTCACATTAGATATGAACTTTTTTTAAAAATAAACTTTGAAATAGTGAATCATTTTTTGCAACATATTATAAATTCATTGGTCAAGTTTTATACTAACAAAAAATTAAAATAATAACTTGCCATTTTAAATCATAATTTTTGAAGAAGGATCCTAAATTAATATTGATTTAAAATCATCATTTCATATCGCATGCTCAAACATAAGCATGATACATTTTAGGGATCAAATTAATTCAATAAGTGGAATAGAGTGAGGCCATTGCTTGATCTTATGGTTGAATTCACAAATAAACATCTTTGACTGTTTTTGTCGTTCTTCAATCGTTTAGTATCAATATTTCGATCATCCAAAATAGTATGCATATAAAAATAACTACAACAAAATAACTTACACATAAAATAAATTTACCGATTAAACTAAATATACCTGCAATTTTTACCTTATTTCTTAATTATGATATTAAAATTATATTTAAATCAACCAATAAAACGTCGTTTATAAAAATTGTTAAAATTTCAATAGTTGCAAAATTTTTTCACAATTGGGTCTTCAAAATACGAGCATGACATATATCAGTGACCAAATCAGTCAAAGCCATACTACTTTGATACATCTTTCCATCATTTTTATTTGTAATTATTTTACTTATCTAGATGAAATTATATGAATTGTGATTAATATTTTAAAATATATATTTTTATCATATTAATATGAAAATATTGTAACTTATAACATTATTTATATAATTTTCAACCATCTAAATTTTAAATTTCAAATGTTAAATTTAATTATTTTAATTTAATTTTAAAATTTAATTAAGTTAACCTCAAAAAGAAAAACAGTGACAAATAAATATATGCACGGGTCAACAAGCTGACCCTGACACAAAACGTGGCATTGGCGGGTAAAAATTTCATATTTATTTGCAAATTTTCATAAATAAAAAATTTTGAAACGAAAAATTCGGCCTTTTTTATTTTTAGCGCCAGATCTACCCGCGCTTTTCCAAAAGAATTTTCCCGCAAAAATTTGCAGTTGTAATTCCGAATCTGATTAATATGATCCATTACACCACACCACTCTTTATTCAATTGTTTGCATTCACTACAATTTTCTCTCAAACAAAACCTACTGATAACTTCCATGGCGGCCGTGGTAGAAACCCTAGAAGAGAAGAAGCATGAAAAGGAAACGATAGAGAAAGAAGCTGCAGAGGGAATGGACGTAGACAAACAAGATGAGGAGGTGAAGGAAAAAGTTGGGAAGAAGGTAGAAGACGGAGGTGTAGGGAAAGAGGAGGAAGCAAAGAGTGATGATGCGATTTCCCCAAAAACACCAGGATCCAGGCCGACGAGGGAAAGGAAAACAGTGGAGAGGTATTTTGGGTCTGTGGTTGCGAGAGGTTCTGCAACAAAGCCCTTGTCCATTGAGAAGGTATAATTCAATTTTTGTTTTGCTTTTGAAAGTTCATTTGCTTCTTTGTTATAGATCCGATCGACAAAAAAAGGTTTTTTAAAAAACTTTTTTATTCAATTTTATTCAATCAATTATGCTTCAATCTCAAACAAACTAGCTGTAATTGCTAAATCCAAGAGTTAAGCTAATTCAATCTAGGAGGAACTTACCAAACTAGAAATATCAGGACTTTTGTTGCTGTAACTGTTATGTGTGTGGAGGATTCGAAATGTTATTGAATTGTTTAGCGACCTGCCTTAGCTGAATTTTTCATTTTTTTGGTCAATGTTTGGTTTTTGTTGTTTTGTTGAGGAAGATGGAAAAAGGTGCGGTAAGTTCTGGTTGTGTGAAAGGTATAATCACTCATATCCTTGTGAATAAAAAGATCAAGCAAAAATAGTTTTCACTAACTTTAGTGCACATCGCATTTGATGTTTTATTTTTTTCTTATGGAGATGTTTAATATCCTTGTTCAATTCATCTTCAATCTTGTTTAGACTACTTTGCCAATAGAAATGAAAAGGAAGGATTGACTAAATCTGTTAGAAAAAGTTCATTTCCAATATTATTGCCCGTATGACTATAACTTTTAATAGGGTTAGTTTCCTGCCTTCTTTGGATTCCTTCAACAAATAAATCAAACCAAGGGAGCTAGATAATTTATGTGTCATTCATTTGCTTGTTTCTTGGTTTTCTCTAGGGAACGGGCACTATTGAAATGTCTTGTTTCAATTTTTACTAGCATTTGACATTGTTTTGGGGATTCCGTCTTATTATTCTGGTGATTAAATGCAGGGTCAAGGTACACAGCTGAAGGACATCCCAAATGGTACATTCTCTTTTATTTGATGCAGCCACTATTACCCCTTATTAGAGTCAGACTTTTCTCCTTTTTGCTTTTATCTGTATTATCAAGTTTATCTTAGAGAAACTAGTAAGGTTTAGTTATATCAGTTACCGAATATTCACTGAGATTGTAACATAAACAATATGCTTCTTGTGCATAAAAACCTTGTGGTTGATTCTTGTATTTTCATTTTGTGCTGGTTGCTAATTATTTTTTGCAGCAGCTGCTTGTGTCAAACTTTGATGATAATGAACATTGCTAGGTTATTTCTTTGTTTCATTTATCTCTTACAAATTTATTTCTTTTGAAGAGGAGAGGTTCGATCTGATCTGCCTGGTGAAGCATTTAAATGCTTCTTCTGTGCCCATTACTTTTTTAATACCCATATGAGCATAGGTTAGTATACACACATTATAGAAAAATAGGTGTGCCTAATGAATTCCATTTGATACACTGGAACAATGAACAGCCTAGCTAAGGTACATCAGTTTTGTTTCTTTTCTTTCTTTTTTCTCGCCATATACCACTTATGATAATCTTTTTCAATGAAAAGTAAAGAGGTATGGTTTTAGAATAAGTTTAGATTTGCATATCTGTTGACACAGATACTGCATACAGGTTGGTTACCAGTTAATATTTAGATTGAATAATTAATAGCTGCACAATTTTCAGTCTGTTGTGCAATACTATTTCATTTTATGTACTAGACAGTTTGAAGTATTCTGGTTTTTTGTTGTGTATTTTTTTTTAAAAGTTAGTATGTACATTTGATCTCCTTTTGTTTGAGTAAATTTGTGGAAATTCATTGTGCCGTGATAATTCCATTGACAAATGTTGTATTGTGAACATTTCAGTGGCATACAAGTTGTCCAAGAGAAAACCTGATGACAGCCTGCAGATGCTGCATAGTATTCTTTTTGGCAAGAAGACCAAGGTCATAGCCTTCTTCACACTTGCAATCTATTAAGCCCTAAAACTTGATGCCCCTGCTTATGCACTCCTTATCTCTTCTGCACTCCTTGTCTCTTCCAACTCACAACTGTATTGTTTAGGTTATGGTAGCATTGCTGCTTAATCATGTAAGTCTTAAATGAAGTCCATGCATTTGCAGGCACATAGTTTGAAGAAAAACATAGGGCTGTTTTCTGGATATGTTTGGGTTGAAAATGAGGTAGGTAGTCTTTCTTCTTTGCTATAAATTGTTGATTCATTGTTTTTTTTTTTCTTGGGGTGATGTGACATATGTGCATGGAATATGCAAGGATTAATGTCAAGTGACTTTATGATATATTAGTAGCGCGCGCGCACACACACATATTATGTAATGTCCCTTCTTTCTCAAGCAGGAAAAACAGAGGGCAAGAATCAAAGAGAGGCTTGACAAGTGTGTCAAAGAAAAGCTACTGTTTTTTTGTGATATACTCAATATCCCAGTTAGTAGATCTGCAGCAAAGAAGGCATGTATCATTAATGGGTTTGCTATGTACTCCACTACTGCAAGCATATTTTTTGCTAATCATTATTGTTGCATATTTCAATTTGCAGGATGAGCTCTCGGTGAAGTTATTGGAATTCCTGGAATCTCCTCACAGTACAACTGATTCTTTGCTTGTTGATAAGGAACAGGTACAGCTGATCTTGCATTTGCTGCTTCATCTTTGGTTATGGCTTTGGTACACTCAAACCATATCTTTACCATGATGTAGTTATTCCTGTCATTACATTTCATCTTGATCTCAGAAAAGCAAGAAGCGAAAATCAAAGGGCAAAACTTCCAAAAAGACTGGTTCCTTGGACCAAGCTGCAGGAAAGTCAGCAAAGGTTAGCTCTCTTTTAGTATCTTTGTTATCTTTGAAAGCTTGATACTACAACAAATTTGTAGTTTGTAATATTATTACTCTGAACTTCAAAGTAATGGTTTATGTTTACTTCTTCTTCTTTACTTCTTCTTCTTTTGGGGCACTGAATGGTGTTGCATGCTGATCAATTCCCATTCCCATTAAAGGATGATGTAAGTATTTGGTGGAATAGTAGGGGCATGTGCAAAAGTGTGGCCGCCACTGTTGTCCATAAACCAAATTGAGAACTTTTAAATTATCATTGTCCAAAAAAGAAGAGAAAGAACTGATAAGGATCTTTGCAGATGTGATAATAGGAATAGAGAATGCCACTTTTCTTTCCAACACATGGTTGTTCTTCCACTTTTCTTAGTGCTTTCCTCAACATTCTTCTCAGAAAATTTTTATAGCTGAAAGAATGACATCAATTTAACTAATGAAGTGGTAGAATAATTGTTAGGGTTCTAATATAACTACTGGCAGTCACTTTCTTAAGAAACCTTTATTATTTGAAATTTTTATGTGCTTCAATTCAATTGGCTACTAAAAAATTAGTATGTTATCTAATGCATATAGAGTAAGTTGATGGAGATGTCTTTCTAATTTTGTCAGTCATAATTGCTTGATTTCAATGTGCATCGAGAGAAAATTATACTTGTTTCATTTGCTTGAAACCATTGTTTTTACTAGTTGAGTCTGTAATCAGCTACAAATAATTGGACACATTTTCATATGTAAGCTAATTCCATCAATCTCGGATGGAGCTAAAGATTCACTATTTTTTGGCTTTGGAGTATGATGGAATAAAGCAAAATGGCTCTTTAAATTGTCTGCGCTTCTTTCAATTGTGAAGTAGCAGTTAGTCAATGCAACTTTCGATGCTCATCATGGGTCATTCGGAAACAGTCGCGCTATGTTTTTAAACATAGAGGTCAGGCTACATACATCCAACCCCCCCTTACCCCGCAATGGGCGGGAGCCTTTGAGGCATTGGGGTAATGTTGTTGTTGTTTGATTTTCATATGTAAGCTGTTGTTTTCTGCAAGCGCCTGCCAATTCTTGCTGAAAACATAATTCTTCTCTTTTGTTCAAAGCAGAAGCGCAAGCGCTCACCGAAAATAGAAGATGATGAAAGTGATGATGAACCATCAAGTGCCAGAGATGAATCTGGGGATGACAATGATGAGGAGGAAGCCAATGAAGTAGGAAGTGATCATGAAGAGAGTGGTTCAGAGGAAGAGCAAGAGGAAGAGGAAGAGAAACCAAAGAAAAAGAAGTCCTATGGGAATGTCTCTTCTAAGAAAGATTCTGGAAACAAAGCAACAGAGAAGGCCAAGGCTGTGAAAAAGGATAACCCTGTTAAATCCCCAAAAAGTTTGACAAAATCTACCAAAGTGTCTTCAAGTACAGCTTCCAAAAGAGATGCTTCTGATGCTGATTCACTAGTTACACCTAAGAAACAAAAAGTTGAAAAGAAAAGTCAAAAAGAAGAAAATGAGTCGGTCAAGGAAAATGCTTCAAACAAGAAAAAATCAAGCAAGTCTACTGCTAAGGTTTCTGAAAAGGAAGGTGAGTAACTTCTTTATTCTTTGTTATTCAGTATATGAGCTTTGATTATTCCTCTTTTATTTAGTTAAAACAACCTACATTTTATGTTTTTATGTTTGAGATATTGGTTTGAGACCCTTTCAGAATTTTCAATCAACTAAAATGATATGCCATTCTATTCAACTTTCTTTTAGAATATCGGTGATCATCCAATATTTTTTCCTCACATAATACTTAGTATTCAGGGATAAATACATGAGGTAGCTTAGTTCTGATTCTCTTATTCGTTTTTATATCTTCTATTGTTTTTAAAGTTGTTTCGGAATCTTCTGGTATAGGAAAAGAAAAAAGTGGCAAAAAAGCTAAGGCAGAGCCCAGCAATGAAGAAATTCATGCAGCAGTTGTAAATATTCTGAAAGAAGTAGATTTTAATTCTGTAAGTGATATATTCTCGTGTTAAAATACACAAGAACATGAACTTTATTTACTAATCAGGTTCATTGTACTTTTAAAAATGCAGGCAACTTTATCTGATATCATCCGAAATCTAGGTATTGAACCCAAGGGAACTCTTGCATTGTTTGTTCTTAAAAAAATTGACAGTACTGCTCTCTCATTCGGTGATTGACTGTGTATCTGTGGCTCATTTCAGGCAGCCATTTTGGTGTAGATTTGATGCGTAGGAAAGTGGAGGTGAAGGCTATAATCACTGATGTAATAAACAACATGAGTGATGAGGAAGAAGGGGATGACGATGAAGCTGAGAATCATGAGGAAAAAAATGAAGAGGATGGTGCTGAGGCTGAGAATGATGAAAAAAAGGAAGGGGATGATGCTGAGGCTGAGAGTGATGATGAAAAAAATGAAGGAGATGGCCCTGACGCTGAGAATGATGAAGAAAAAAATGAAAGTGATGCTTAATATATGAGAGTCCAGTAGAAGGATAGGCATAAGGTTTATACGTCTTCTTATTCTTTCTATTTATATTTTTAGCTGGATATATCAGATGGTGATCCCGATGGGTTCGTATATAAGGCATTTTGTTTTGCCTTCACATTTCTTTTAAAGCCAACCCTATACCATCTGATGCTGAAATAGGTTTCAATTTCTTGTATTTATGTTGCAGCACTCCTCTTTGCTTAATATCTGAATCTTGCAGATGCTTTATGTTTATAATTTCAGTTGTATATTGTATTTGGCCAAATGTTATTTGATTAACTGTGTGAGAATATTATCTATCCATCACAAAATTTCATGGTCCTTGTCTAGATGAAAGCTATTAGGAAAAAGACAAGATAAGAAAACAACATATTATTCACTGCAACTAATAGCAACCCACAAATTTGTGCACTTCACGAACATTACATGCATATTATAACAAGAGTACATATATATATTTTTTATACAGTTAATTAGAACTATTGAGCTTGAGCATTCTTGGTGTAGTAAGAATCCCATAAGAGCCATACCTCTTGCCCATTTCTCCGTGCCCCAAGACCCTGGCTTGACTAAATGGACTGCATGATGCAAGTCCACAGCCATGCCCATTAATCTCTTTCTCACAATCCATCTGGCTCAATACACTGTAAAAGAGATTCACATCACAAGGAAGCAAAATGGGTCCTTGGCTACAATAACCGTACTCCATTTCAGCATCTTCAAGCAACATTTTGAATAATGGATGGTTTGCATATTTGGCCTTGATTATAAACTTTTCTTTCTCTGGTCCAACATACACACAAAAACAGCCTTGGGGTGCTAGTACTACTGAGCTCTTTGATTTACAACCACTATGCCATGATTTGCTCTTGGACAAGATCGTCTTTTGACTTCCTTTCTTCATTGATAAATATACCTCCAATTTCTTGAGTATCGACATGTTTGAAGTCTTCTTCGCCTTATCCATTTCCATATCCATTCACTTTCTCAAGAACTCAACAGTTCAAATGAAAGGAGCAAACAAACAATAAAAGAACAGAAGAAAGAAAGAAAGAAAGAAAAAAAAGGTTTTCGGTTTTGATTATTTGGATGTAGTTGTGGACTTAGCCTCTATCATAGGCTAAATTTAGCAGAAATCTAGACTTTATTCTAGTTGGATCACTCATACTTTTGATTATCCAAATAAGAGAAAAGAATTCTTGAGAATTTGAGGTGAAGAACACATAAAGAGAATGGAAAAGAGAGTTGTGAACTATAGGTTACTAACAAGCCAATTTATATATAGGAAAGGTCACAGTTACATAGAGCCATACCCAAATAGATTCTACTACTTACTATATATTATAAAAAATATGCACTTGCAATAGTCAACGGTAATAAAAATCTTCAAGGGCATTGTTATCAACAAAAGTATTATGACGTAATCAATAGAGTACGTAGCTTTTTTCTTAATAAAAAATTTTAAATTTGCGTCTTTGGTATGAAAAATTTTTTGATAAAAAATACTTTCAAGTATACAACTCTATATAGTGTAAAGTTGAATTAATTAAACTACAGATACCATATATTACTACAGCAACATATCTAGTGAAATCCCATAAATTAAGTTTGAATAGGGTAAAATGTACACATAACTTATCATTATCTTATAGAGATATCAAAACTGTTTTCAGGACAGATATCACATATTAAATAAAAAAAATAAAATAAAAAAAGAAGGGCATGGTTTATTTAATTCCAATGGGGACAAAAGAGATGGCCACTTTCAGTGTATTCAACATGTTAGGAGTAAATGACAAATGATTGATCAAATATTAAATTGTTTCCATAAACCAACATCTTTTTGTTATGTCATTTCACTTGTGTTTTTTTATTGTTTTGACTAATCCATAAATAGAGTACGTAGTAGTTGAGTCGACAACGTAAAATAACGTGTCTAATTTGAGTAGCACTAATTTCTGCCCGTTTTATTATTAGCATTTTCCAGGCTTTTACTTAATGTTCATCTAAAATGATTATCTCAGCTAATTAATATTTTACTTCTATTATTCATGCATCCATTTGAATAGTGGTCCCATTACAAGAGTTCCTTCATTAACCTATCTTCAAGTTGTAATTCTTTGAAGTTCAAAGAAAATTCAATTAAGGAGATTCAAATAATGAAAATTAGATGCGTTGGAAAGCTAATTCGAATATATTCGATTTGATATATTATGGGTCATCCAACTCAATATAATTTAGTAGATATGCAAGTACACAAACCAGCTGAAGGGGGTTCGACATCTCTACTATATAGATAAAAAATAATTTTAACTATATATAAATAGTACTTTGTTTGTCCCATTTTATGTTGATCTGTCAAAAAAAGAATGTCATCTTACTCTAATTTGAAATTATTTACCTTTGAAATTTCTCTTTTACCCTTAGTGAAAATGATTCTCAGCCCCACAGAAATATCTAAGAATGATTTTAGACAATAAGTTTTTAAAAGTCTTCATTTTTTTCTTAAACACCATGCCAAATTAAAGGATCCCACATAAAATGGGACAGAGAGAGTATAATTTTTCATGGTTTCACCTCCACAACAAATTCCCAACTGGGTGGAAGAAGTGGATCTTCACATGGAACATCCTTCCGATACGACAAATGACCTTCGTTTGAAGTGTGCGGTTATTTTAGAATCGTGCATCAAGAAGGGTTTGTGAAACCCCAACCAAAGAGTGGTTTTGCCACTAGTTCTATGTAAAATCTAGACTTGAATATCATGAACTATTCAGTCTTGTTTTTCTACGTAGTTTTGAGTTGAAAGTATATTGAAACTAACTTCTCTATCTCGCGAAGATAGTAATGAAATTTGTGCATATCGTATTCTCCTAAACCTCACACATAAAATTATGCTGAATATATTATTGTTATCGTATGTTTGATGTTAATTTCTATACATTCACGATGTTAAAATTTTTGTAAAATATGATACTATAATAAAGTTGTTTAAAATTGAAAAACACAGAAGGAGTTGACACGTAATAGTTCACAATTTAAATTTTTTAAAAAAAGTATGCACGAATGAAATTGACGAAGCACGATAGTTTTTGTTGGTTTTGTTGAGAGTCAACAGGAGCGGCGGATTACTATAGAGTAGGTTTAATTTGCAATTTGTTTTAATATAAATATCAAAATATCAGAATTTTAAATTTAATATTTTATATACATTTAATAATTTTTCAACATAGATATACTTTTGCAAAAATTTCTAAATTTAATTGAATTCTAACTAAGCCTGAAAAGATAGTTGACTATTTTAAGGGGAAAAGAAAGGTGAATTACCTAAGGATTATATAATGAGAGCCCACTTTTTATTAAGAAAACAAGTAGCAGTTGGTTATGTAATTACATACTCCAACATGTATTAAGCTTGATATCATATTTTGGAAGTTGTTTGATAAGAGTTGGTGGAAAATTCATCGGCTAAGAGATTTTAAGTTCAAATCTCATTATTATTTGTTGTCCAGAAGAATTTTGGCGCATTTGACTTATCAAAAAAATCAAGTATACATACGCAGACATAATTAAGTAAATAGAAATAGAATAAATTTATTATCTCATTGTGTTTGATTTTTTGCTTGTTAATTGGGTTATGTTCTAATCTAACAAAGGAAAGAAGGAAGTTTGTTTTATATGATAGTATAATTTTTCGATGAAGAATTCGACACCCTAACACTATTGTAATTTCGCCCCTGACCACCAGATGTCCTGGCGATGAATTGTAAACACACGAAACTCAAAATTGTTAAATTTTGTCAAGGTGTACGAATTGTCTGGAAACTCAAAATCATAAATGGATACAAATACCATTTAATTAAATCGCCTCTTTCATAATGCTTTTTATTGGTAAAACATCATTATGGAATATAGTATATATAGGTGCAGGTCTTCCTAGAACGAATCCCATGTATTTTATATTAAATATATAATGGTATAATTTTTGAGAAATTGTTCTTCCGAAAAATGTTAGATTCAAGTATATATTTGCTCAATTTTACAGATAAAATATTAAATTCTTTAACGTTTGTAAGAACTAATAATTTCTTAGATAGTAGAATAAAAGTTTTATTTGATAGAAAAAGATCTTTAGATCATAATTTAAAAAGTTTATATGTTGAAAAAAAAAAAAAGAAATTAGAGAAAGTCATTTACTAAGAAGAACCAGCGAAATTTTCTGCTTAATTACTCCTACTTGATACCCCAAGCCCATTTGTTCCAAATACAGATCGGCCCATTTATTCAAAAATGGTGATCAGCCCAACCCATTTCTTTTGGTCCATTAGGAAGGTTCCTTTTGTGTGAATATTTTTCGTAGAGTTCACACAAAACACACATCGTAAAGAGTTAATTATTATTTTTTCTATGCTATGTCAATTTACAGAAATCCATTAAAGAATATGATAATCGGGATACACAAACTCATTAGTTCGGCTACATTAATTTAGTTTCAGATTAAAAAAATTTAGGATTTTTGAGTATCAACAGGTAACCTTTAAAGCATGATACATTGAACATAGAAATAGTTTAAGAATCAGAATTAATGTATCCGGATTACATAATTAATGTATTGGATTATTGTAATGTATCCGGATGAAAAGAATTGAATTTTTGTAATTTTTGAGAATGGACAGGAATAATAAAAAATATGAAAAATAAAGATGTGTAATTATGTAAATTATTTTATATTCTTCAGATTTTTCAAGAGCACAGTGGGTAACATGTAAGGAGGAAGTTATTTTTCAAGAAAATAATTTTTTTTTAAATAATTTGGTTGGTTTTTGAATTTTTAAATATTAAAATAAATATTAATAATATTAACAAATTGTCTTGTAAAATTTTGGAGTTTGGAGTATCAAAATTGATAATTCTTTTCTTTAATTCCTACCTTTCTTTTTTATTAATTAATTAAAATTTAAGTGAGAAATTACCACATTAATAATATCATATGTTTTGAAGTTTGAATGATACACTCTGCTATTACTAAAAATTGGTCATCTTTATTAATTATGTTGTTTGCAATAAAATTTAATGTTATAGAAAATAAATTGCAATCACAATTAAAATATGAAGAAACATAATTTTATTGATAAATAACATAGGTACAAATCCATTCATTCCTTGATTTTTCTCTATCCTAAGATTGCTTCGTGATTCAAGGATTACACATAGTAACATATTTCTTGAACTAGGATAATAGGACCTCCTTAAGATTTATTTCATAAAATTATTCGAGATGCCTTTGGGTAGAGTAGCCTCTGAAAATCTTAATTGGAATTTGATACATTTATTAGAGTCCCAATAAAATTTCAATGTATTTCCTCTTTCTCCATAAAGTGATTATTCCAACCAAAAAAAATCAAACATAGTAATTAATATAATTAATCTCAGCTGCAAGTGATGTAAAGTATTTATGTTTTCTTTTTGTCAAAAAAAATGAAGAATAAAATTTGATTTTCTCTCATATCACTCTCAACTTGGATTAATCCAATCCAAAATTACAGTGAATGAGATCTGCAACTAAAAGATAACAAAGCTGTAATTGCACCTATACCACTTTTTATTATATTAAACTTAGCTTTTGATAGTCTTCATGTAAATAATTCTTACAGTTCAAGTTGGCGAAAAGACATCAATATAACAAGACATAATTTTTTCAAGAGCGTGACATGAAATATTATGATACAAAAATATAAAAATTAGCAGGGCGAGGCAAAAGTGCAAATGACCCTATCGTTGCTTTATAATGTAGATGTTACTCTCTTTTTGTTAATAATCATTTGGATTATGAGGATCATATATAGTTTCACCATTTTCCTGATAATAATAATTACTCTAAAGAGAAGAAAAGGCCTTGATTTAACTGCAACCAATGAAAGTCTAATATAATTCATGGATACGCAAATATATTGGGTTCATGACATATTGCTAAAGTTACAAATATTGTACATGCTTGATTCTTGATTGGTAGTGGTGTACGTAAGATTTATTGTGAACGATATCCATATCACTTTTAAGATAAGACACATATAATATGATCAGAAAATTCATGAAAATGATTTATATATACTATAAATAAATCATGAAACATATGTATAGTACTATATGAAGAGATTGGCATGAACTCATTTCATATAAAAAGCAGTGGCTAAATTTCAATATAAATGCATGATATCATCTTCAACACTAAAATCTATGTATAGTGAATAATTTTATAACAAGGTGAACACGTAATATATATATATAACACAATTTGTTGAGGTCATTCTTGATGTATTTTGTCTTCCACTCCCAATTCTTTGTTTTCATGATTACTAGGAAAAGGAAAATTTTTTAATTTTGATATGTCGGATGTTTATGGTCATCCAAAACTCTAAAGTAATATTAAATCTATCCTCCAAAATATAATTGGAGAAAAGTAAAGCTCCACTTTCTTTAATTGGGGCAATATGTGTATATGGTTTAGGGAATCTTTCTTTTGAGCAATTGGGTTTCCCATATTTTGTACGATGGAGTATTAAATGTGGTAATGTCCTAGTATGGAAAGGGACCATGAAAGTTAGCTAGTGGTCTTTGTTTAACAAATACCGGTCTGTCCCATTTTATATGCATTTTTTTTGTTCATCCCAAAAATATATTATATTATTCTAATTAGAAATAATTTAACTTTAAAATTATTTTTTTATCCTTAATACAATAATTCTCAACCACATAAATATCAAATGGTGCCACATGAGATAGAGGGAGTATATAGATAGATCGAGTACAAAATAGACTTCTTTTTATTATATTAAATAATCACTAAAACTAATAAAAGATTGGACAAAATTTTGTAGTTAAATAACAAAAATCTCATAACGAACCTATTTAGCTACGGATTAATAATGATGGATTACATGAAAATCCAATTAATCAAATTGTGGAACTATTTTATGAGATATATGAATACTTGTTAAAGAGGCGTGGGCTGCAAAAAGAGGACTTAAAGATTTGTACGCTTTTATGCATGGCTTTCTCAAAAGCATGAAAAGAAGCCTACAAGACATCCATTTACCTCAGAAGACAAACTTTTATTTGCAAAATAGTTAACTCAATACTGATGAAAGAAAGATTCTCTATGCCTGAGTTGGATGAGATGAATTGGACTTTTCTAAATTACAAAAATTTCTTACCATTTATCAAAATTCGAGATATCATACTTGATTTTCAAATATATTATTGGACTTTAGGATAGAGGACATTCGGGTACATAGCAAAGGAATGTGTTAGAGAGGACAAAACATCCAGTTATTCGAGAGCGGAGGGATGTATTGGAGAGGGAACGGGTGTATTCGAGAGGGAGATAGAGATATATCAACAAGAGGAGAGTGATGTATGGTATAAGAGATTTTTGAAACTTTTTAAATGGTAGAAGATTTTAGAGATTATCATAAAATAAGATGTATATTTATGTAATTTTACGTATATATCACCCTTACGGAGTTGTATACTTCTTTTTCAAATAACTACTCCGTGTTCCATTTAACAAGATAAATTCATGATATTAGTATTATTTAAAGAGAAGCAATTTTTTCCGCTATAACTTTTTATGTTCTTGATATATTCTTAATTAGTTTCAAGAAAATGTAATTTATAGTAGTACTTTATGTAATTTCGAACAATTTCATTCTTTTTTTAATTGGGGTACTATCTTACACAACTCAATTGTTCACTGTATAAAATGTGACGAATAAATTTAAATAACATATTTACGAAAGCTAGAATTTAATGAAATAAAATTTATTTAGGAAGCACTATAAATAGGACGAAATTAAGATTAAAATCAAAAGTATACAAATGCAACAACCTTAATAATAAAAAAACGTAATTTTATTAGTACAAGGATTGTCTTGATCTAGTTAGATACATGCACAACAAGAGAAAATATTATTCACTTAAGTGCACAAACACATAATAAGGAAAATGACGATTCCAATCTTATATTAGATTAATTAATTTAGGTCTTAGGTTTCCAGAGTTTGCAGATTTGGCCTGTTCTTGTCAACTTCAGCTGCACGTGCATTAAGTTTCTCAGAGTAAAGCAGTGTACCAAGCTTCCAAATGTCAATAATCTGCTCTTCAGTTAAATGGGGAAGCTTTTTCTCATCATCTAATATTATCACATGGTTTTGTAATAGCTCTGGAAGTGTCTGCTCCTTTGTCACATTCTTTTCTTTGTTGTTTTTGTACACCATATATACCACCATTTGGACAACACCGAACATGAATCCTAGGATGTTTGGTGCCTATTCACACAAACAGTGGAAAGTCAGAGTCGAATTCAAAATTTACAACATTGCATCCATCATATAAAATTACTACTTTTGTAATTTAGCTCGTCAATTATGTTTCTGATGAATTTGAGAGACGAGCCAAATTTCAATCAGACATGCGTTTAGAATTAACGATTTTCTAATAATGCTAAGACGAAATCAATATATTAGATTATTTCAGTTGAACGTGCCTCAAATAGAAGATGGGCATTAATGAAGTTTGAAAATATAGTCATACTTACATAAATGACGGGTTTTTTCAATGAAAAACCATAGAAGAACCACAAAACAGCACTTATTGTGAGGAAAAGTGACAGAAGAAATGGCATGTATTCCACACTCTTGGTTTTGATGACTTTTCTCTGCATGAATAAAATAACACAAAATTAATCAAAATAATTAAAAATGACCTTCAATATTTCATTCGTACGTAGACAGTAGACATACCAGTATGCATAATGGTGCTACAAATGTACATATTGAAAACACAATACATATCCATCCAACAATTTTGGCACGGTGTGCTCCTTCGAATAGAAATTGAATGACGAGTACAATTCCTCCACAGCCACCCACCACAAATAAAAGAAGTAGCTTTATAGTTTGGACCTAACACAACGTCAGAAGTTATCTTTTAGATGATCTGATAATCCAAAAGTAGGTGGTTAATAAATTTACGTTTGTTAGTTAGTGTATAGAAAAAGCTTACCTTGGCTTTCTTTGGTGCATATAAAATGTAGAAAACGACGTAAAATGTTTCGATAAAAACACCAAAGGCGTTTATGATGATAACTTGAATCATTCCATTGCCGCTGCCTTCGAGAAGTGCGTAGTATATCAAAATTATTGCACTGACTAATGCAACCACATATGGAATTGATTGATAGCCTTCTGTTGATTTCTTCTTGTAAATATTATAAAATGTTGGCCTAAAAATGTGTATATATATACACACACAATAACGTAAGTACAATAACAACAACAACATACTCAGTGATATCCCACAAGTGGGGTCTGGGGAGGGTAGATTGTACGCAGACCTTACCGCTACCTCATAGAAGTAGAGAGATTGTTTCCTAAAACCCTCAGCTCAAAACCCATAAGCAGAAAGACTAGATATGACAAAATGAAATGTAAGGCAAGGGAACAACAAGTGCGACTAACAATGAATAATGAATAACACATGACAGTAAGTGACTATGATAAAACTAACACATATACGCTAGATAATGATATATATCAATCGATTCAAGCAACGAGAGACTCACAGTGGAGAAAGGAACACAATGGATGAGACAATCATGCCTGAAAATAAAGAAAGGAACAAACAAACAAGAGAGATATGAACACATGAAGTTTTTTGGAAAGAATGTAATAAGAAAAGAGCATGCAAATTATGTCACATTTATGAAATAAAATAGGAATTTATAACTTACCAAGGGTACCAAAAATAGTAGATAAGTGACTAATGTCAAGCATGGTTGTTAATTTTTTTCTTCCTGAACAAATAATATGTGCAAATCTCTAGCTCAATTTTCTTTTGTCACAAACGGCTTCAAGACTTGCAAGTTCTAGTTGATAATGGAATTAGGAAAGCTAATTGATTGACATATATATAGACAATTAAAGTAGGTGGAACAACAAAAAGGTCTTTTGTTTTCTGTTGTATTTGGGACACATGTATTAAGGAAAAGGAGATCCATTGCAGTTGCAAATTTCTTTGGAATTCAATTTATATACACAAACGTTATAAAGAATTTGTATACATTATCTGTATATTTACACAAAGCAAATAATTATTCATGAAAAATTTAATCTTAATAGTCGATTATCCGAAGAGGGTCTAATATACCCTTCAACTATATGAAATATGTCAAATATACTCTTTGTTAACCTTTTGGGCAAAATATACCCCTAACATCTTTAATAAATGGCTCAAATTTGCTCTTCAAGTTAATAACAAGTTAACGACCCATAATTTTTTTTTCATTAATGACGTGACATTTTTCCATTGGCTACTCGAATGTTCATATAATTTCAGAAACGGAAAAGGGTCTAATATACCCTTTAACTTTATGAAATGGTCCAAATATACCCTCCATCTACCTTTTCGGTCAAATATGCCCCTCACGTTAATAAAATGCCCCAAAAATATATTAATTAAAACAAATATTTGGGTTTGGAATGAGGTGGGTTTTTTGTATTAATTAAAATAAATATTTTGAGTTAAAATAAATATTATAAAAAATGTATTCATTAAAATAAATACTTTGAGTTAAAACGATACTTATTTTGAGTTAAAATGTATGGATTATTTTCGGGTGGATTTGGAATGGGGCGAACTTTTTTTATTAATTAAAATAAATATTTTGAATTAAAATAATATTATAAACGATGACCTCCGAATATTGCTCAACTCAAACGATCTGCTGAAATCAGTCTAGAGGCGAAAAAATGTACTAATTTTAAGTATTAAAAAAAATCCACCTCATTCCAAACCCACCCATAAATAACCCATACATTTTAACTCAAAATAAGTATCGTTTTAGCTTAAAATATTTATTTTAATTAATGTATTTTTATATATTTATTTTAACTCAAAATTTTTATTTTAATTAATAGAAAAAACCCTGCCCCGTTCCAAATCTAAATATTTATTTTAATTAATATATTTTTGGGGCATTTTATTGATGTGAGGGGCATATTTGGCCGAAAAAGGTAGATGGAGGGTATATTTGGACCATTTCATATAGTTAAAGGGTATATTAGACCTTTTTTCATTTCTGAAATTATATGAAAATTCGAGTAGCCAATCGAAAACTATCACGTCGTTAATAAAAAAAAAAATATGGGCCGTTAACTTGGAGAGCAAATTTGAGCTATTTATTAACATTAAGAGTATATTTGACCAAAAATGTTAACAAAAAGTATATTTAATCCATTTCATATAGTTGAAGGGTATATTAAACCCTTCTCCATTGATAATCCAATGGTACTAAAAATGATTGGCCAGTGTATATTGTGTATTGTTGCATATAAATAAATATATTTTGTGTAACATAATATATGTGTACCAGCTAAGAAAAATAATTAATCAATAAATTTCACCGAGTTATGTATGTAAAGATTGATCCAATGATTACTCATTTTACTTTTTTGCTTTTATTTATTTTTTATGTGACGTAATTGTTTATAATTCTGTTACAGTATCGACGTATATAAATTAAACTTAAATTTGTTATTGTTTGAGGGGATAAAATGACAATATCTTAAAATTAACGGGTCCCAAGATACACTTTCATTATGTCATACTCCAATAATGCGGTGTTTTAAATTTGGAGGGATCTTAGATTTTTTTACTGGCGTCTGGTCATGAAAATTGATTTTTCTTTTTCTATTTTTATTTGAAAATTTTTAGTCTTGGAGTAGAAGTTATATTTAGTCATACTTTTACAATAAAATTTGAAGTTTGAATTTGTTTTTGAAAAATGATTTAAACATAAAATATAAATTAAATAAGATATTTTAGAAAAAAATTTGGATAAAATTGAAAAAAATAATTGTAATGGTAAAAAAATAAATAGAAGTGAATATAAAATTTTGAATGTTTATCAAAGTTTAAATGAAAATTAAAGTTAGAATTAAAATATATATGATCAAACACTGATTTTTAAATAAAATAAAATAAATTTGAAAAGAAAAAAGTAAAATATCCTCGTGTTTAAACTAGTCCATATTAATTCTAATCAATAGCGAAGTCACTTTTTGGTCATGGGTTCATCGAATTCTTTTTGGAGGAAAATTATATTATTTAATGTATAGTTAAAATTATTTTTATTTACATATTGTAAATGTCGAACCTCCTCAACTCGTTCGTGTGCTTGTTTTTTCAGATTTTGAACCCCATTCATTGAAATCCTGAGTTCGCCATAATGAGCAAAATAACAATCCTAAATGATGGACGAGCCAATCATTGACTGCCATTTGGCAAAAAAAAAGAATGAGGCCACTCATTTCTGCTATGTAATGGCTGATGAAAAATAATCAAGATAATATGCCTCGCATTGCTCTGCTTTATTTGGCTTGTCTTGTCCATTTGGGTGCGTTATGTCATGATATTCTGTACAATGATTTAGATCAATTTCAATGTTTCTTAATTAAATTTAATTTTAGTTACACAAATCTAAAATATATAAAAATATATTTTACATTTTTAGTTATTTAATCAATTATAGCTTGTTATCTTTCTGTTTTTTATAATGCTAGATCGTACTTTCAATTGAGTCGAAATTTTTCTAAAATTTTATGTTTAATTTATTCTTAAGGTAAGGAGTGAAATTGCACACACACAATCCTCTTGTTGTTGTATTATTTATAGGATATGTAATCGGTAATATATATTGAAAAATTATACATCATGAAATAAGTAGAACTAAGTTAATTTCATATTATATTAGAAAAAATACATAAACAGTTCTTGTATTATCAGTAAAATTGAACTAATTATGGCATATTATTGAATGTTTTATTTATCAAAACTACTTGTTATCGTAGGTTAATTTGACATGATAATTAATGTGAAAATTTTATATTATTGTTAATGGACAGAACTTAATTTGTTCTCAAATTTGAGGATGATATGTTTTGAGGATATAATTGCTAATATTATTTTCTATTCACTACACATAGATTAGGCATCAATATTTATAGCTGACCAACCCACGATCAACAAAATATCCACCAAAGATTGTTTGGCTCGATAAAGCGCTATTTATTAAGTATTAAATGATCAGGAGTTAAGTGAACGGCCAGTCCCCTGGTGATAACGTTCGATTTGAGTTTAGATTCGCACGGTTTAAAATGTATTTTGAAAAAAACTTGTTTATTTATATACCCAACATTTTTTTTGTGTTTTATCGATATGAGACTTCTCATCTTAAGATGGATTGTTACATACACCTCCTCTATGGACTCAGCATCCTCGCTGAGATTTATCCCACCGTATGAGATTTACCTAGACTCACACTGAGGTTTTGCCCCGCCTCACCAGAATTCGTCTAAACTCAGTTGAACTCTAACTTATATCGACAATGCTAAACTCAGGAGTGACTCCGATACCATCTAGACCCAAAGCAGACAATATCACTGATGGGCTGAACCGTCACAATAATATTATTAATTGGCGTGTTAAAAATTTATTTTATGAGTTTGAGTTTTATGAATTTGCTTATACTTAAAATATAAAAAAATAATAATAATATGAACAACTAATATAAAATGGATCGAAATATAATATCAATTTGAGACTTTTGTTTACATAAATTAATACACATGGCAAAGGCAAAACAGTAGAGAGGTTTCTTTTTAGTCTTCACTTTTTTCCTCCCTTTTTTAATTATTGGATAAGATTCATTTCTTCAGGCTTTTAACAATTTAATCTTTAGGGATTTGTGGATGCTGTTTTTCCATATTGCTCATGAATTGTCAATTATTCATGTTCCAATGATTAACCTTCAAAGATGTTTCATACCATCTTTCTCTTTTCATCCTCAGGTATCTTTTCCCCCTTTTTTGGACAAGTTGAATATAATGCATCACTATCAGTCTATCATCATAATACAATACAGGTGGAAAAAATAGCCTCAGAAAAAATATATTAACTTAATTTTTTTATTTTGATATGTTCGATTCGGTGCATTAAAATATGAGTTGATATAGGTTAGATGTGTAGTCCAAATTAATTAATGAGAAACCTTGTCATGATACTTTTATATTTTTATAAATATTATACGTTCTCTGTTCAATTTTACTTGTTACTATTTTGCTTTTCGAGGTCAATTTGCATAAACTTCAAAGCTAAATTTAATATTTGAAATCTAAAATTTAAATGTTTAAAAACTATAAGAAAAATGCTATAAGTTGCAATTCTTCTCATATTAATATGATGAAAAAATATATCTTAAAATACTGGTCAAAGTTCATATAATTTGACTTCAATAAGTGAAATAATAATAAGTAAAAATAAACGGAGAGAATATATAATTATAACAAAAAAATATTTTTTTTGATTGTTAAATAGATTAGTAAAAATAAAAGAATTATTGGACAAATCTTAGGAGGCTAATTAATTAACCAATTAGTAAGAAATTAACAAAGATAATCATTCATCAAAATAGTAGTTAAGAAGTGTATTCTTTTTTATATTAATGTATGATACACTTAACAAACGTACACTTTTTATGCTAAATAATTTATATTTTCTTATATATTTAGCTGGAGAATGTTATTGTTTTTATCTGACCGACCAAATATAACTTGCCTTGTTGTTATTTGATTTGTTTAAATCAATAGCAAAGATTAGGCAGGTCAAAATTGAACGACCAAATATATAATTCACTCATTTAACACCTCTATCATGAAAGCAAACGCGTTGCTCGATAATATAAATAGACGGTGGATACATTTAGAATAAAGGTGCATTGGTGTCACTTTGAAGCTTTCGTGCTTTATTATTGATACGTCGTCTGCTAACTGAACATTATTTGTTTGGTTATATGATTATTTCATGGAAAGACATTATTTTTGGGAAAAGTGATTTTAGCGCGTTTCTAAAAGTTATGTATTATAACATCTATATAATTGTGTGTATGAGATCATCCATATAAAATTGCGTAGAAAACATGAATTCTAAAACATATGAAAATAACTGATGATCACAACTCACAAGGCAACACATGGAAGCATATTGTTTTTTTCCTTTGCTTTAATAACCTTTTAACTCATAATAATATGTACACAATGGACCATTTTGAAATCGAGACGGTTCCAAAAAATTATCGAAAACAGTCTCTTTATCTTTATGTTTATGATGTAGTTGTAAGGTTTGTATATATTATTTTATCCTCCTCAGACTTCACTTATGAAATTCCATTGAATATGTTGTTTGACGACTCCAAGAAATTTTTACTGACTATTTTTGTGTCAATCACACTTTTTCTTTAATTTTTGATATATGCCTTAAACACAATTTTGACTATATTAATGTTTAAATAGTCTTTTAGAAATTTATATTATTTAAAGATGGGTACATGTGTCACTACTAAAAGAATCACTATTTTACCAATAAATTTTTTTACCGATATATTCAATTGCTATTACTCACAAGTATTTTAATTGACTTCGTAAGAAAAGACAATAATAATAATAATAATAATAATAATAATAATAATAATAATAATAATAATAATAATAATAATAATAATGATGATGTTTTTATACGAAAAAATTTAGAAAGTTTTTTGATATTTAGTAAGAGTCTGTTTTGTACCATAGATTTTTCCAATGAGTTGATTCAATTTAAAAATTATGTTCTATAGCATAAAGTTCCCAATAATTCATGGCCCCAAGAACATTTGTTTCTAGTTGTGCATAGTTAACCAATTGAAATATACAAATTTTCCTGATATTTTTTTTTCTTTTATTATGATTTAATTTTAAATAATTTCTAAAATTATTTTGACAAGATTTTTACTGATTAATTTGAACAACATATTTTGTTCTTTTCAATTCCTAATTTTTACTTAAACTGAATCAGATAAATTAAAATATTGAATTAATAAATTGATGAATTAATAATCCATCCAAATTTGGATGGATCATATTCACATTGTATAGCATGTGGTTTCGTAAGAATAATATTCCATCACCCTGAAGGGTTTTGAAATATTCAAATGCTTACAACTTTTTCAACCATAACTTATACATCAACCCAATTATTAACAAGTCATAGTCGCAATGCACTTAATCCTGGACCATTCTACCTTCCTAAAATCGAAATTTTGCATGCTTAATTGTACTAGTCGCATTCAACGGTATCAATTGAAGCAAGATTATGAAAATTCATGTTAAATAATTATCATGCTAATTTTTCCTTGATGAATTTAAAATTCAAAAGTGGTTAATTTGATTTATGCTATTTGTGTGGAACGAAACATAATGAACGAAGTTGAATTATTATTATATATTTCTCTAAAAGATCGTACCTTAATTTAATTACACTACAAATTACCTAATAAGTTTTACTCCCTCCATTGGTGGTTTTAAATTGGGCATATAAGATTGGAGGACCTTCATAAAATAAATTGGATTAATTGTCGAACCATTTATGTCGGTGAAAAGTTATTGTCCTAAAAATAAACAAATAAAAATCAGCATAAAATAGGGATAAAAGCGCAAATGATCTTGTTAAAGAATGAATATAGTCTCACGTTGGTAGTTAATAAGATTGATAGAATTTTAATAAGGTGCAAACAATTCTTCTCTCTTTGAGCTAGCTTTTAAAGAGTGAGTTAAAATTAAACCTAATTTTACATGATATCAGAGCAAGACTTGCGGTGAATTATTAAAGAAGAATAACAAAAGTTCACTTTAGTAATTAATAACATTTGTGAATTCTTCTTTTTATAAGGCTTAAACAATTTATAGTCTGCGAAGCTGGCTGAGTGGGCCAGCCCATTCTTGACAGCTCTATCACAGGAGTTGGTTAAAAATGAATTAAACCCATTGTACAATTTTCTCCTAATTGGATTAAAGTTCATAATTAGCATCCTTCTAAATATTATAAGCAGAATAATTGTAAAATTAGAGATGAGACAAAATTAACACATGAAATTGTGTACAAGAGTAGGAGCGAACAATACCACTGAAATTATTAGAGAAATATAATTACAATTGGTACTCAAAGAATCATCATCACAAATTTAATACACGTAACGTATATACTTTAAATCTATATGCATTTTAATTTTGACACAGCCAATTATGAACAATTTTACTAGTATAGTCTCATATTTCCATTATTTTCCTCAGCTTTTTATGATCTTCAGCAATATTTTCATGTACGCATAGGGCCAAATCAAACTTTTGTGTACATGAAATTAGTGAACCAAGTTTCACAATTTCAATAATTTGCTCTTCACTTAATTCTGGAAAATTCTTGTCATTGTGTAAGATTATCACATGGTTTTTTAGCTCAGGAAGATTCTGCTCCTTTACAAACTCCTCCTCTTTCTTCTTGTTGTACATCACATAGAGCACCATTTGGAGGATACCAAATATAAATCCCAACACATTTTGAATCTATTGAACCAAAAATAAAATTAGTTATATAGTTCAAAAAATTATATACGATATTAATAGGATATGAAAGTTAGAGAACTTACGGCAATGTTGAAGTCTTTTAATAGAAGACCATAGAAAAACCAGATAACAGCACTTAAAGTGAGGGCAAAAGAGAGGAGAAATGGCATGTATTCCACGCTCTTTGTTTTGATTACTTGTCTCTGCATTTAATAAGAAATAAAACATCATTATTTTCCTCTGCCGATACTAATATTGTTGCTCAAACTTTTTAAAAATCTTGATGGATACGTGTCAGATATAGATGCACTACTATTTTTGAAGAGCCGAGTAATATAGTATAATTTTTTCAACCTGTTGTGACAAGTTTGCTGACTTGTTTTGTAGATAACTAATTCTAGCTATGGTAGACAGTTACTTATAATTATCTTTCAAATGATCTGATACTTAATTAAATGTTTTAATAATATGTTTGATTCTTGTGTGTCCAAACTTACCACTATGCATAATGGTGCTACAAAAACACACAAGGAAAAGACAAGGCAAATCCATCCAACAATTTGGGCACGAACTGCTCCTTCGAATAGAAATTGAGTGACGACGACAATAGCTCCAGAACCACCAACCACTAATAAAAGTAGTAGCTTTATAGTTTGGATCTGCATTAATTACAATTACAAAGTCAAGAATAAATTACGATGTAATAATATTTTAGGTGATCTGATATTCTAAAGTACGTTGTTTACGTCTTTATTGTATCGAAAAGCTTACCCTGGCTTCCTTTGGTGCGTAGAAAAGGTAGAAGCCAATGTATATAGTTTCAATGAAGCATCCAAAAGTGTTAATAGTGATGAGAAGGATAGTGTTGGACTTGAGGAATGCATAGTAAATCCAAAGCATTGCACTGAATAGTGCAACAATATATGGAATTGATTGATAACCTTCTGTTGTTTTCTTCTTATAAATATTATAAAATGTTGGCCTGCAAAATCATACATTAAGTACGTAGATTAATTGATCGATCGCGCACGTTGCAACCCAAGAAAATGTACAAGAAAAAAAAAGGGATATAAGGAACAAGAGACATACAGTGGAGAAAGGAAAACGAAAACGGAGACAGTATTTCCTGCAAAATGAATCAAAGGGTAAAAAAGATAAATCATTATTTGTGAACTAATGAATAACAGTAAGAGATAAATCTCCATACAAATCATTGATTTAAATTATGCTATACGATGTACAAATATTTTATTTATACGATTCAGTTTGTATCACTGCATCGCCTAATATCATATGTATACATACATAAGGAAGAAAACAGAAACAATAAAAAAAGGAAAATTGATTTTTACCTAGGACACCAAATGCAAAAGCCCAGTGATCAGAAAAATCAGCCATTATTATTATTTTTTTCAAAGAAAAGAAAATGTCTTGGTAGTTCAGTAGTTCTACTTGACAATGAATGAAGGTGGCTCGATTAGTACATGTTTATATAGCAAGAGTGGGAAAGTAGGTGTTATTAGTGGAGATCTTCTCTTTATTGTATTGTCAGGTATGTTTAATTTGCGGACTAAATTATCTCGAAATTATAATATTTAAATTAGTTTACTCTGTTTTTCAAGTAGGACAAAAATATAAATATATTTTGAAATTAATAACATTTTAACAAATAAAATATAAATTTAATCTCAAATTAAATTTTGACATTATCTCACTTATCCTACGTACTAACCAAATGGCCCCTTAATTAATTTCTTTTTTATATAAAAATAAAGCACCTTTTAACCTTGGTTATAGTTAACTTTTCTTTTTTGGGTGTAAGTGGCAGGGTCCCGTTTGGAACTTTTGTTATGTCATCTACCAATCCTCAGAGGCCGCACTAAGCTTATAATTGGAGTTCGTTTGGTAGGAGAATCTAATAAATGTATTAATTTTAATACTAGTCAAACTTTTTATCGAGATCAAATTATATGAATTTTGACTAATATTTTGAGGTGTATTTTTTTATTATATTAATAAAAGAACGATTACAACTTATAATATTTTTCGTACACTTTCAACAATCTAAATTTTAGATTTTAAATATTAATTTAGTTATTTCAATTCAACTTTAAAATTTAATCAAATTGATTTTATAAGATAAAATAGTGACAATTAAAAATTAACAGAGCAAAGTATTAAATTTCCTTTTATTTCCTGTACGAATTGTGCTCTTACTCAGCAAAAGGAATCGAGCATAAAGTGCTGGAGATCAGCGACCAATCAATGTTTGCCATTTGGCATCAATCATACACCAGGTGGCCAGCTAGGATTATAATTCTTCCTCTAACTAATAGTGTCATCAGTTACTAAGCCGTGGATGATGCAAATAATCAGAATACAAACTGCTTTCATTATAGGGTTAAATTATCTTTGCCGGTGAATGTCGCAAGGATTAATAAGTGGTTACATATGAAAAGGTATACCCTTCTGTCTCAATTTATATGATCCTATTTAACTTAATATGATATTTAAGTAAAAAGAAGCTTTTTCTTTAAATTTATGATTTAAAATTATTCATAAATATTTATATGACTAAAAATTATTTCATTAAGAATAAAAAAAAAATTAAAGTTAATTAATTTCTAGTTATAGTAAGGTCAAATGTAACCTTTTTTTTGGACAGACTAAAAAGAAAAATGTGTCATAGAAAATGAGACAGATAGAGTATAAATCAAAGCATTAATAATAAAAAGTATTCAAAAATTTATTAACTCTTCAAATTTTATCTGTGGTACACACATTCAGATAACTTAACATCCCAAGTCGTTTTAGACAAAATCATTTTTATGAAAAAAGGGTTCAAAATGATTCTAATTTTTGCTCAAGGGATTCAAGAGATAATTTTTTGTGACAAATTGATTAACTTTTACCATTGTTCATAAAACAATGTGGATTAAGTATAGAAGAGGTGGGAAAAAGACTGCAATGCTCCTGCTTTAAAAATGAAAGTTGGGTACCATGATGAACTTGTTTCATTTCAGTTCATTTCCTTTTGAAGCACATAAAGTGCATTGATAATATGCATTTTATGAAAGAAAGAATAAATTGCACTCGTGGAATGCGTTTTATGTACAATAAAGTAAATCGCACTCGTGGAGTGCATTTTATGAACAAAGTATAAAAATGAGCTACGCTGCGAAGATCCGCGATGCGTCGCATATCTTTTTGGATAAACAATTTTGTCAAAAATTTATCTTCCGAATCTTTGATAAAAAAAGTTCAACAAATCATTTTTTGACACATTTTAAACCCCTTTTTAATATTCCGGTTGATTTTGGTCAAAAAAGTTCGGAATTATATGTTATACGCACGATCTTTAGCTACGGTACTTAAGGATATCACACATATTCAATTTCTGAAATTTCATCAGCGCCACATAAATTGAGACAAGAGAGCAACATACATTATTTTATGTAAAACGTACTATAAATTATGACGATTAACTATTTAAAATGTTTAAAAAGTAAATAAAATTTTGATTGACTCTCAAAATTTTATATGTGCAACATAAATTGGAACAAAATAAATAATAACATACATTATTTAAAAATAACACATAATGTACTATAAATTGTAATAATTAATAACTTAAAATTTTAAAATGATTATATATAAAATAATCTATCAGTATCACATAAATCAAAAATAAAAAAAATATATATCTTGAATTCCCGCAAGCAAAAGCTCTCGTAACTTATACGTAAATAAGATAAGAAGCCTCTCAATTTTCCTTTTATTTTTTTAACACTAAGAAGTCTCTCAAGTTTCCTTTTCCTTTTCTCTGAGGTTAAGAAGTTTCTCAATTAAAATAAAGCTCTAACTAAAAATTCGTACATTACATTTGAATTGTCTTTTACTAGATAAATATATGATAGAAAAATATACCCACTACAAGCAATATCTCATTTAAACCAAACCTATAATTTTTTAACATTTCGTGCCTTATCAATTTCACATTGATACCAAAATTTTCCATTTTTACCAACCAAAATTCATGTTTGTGGGTAAAAGAGTGAGATAATTTCCATGCGACATAAAACAAACAAATAAAAAATACTCAATATGTCATATAGTTTTTTCAAATAATTTATCCTAATTATTATATCTACGTCGCACAAATCATATAAAATTTGTGTACACTGCACTCTCTACGTAATTAATTCACTTATAAATTACACTAATTTTGCTATCAACTTTATTCTATAATGCATAGAATGCTTTTTGGCTTTCCCTTCAACTCTTCTGGACAAGATTTATCTTCCGTCCAACTTTATGTACACTTTCCCAATAAGGATTGAAACAAGGACGTGGTGCCTACAAGTTTATCCTTAAATCCCCAATCACAAAATATGTACATAAATTTCCATCCTCTCATTCTTTTTTATTTGTTTATTATTATTATTTAGGTGTCTCTAATTTTAATTTCTTCGTACATTTTTTCATGAAATATATATACCAATCACAAGCTTTAATAAATATGTGAGTCTAAAGAAAGTTGAATTTAAAAAAAGAAGCATGGAGCAATTGGGCGTTCTAGCTTTATTCATGTTGCTATTTTATTCTCTGTGTACGTACATATTTTTAAATTGCATGCAAAGAGGAAGCATTAAAACATTTTTCTGTTAAATTATCGAACTTAGTGTTCATAAAGTCTTATTTTGATAAAATATATTATCAGTAATGTACCTTTCCTGGCACTCAATAACTTATTTGTACAAACTTCTAATTAAATCTCTGCTTATTTTAAAAATTATTTTTAGTAAGTACTTTTCAAAAAAATATTTTTGGAGAAAAGTTGTTTGTATTTGGGTAATCATTTTTGTCAATATTAATTAGATTTTTTCAATTCTTCAAAAACAGCTTCTAGGTTTCTGCTATATATTCAAAATCGAACACTTATTTTTTCGCAAATATTTCATCAGACACCTCAACTTTTAAAATTAGAATTTTTGGGGGCTCCCACCCCACCCCCAAAACCCTCACAAAAAAAGTTGGCATGCTTACTTCCATCCAAAAACTCGAATCCTGAATTCAAGGGGCTCCTCTTCTCCTCCTCCCGGAGGGATACCCCCACCACTAGTGATGGTATTTGATCGATGGGGGGATGGAGCCCATCTGAATTCAGGATTCTTGATTCAAATTTCAAGAGAAAAGCAGATAAGTGAAAGTAGGCACGTCAATTGGGATCTCTTCAATAGGAGAATTCAGCTTGTAATTACATTGCTTTGCGAAACTGTTTTACAAAATCAAGGGAAATAATTTTAACACTAATAGTTGAGCTAAGCACTGAAAGTTTTTAAATACATATTGAAAAACATATACAATTCAAATGAAGGCAATAGATTGTATATTGATGAATATCTTTTTACTAGAAAAAGACGATTTGACTACTAAGGAGGGCAATTAAACAGGAGTAATTAATAAGGAAAAGATACATTTTTCCTGGAGTTACGGTTTGTTCTCCTCTAGTTTCTTTTTAATCTCTTGCTCGTTAATTAGGTAATAATTATAGGAAATTTATATAAACCATGACATTATGATCTAGCAATGTGCTAATCGTAGGAAGTAGTAACAAATTATTTATTCTCAATATACACTCAACTATCTTTATAAAAATGTCATTTGTCTGAATTTTTTTTGCCTGCCATAATTTCTAGCCAGAGTATATTGGGAAAAGAGTCAAAAATACTCCTCAAGTATCGATTATTGTTTAACTAGATTCCTACCGTTAAAATTTATTTATTTATACCCCGCCATTAATAAACTCATCACTTTTACCCTTCAAATGAATGGAAAATCGAAATCCTTTAAAATTAACCCGATTTCTTTGATAGATCCATTTCCCTATGGCCCATACCCCGACCCATTTCCTCATTCTTCTTCTTCATCTAGTTCCTTCATTTCTACAGCAAGTGAAGTAACAATGTTGAGTGACTTTTGAGTTATAAAACAAAGTTAAATGACTTTCTAAATGAACTATTCAAAATTAAGTAACTATATGATCTATCATCTCTGTAATATAACATAACACGGAAAGTTGAATTCAAAGAAAACTAAGTCATTATAATGGAATGTTGCTATAGTAAATAATTGTTATAGAAAAGCTTGAATTAAAGCACTAGAGTTGTAAACTCAGAGATGAGAAAGTGACAGCAATTAGAGTTTGAATTAAAGGACAAATATATTTTACAATTGATAATTAAGCACTAATTATGTAAATACAATACACATCAAATCAAAATAAGCCAATAATCGTTGTATTTGGCTTAATATAGAGATGCATCCAAATTTACAATTAAGTTGCCAAACAAAGTTACAAAGTCTCAAGCTTCCACTGTTTGCAGCTTGGAGACAACCTTCTCATTTTTAGCAGCCTCAGTTAAATTTCCATGATTTTTCTCTGAATAAACAAGTGAAGCAAGTTTCATAATGTTAATAATCTGCTCTTCACTTAATTCTGGAAGCTTCTTCTTGTCCTCCTCTATAATTATAACATGGTTTTTGAGCTCTGGAAGATTTTGCTCCTTCATAACAACTTTGTCTTTCTTGTTGTACATCACATAGAGTATCATTTGGAGAATACCAAAGATAAATCCCAACACATTTGGAATCTATTGAACCAAAAAAATATAAAATTAGTTATATAGTTCAAAAAATTATACATATTAAATTTAGTAGCGGAGCCAGCAATTTCGTCAAGGGTGTTTCCACACTTTTAGAACGTAGTGGGTGATTTTTATATTAAGGGGTGTTCAACATTGATATATATCAAAATATTTATATTTAATCTATATATTTGAAAAAAATTTCCGATGAAGTGTGTTCATCTGACCACCCTTGGGTGAACGTAGATATTAATAGGATATGAAAGTTAGAGAACTCACAGCAATGTTGAAGTCTTTTAACAGAAGACCATAGAAAAACCACATCACAGCACTTAAAGTGAGGAAAAAAGAGAGGAGAAATGGCATGTATTCCACACTCTTTGTCTTGATTACTTGTCTCTGCATTTAATAGGAAATTCAACATCATTATTTTCCTCTACTGATAGTAATATTGCTCGAACTTTCTAAAAATCTTGATGCATGTGTGTCAGATATAGATGAACTAATATTTTTAAAGACCCGAATGATATAATACAATTTTTTTAACATGTTGTAATAAGTTTGCTGACTTATTTTGTAGATAACTGATTCTACCTATGGTAGACAGTTACCTATAATTATCTTTCATATGATCTGATTTCAATAATATGTTCGATTCTTGTATGTCCAAACTTACCACTATGCATAATGGTGCTACAAAAACACACAAGGAAAACACGAGGCAAATCCATCCAACAATTTGGGCACGAATTGCTCCTTGGAATAGAAATTGAGTGACGACGACAATAATTCCAAATCCACCAACCACAAATAAAAGAAGTAGCTTTATAGTTTGGACCTGTATTTGTAAAGTCAAAAATCAAATACGAGAAGTTATCCATAATTATCTCGTAGCCCGTCGTAGGTGATCTGATATTTTGAAAGTACGTTTATTAGTGCATAGAAAAACTTACCCTGGCTTTCTTTGGTGCATAGAAAAGGTAGAAACCAACATATAAAGTCTCAATGAAGCATCCAAAAGTGTTAATAGTGATGAGAAGTGTGGTGTTGGTCTTGAGAAAAGCATAGTAAATCCAAAGCATTGCACTGAATAGAGCAACCACATAGGGAATTGATTGATAGCCTTCTGTTGATTTTTTCTTGTAAATATTATAAAATGTTGGCCTGTACAAACATAATTAATTAATTGATTAACTCTTTGGAGGAGGATAAAAAATGAACTTAAGGAACAAGAGACCTACAGTGGAGAAAGGAAAACGAAAAAAGAGAGAATGTTTCCTGCAACATAGTTCGAAAAAGGATAAATTAGTAATATTAGAATATTCCATGCAATCATTTAATTATGCACGTAAATGATTGAGGATATCTAATTACGATGATGTTATTGATAATATTTTATTTCCCCTGTCTATACTCTCTCTGATCCTTTTTATATGTTACCTTTTGTGATTTTGCAAAATGACATATAGTAAAGATCATCCATTTATAGTAATAATGACATATAAAAGGGACCAGATGGAGTAATATATACTACTATATACTGATAATAAAGAATAACTAAGTAATAAATATAGCAAGTGAATATCTACCAAGGACACCAAATGCAAAGGTCCAGTGGTCAGAAAATCCAGCCATTTTTTTTTTACCAAAGAAAGAAATATTTTGCCTTTGCTCTCTTACTTGATTAGTTCTAGTTGAAAATGAATTATGAAGATAGTTCATCTGAGATGTTTATATAGTAGTAAGTTTTAGTTGAGAACTTCTCTTTATGATAAACTGTATTTCTTTTTCAATATCTTTTAAATAAAAAACAAATTAAAGCACTTTTTAATGAGGTGTTTTACTATTATATATTCACAAAGGACCCCATGTAACGCTTTTATTATGTCATCGACTCATCTTCTAATCCACAGGGGCACTAAGCTTGCTACTGACGAATTAGATTTCTCTCTCTGTTCTAATTTATGTGATATCGTTTGACTTGACATGAAATTTAAGAAAAAAAAACTTTTGAAATTTTTTATTTAAAATAAATCATATATATTTGTGTGGTTGGTTATCTCACAAATATTTAGGCAATATTTTAAAATGAAATCATTACTAAGTATATATAAAATTGTGTCATTGTATGGAATGAATAAAAATGAAAATGTATTGTATAAATTGGGAGAGATGGAATATGAACTAAATTATTAAATTAGATTTGCTTTTTTAAATATTCTGTAAACAAAACGTTTTCCTAATCAGCAAAAGTTCAATCCAGAAATGATGGAGGGACCAGTACTATTGTTTGCCATTTAGCATTAATAATTAATAGACTCGGATTATATATAAAATGCTGGCCCTCATTATTTCTTCGTAAGAAGAACAATTTACTACAATAGGATATGATTTGCTTTAATTTGGAAGCTTTATTAGTAGGCTTATCTTGTCTACTAGGTGGGTTGTGGATTGTGTCATTTATCTGTGTAGTACGTAATGAAAGTAAATGGATCCAATTTCTTGTTTTTATATATATAACGGATGGCTTTTCAACCAGATTCGTAGTGTTTCGTAACAATATAATATTTTGATACACTATGGTGCACACTACACAGGAGTAGAGCCACATAGTAATAAGGGGTTTCATCCAAGTGAAAAATCATACTATTTTTATATGATAAAAATATTTTTTATGTATATATAATAGATGTCGAACCCCTTTCGTTTAGTTCATGTATCTTTCTTAAAATTTTGAACTCCCTTAAAGAAAATTCTCAACCCCATGCATGCATATTTTGTGCAATACTACTCCAAAATAAGGTGCTATGAGCACCACAACTAGGATAGAAATCAAAAATATTATATTTTGGGCAATTCCAAATCATATTTAGGGATGAAGGATAAGATATAAATGTTTCTTTGAGATAATTAATATATGTGCAGAAATTAATTTTCTTTTAACAACTTGGATACTACCTTTTATGGATTTATATCAAAATCTTGAACTATATCTTATATCATTTTGCTTTTTCTTCATGTTTTCTTGGATAAGATTCATCCTGTATTTATCCACCTTTACATTTAGAAAAGGAAAAATAATGGGAGACAACAGGAGGACGAAGCTTTAATTTAGGATCTTTTGGATGGCTAGCGTCCTCTCAATCATCAGCAGCCACTAATTAATAACATGCATGCCTTTGAATTATATATCTACTTTTTCCCTATCATATTTGAAGCCATGCAGGACGTGGCTAATTTATCCTCAGCCCCAAACAAAATATAGTAAAGCACTAAACTCCAGCTATGCGTGAATTTATTATACTCAAGATTTGTAAAGATAATATGCACATATATATATTTGATTCCTCTTTTGATTCTTTCCTTTGATTATTTGAATTTTCTATTTCTTTCTTTGATATGTCTGAGCGAAGAAAATAGTTATTCACTCTAACTAGTTCGTTTTCAAAAATTATAGTATGAGTTTAGAATTATTTGAAATCCTATAAGAAGACAATATTACTCCTATAATTGTAAGTAATTAATATTCACGGTCAACTATTTACATGGGACAATCTAATACCTCACTCATTGGACGTACACTCTGAGACTGAACATTGGAATATGAACAACACATGACGGATATTATTGTCTATCTAAGCAACTTAATTATGACTCTTAATTAGGATCATAACTTATACAAACTTTTAAAAATTTCGAATAAATAAAATTTACATAATAGAACACTTCCGATGGGAAATGAAAGCAAAGTCTAGTGATTAATTGCAGCTTAAGATAGTTCTTTTACTTATTTATTTCAATTCAATTACTTAAACAATATCAGAATTATTCCGAGTGATCACGTATTTTTAAAATAATTTGAAATGTTGCAGTATATGTGGTTCTATGGTGTAGTGGTTAGCACTCTGGACTTTGAATCCAGCGACCTGGGTTCGACTCCCGGTAGGACCTAATCCTTTTTAAAATGTTCTGTTCTGTGTTTTTGCTTAGGCCCAGGCCCATGTCTTTGGACCAAGCACTGTTTCTTTCTTAATCATGCATCAGCAAAGAGTCCAGTGATTAATTGGGCCTGTAAACTTGACGGGTATGGGCTTATTCGTCGTTATTTCTGTTATTAGTTATTATCTCTCATACCTAGATTATTGTATTATTTTTGTTGAAATTTTCATTACTATTTGTTATTTTTGTTACTGTATGTTGTTTCTTATGCTTTAATTACTTCTTTTGGGGAGACTACTTTGGACTATATATTATTCTGTTGTATCTTTCTTAGAAAATATTCGTCAATGATACACTTTCCTATATGTATCAATTTACGGCAAATAGTTTGTTTTTCAAAAAGAAAAAAGAAATGACAACGAATAATTAAAACAAAATTGTATAGCTGGCATGGCACTTGACGTTGGTTGTTGGCAGTTGGCATCACACATTGATATCTATTATAATAATTCCAATTAATTAATTAATTAATTAATACAAAGTATATTGTCTAATATACTATTCTAATTTTTCTTGGCACAACTATGAGATTATGGGTCAACTCAAATACCGAATTAGTTGGTAAACTACCCAATATCCTTAAAGGGATGGCGCGCTATGTGAAAATTATCAAAATTAAGGCTAAAAAATATATTTATTTATAAATAGAACCCTCGCAAAAGATTGAAATAATGCTTGATTTGTCCATTTATCTAATTACATTTTTTTTTGAACTTCAAGAAAATTCATAGCTGCTACAATCACTGCCAAAGCCTCTGCTCTTCGTGTGAGTTTTTGTTCGCATGGGGTAAATTTTTTCACTATGCATTCGCTCATAAACCACACAGGAGATGTAAACTACACTAGGTGAACTCTGTGTGATAGCTTGAGAAGGCATTGAAAGGTTTCAAAATCACGACCTCCTATGTTCCAGGTCATAAAGATTTAGATCTCTCTACAGTCTACACTTAATTCGTTAGAGCATAGTTGCGGCCATTAACGGTGCCAATTGTTTTTAAGCATTATTGAATTATAAATAATATTTGATGAATTTTGAAAGCTGTTACTTATTGATTTCGAGGATATGAGATTTGTTAACAACAATTTCATGATCAAATAAAATCTTTTATTGATTTTTAGATTGCGATTTTATTTCGAAATACATACTTGAATATAAAATTTAGTTTTCAAAATCTATTTACATATTCAAATTACGCACAAATATAAAGCATTTCAATCTATTTACATATTTGAATTACACTTAAATATGAAGCATTTCATTATTTATTTTTATGTGCAAATCCAAAGTTAATGAATATATACCTCAACGAGAATATTAACTTAGATTAGTGACATATATCTTTATTTTTCTGTCTCTTATCCAAAATTTATATTTGGAGGAAAACTCGATTTTACCTATTTCAATTTGAAATTATATTGTGATATTTGTTAAATTCATGATTCCAATTTTTTTGCTATATTCATGATGCGACAACTTAGAATAATGATTTCCACACCAAAAATCATTTTTAATTAGTGTAACTTTCATCAGTACCACACCACAGTAAAATATTGGTAGTTTGGTACTTAGGAAAGAGAAAGGGTCGGCCATTCCATAATTTGTCCCCCACTTAATTCCACAATAAAAAATACTTCAATCATTTCAATTGCCACTCATTCCTCATGCTCGAATTTTACTTGATATATTTCGGCATAAATTACGTGATATATATTGATTTCAATACTAGTTTTCGTTAAAAAAAATGATTCATGAAATTTTAAAAAATAAAGAAAATATTTAATTTTTATAATTCTAAATTAAAATTATATACCAAATATATTAAAATATTCTTTATTTATTATTTTTAATATACGGCATAGAAAATTGAAATAAAGATGCCAAAAGAAAAAAGAAATGCATCAATTTTTTTAAACATAGCAAAAAAAATTATTATTTTAAACAGAAAAAATATTTTATTCGAAAAAAATGAAGTTTAAACTCTTAATATATATTATCAAAGAGAAGATAAAAAATATTTCAAGTGAAGAATATTTTTTTAGTTTTTTTTAAAGAAAAGTGTGTTTGACATTCGAAAATTAATCCACAACAATTTGACAAGTGACGATGATTCAAACTTAAAAATTTTAGTTTCAAATTAAAATGAAAAAAATAAGCACAATAGATAATCAATTGATTTGTTTTATTATTTTTTTTAAAGAAAAGTATGTTTGACATTTGAAAACTAATTCACGACAATTTGACAAGTGACGATGATTCAAACTTAAAAATTTTAGTTTTAAATTAAAATGAAAAAATAAGCACAATAGATAATCAATCGATTTGTTGTATTAGTTTTTAAGATTAGCAAAAGTTTAATTACATTTAAATTTGTGTACATTAACGCCGCCCCGTCAATTTGGCCTTAGCTGTAAAAAATCCAGTCCCCTCATTATACCACGGAGGGTCACCGTGATATGACGTCATCTCCCTCGTGGCTGACGCAGTCAACGTTTTTCCATTTGCCAGATTTTCAGTCAAAAACCCCAAAATAGAAGAATACTTCAGCAGTAGTAATAATTAAAGTTAGAGAGCAAAAATAAAAAAACAAAAAGCCGCCTTTTCCATTTCCCTTTTTTCGCTTTCTTTTCATTGACCTTTTCCCCATTCACTTTTGTACAGCTTTCTTCATTTTTTCTTCCCTAATTTCTTTCTCCAGAGAAAAAGATATGAATGGAGTCGCTCCGCCGAGGAGTTCGGGTACCGACGGTGGCGCAGTTGAAAATACGGCGTTTCTCCGGACGTATCAGACCTGGAAAGGCAGCAATGTAAGTAGTCGATTTGTTTCCTCTGCTACTCCTACCATATTTTAGGTTTTTATAATGATTATGAGTGTGATATTGTGTTTTTCTGCTGAATTTTTTCTAGAAATTTTTGTGATTTAATTTCGGTTTTAGTTGAATCGATTTATTATTTTGATCTCTAATTGCTTGAGATAGTTGAAATCTACCGTATATTTGATTTCGTTATTGGCTTCGCTTTCAGATTATTTGAACAGGCCGTTGAATTAGTTGTTCATAGTTATTTTTAATTAGTGTTGTGATTCAGGAGGTAGATTCTAGTTTTCAAAAGATAAGTTTTTGATGGCAGTTTGTATTTTAACCTTTTAGTTTCTACCGTTCCTGTGCCAATCATAAGTATTGAGCACTTGGCATCTTTTGAATTCTTGTTGTAACTTAGGGGATCAAGCATGGGGAAATAGACAACAAGAATTGAACCTATACTTATTGTGTGGAATACTCAAACTGATTCCATTGGGCTGTAAGTTCAGGTAGTGCCACATGACAGTTGATCCATATACCTAAGTATCTATTAACTACCTTTTCAAGTTTTGGCCAATAAGAATATACAAGAGTCAGGAGATAGTATTTTGTTTCCTTTTTTCAATTTATTTTGGGGGTGGAAAGAGGTTCCGCAGAGGTTTATGATCACATGCTGTTTGGATTTGAGATAAAAGTTTGTTTGAGCCAGCTAATTGGGTTCATGGTTTATGAGGACATTCTGTTTGGATTTGCCATAAGAGTCTTTTTGAGCTAATTAAGTTCATTGAGAAATGGAAATAAGAAACTTAAAATCATTATCAGATGGAAAGTGATCTTGCTAGGCTGTGCATTAGTTGAGGAAAGATCCCCTGCAACTAGGGTAGCAAATTATTGAGAGATAAGTTTTCAAAGTAGGTAAGAGTTAGTATATGATTGAGATTGCATCTTATGATGTGGCCTAGCCTTCAGTGGTCTAAAAACCATGTATGTATAGGGTGCAAACGTGAGTAGACTGTAGAGACAAAAATGCTCTGTGATTTCTTTTCAATTGCCTAAGAATTGGTGGACATAGTTATCTCGTTACCTATGCTAGTAGGTAGCAGGTACCTAATGGAGTTAATAAGGTCTCCATTACCCGAAGATCAAATGTAACAGGAAGAAAAGTTGTAAGAGTTGTTGCAGTAACCTTTGGAATCTCTCTAGGGATCAAAAGTAAATACAACAGTCCAAAAGCAGAATTGCTGCAAATTCTGTATTCTTCCGACTCTCTAAAGAGGAAAAAAGAATAAACACTGAAGCAATACTTGTAGACCCCAAAATGTTCTCCTCATCTAAAACTACTACTAAATAAAATTAAAGCACCCAAGGTTGTGGCCTAGCGGTCAATGAATGATTGAGAGCCATGAGGTCTCAGACTCAAATCCCAGTGGAGACAAAAGCACTAGTGATTCTTACTATTTATCCTAGCCTAGATGGACAGAGTTGCATGTTGCTAGTGGGAGGTGGCAGGTATCCTTTGGAATTAGACAAGGTTCTTGAAAGCTAGCGGGAACGTCAAGTTCATAAATAAAAAAAATTAAATTAAATGACCTGCAGGACCAGAACAATAAGCTGCCCCCGGCCTTTTCTTTTGGAGACCAATCTACTCCAAATTATTGAAAAATGAAGGGAAAGAAAAGAGAAAAACTATAAGCTAGCGCTACTTATCAAAGAAGCGAAAAAACCATAAGCTACCCCAAAAAGGAAAGTTCTATGCTATCTATTTCTAGAATTTTGTGCAAAACAAATTAGGTACCTACAAATACATTAAGTCAAAAATTTTACTGCTAACGGAAGTATGGAACATTGGATCTTTACTGACATTACCTTTTTTTACCATAAAGAGTAAAATGTATGGTTAGGATATTATCCCAGTTAGCGATATTGTTGTTTGTTGCTAAAATTTTGACATTCTTTTCTTTTTGCATTTTTGGCTGTCTTAGCACATCTCGTGATTTTGCTTACTCTCTCTTAGTTTAAGTGTTGCCTTTTGATTGTGCAGAAATTTTGTCTTCAAGGAAGGTTCATATTTGGGCCTGATGTGAGGTCGCTCTTTATGACCATCTTCCTTATAGTTGCCCCGGTTGCTGTGTTTTGCGTATTTGTTGCGAGGAAACTTGTAGATGACTTTGCTGGTCATTGGGGGTGGTCTATCATGGTCGTAGCTGTTGTTTTTACACTATATGTAAGTGCTTACTATTTTTTTTAGAAGTTAACTAAGCTTTCATTCTGTAAGCATGATTTCAAAGTTCTTTATATACCTCAAGTATTTTATGGTTATATCGGCTGTCTTAGCTGGTGGAATCAAAACAAGTATTGTACCTTTTGATCAATTTCAGATAATGGAATTCTATGATTAGTTTCCTGCTCATTGGTCTATATATTTTTCTTATTATGTAAATACTGTGTTATTTACTCAGCTGTTGCTTTTCTTTGTTGTATTTGCATTCAGTTTGAGCATTAAAGTAAGTTTGGTGATTCATGAACAAAAACAAGTTCCGTTTGGACATTAATTGTAAATGTTCATAATGTGTCAAAACAACTGGCTAGTTATGATTTATTAATTGTGATCTAATTGCAAGAGATCTTTTGCCATTGCTTAACATTGTAGCTTGGTTAATTATATGATAAACCCACAACTTCATCAGACGAGAAACTTCCAGAAATGTTGTTTCTTTTGACTAGTATCTTCTCTTTACAGTCTAAAACATCAGTAGGTGCTCTGGAGCATGCCTAATGGCTTAAGTTTTCATGCTAGTTCTATTGTGTTTAGATGCCTCTGTTAATCGACTCAGTTTGGCAATCCATATCCATTAGTGCACAAATTCTTTTTAACAAGAATTCTCCTAGTAATTATCTTATGAACTCCAGGCTATATAGTTTGAGTGCATACTTATAATAAGATGTGGATTGCATGAATAATTATGTCAAACATATAAAATGATCAGAGCATTCCCTACACCTCTGTTATGAACAAAAAAGGTCGTAGCATGGTTAGTTGGTCAAGCAAGAGGTTTTAGGTATTTTTTATGTACAATGCAGATTATGTTTTGAAGATGCTGTTGGGTTCAAAGGACCAAGTCAATCTTCTGCCAGTATTTTCTAGTTGAACTAAATGATTGTTGCAACTAAGAAAAGATGGATATTGTTTTATAAATCACTTAATCCAATGTAGTCTGGATCAACTTTTGAAATCTACTGAACAAAGAAGAGGCACTTCGTAAGGCCATTAATAAGTGGAAGATGTGCTGCAGTCTACTCTAGAAACAAAAGTGGAAGTCTGTGCTGCAGTCTACTCTAGAAACAAAAGTGGAAGTCTGTGTATGGAGAGAAGGTTGGTTTTTCATCTATTCTCCAGAGACTTAACAAAGACAGAAAATTCTACTAATTTCCAGATTTTAATTTGTCTTCTGTACATGCAGATTTTCCATTAAATGTTACTGTGTTGGTGGATTTAAGTAATTTTTATTATAGGTCTTTTATCTTAGCTTTAAGAAACATATACAATCTTATTAATGAACAGAAATTTCTAATCATGGTTCATTTCAACAAAAAAAAAAAAAAAAGAAATCTCTAACCATGGTATACATATAACGGTGATGAAAAAGCTTTGTGTGGGCAGGTGGGTGGGGGAAAAGAGCGCTGGTATTTGGGACATCGGATAGTGAGTGATGTGATGGTGGAAGTTTGTATATTCCTTTATTTTTCTCTGCACTAGAGAATGTGCCTGGTTTCTTGCAGCTTTATTTTCATTTCTTGGATATCACACAAAAGTGGATTGCCTGCTTTTTAGTGTCATGTTAATACAGATGATCTTCTGTGTTATTTCCGATGTTTCTTGCCAATTTTTGTAACGTAAAGGAACTACTAATTGGGTTGTTTGCTGAACTTTTATTTTATGGCCAAGAGAGCTATAGATTCATGAGTCAAAATAGAACGTAATAAATGTTATTTTCTTTGAAAGGTCTTAGTCCTGCTTATACTGACATCTGCAAGAGATCCTGGTATAATTCCCCGCAATCCTCATCCTCCAGAGCTAGAGAGCTTTGAAGGAAGTATTCAAACTGGACCTCTTCAAACTCCACAATTACGTTTGCCCCGCATCAAGGATGTGAATGTCAATGGAATAACTGTAAAAGTAAAATATTGTGATACCTGCATGCTGTATAGGCCTCCACGCTGTTCTCACTGTTCAATTTGCAATAACTGCGTGGAACGATTTGACCATCACTGTCCCTGGGTTGGGCAATGTATTGGCTTGGTGAGCACTTTATCCTAATCTCTGAATTTTTTTTCTACTTTGCTGTTGGACCCTACAATATCTTACTCTCTTTCCGGTTTTATTTTCCTCTAAAATCATGTCTTTGCATTGCATGGATGGTTTTTCCTCTTTTTTTTTCTTCTTAATTTGTAAGTAACGAACGCATTTAATATTCCTATTTGTTTATTAGTTTCATAACTTCTTTAACTGTATGCAGTATTCCAAAAAAAGCATTTTTTTTAACCCTCAGGGGTTGGCTAGAAGTAATAGACTTGAGCCTTAGGATTTGCTCCCTTTCAAGGTCTCAAGATCGAAACCCACTGGGTGCGAACAATTTCTGAGGGCCATCGGATTGGGTAAAACCTGAATTAACCGTGGTGCACTTGCGGGAAACTCCTTGCCGAGGGCCTGTGCACCCCCTGGATTAGTCGGGGCTCTAAGAGACTCGGACACCCGGTGCAAATAAAAAAGAACAACATTTTTTTGTTAACTATAATTGTTGTCTATTCTTTTTTGATCAATAACTTTTTATGATTATTCATTGTTTGATTTGTGATCAATTGGCTTTGTAACTCTCCGTTTGTGGATCATACTGTGATTATTGCTCGAAAGATGCCTTGGATTCTGAGTTCTGAGTGACTTGATATCTGCATGTTACCGTAGACTCTTTATTTTATGTTCATGACCAGTGTCCTGCATCCCTCGGTTTTTCCTGTCGTCCCAAAAGGATTTTAATCAGTTATCATTTCTCCTCTTTGTTCTGCCTGAATCCACAAAGCCTCCTCAAGGATATGTTTTGGGTCATTAAATTCTTCTCATTAAAGGTTGTAAAGCTAGAATGGCACTTGACCAAGCTTTCAGTCTGTCATGAACTTTTCCCATCCATGCCACTCTTTAGGTTAACAACACCAGCCAGTTCATGGTCAAGTTAGTTCTAAAGTATATCGACTTAAATTTGTCTACTTGCTAAATGTTTTATGATCAAAGATTGAGTGATCTGAGTGGGGAACGACTCCTCTTGTTTTCTGCTCTTTAATTTTCTCTAGCAAATCTATTGTTTAAAAATATTTTCCGTTTGCAATGTTATCTGCACATCTTCTCCTCACTTAATCCTGGTAGAACATCTTGGTTCTCCCTTTTTGCGATAAAGATCATCTAGGTCTCTAAGTTGTGGAAACGATTCTTCTTGTCTGATCAAAATTTCTGTAAGCACCTTCATACAAAATTTCTAAGTGAAATCTGTTAGCCTTTAAATTGAACTACATTCTGTTTGGTGGTGCAGAGGAATTACCGCTTCTTCTTCATGTTCGTATTCTCAACTACCTTACTTTGCCTATACGTCCATGGCTTCTGCTGGGTCTATATTAGAAGGATCATGGATGGTAAGCAGACCAACGTCTGGAAAGCAATGGGGAAGACTCCTGCCTCCATTGTGCTAATCGTTTATACATTCATATCAGTCTGGTTTGTTGGTGGTCTGTCTATCTTCCATCTTTATCTTATTGGGACAAACCAGGTAATATATTCTTTTTGACAGCTGTAATGTTTCAGATGTTTTCACTTCTTTTTCTTTGTTTCTGTAGTTCTCTAAATGATTAAAGCTCATGACGGACTTTGATTTTCTAGGATTAGCTTAATGTTTTTGACACTTGAGTCTTCTATCTGCTTGCAGTCTACATATGAAAACTTTAGATATCGATATGATCGACGGGTTAATCCTTTTGACAAAGGTGTAGTCCGTAACTTCTTAGAGATATTCTGCACCAGTATTCCTCCCTCCAAGAACAGATTCAGGGCCAGAGTGCAGAGAGAACCTGGGATACCAGCTCGTCAAGTGGCTGGTGGCTTTGTTAGTCCGAACTTGGAGAAAACAATGAGCGACTTAGAAATGGGAAGGAAGCCAGGTTGGCATGAGACTGCTACAGGAACTGATGATTTTGATGGACAACCTAGAAATGATAATCAGTTAGATAAGGATGAAGAGCTCTTGGCTGCATCCCCAGAGCTAAGCAACACCACCTCGGCTGAAGGGCGTAGTATCCTTCATCCCAGGCGCTCTAGTTGGGGAAGAAGAAGTGGAACTTTGAACATACCGCCTGATGTAATTGCCATGGCATCTGAAATTGGAGAGTCTAATCGGACTACTGTCAGTGAGAGTACTTACCGGATTGACAACCAGCAATTGTAGTTTGCCTGTATGCTGTTTAAATTATTGTAGAAGAACTGACAAATAGAGGTTTTAAGCCAAAGGATGATCCTATGACCTGTCCATCCCTTCAATCGACGGGGTCAGGCTTGAGGAGGTGTGCTGTTGTGTGTATACATCTGTTTTCCATCTACGTTTAGTTTTCTATTGTTGAAAGTTCATTGGAATGTGCTTAATCTGCAAAGAGAAAATTCTTACCAGTGATGGCTTCCAACTGTTATATGTGATATATTGTGAAGATACAAACTCTATTCTACTTCTTCCCTCTTTTTGGGTAATTGCCTCAAGTTATCACGTATGTGAATCTATAGCCACTGTTAGCATCAACATTTTGCTCCAGATGTGCACACTCCTTGACTTGACAAGTTTTCTAGAGAAACACATGATCAGTTTTAGCAAGGGCGTTAATGGTTCACAATAACACTGAAAGAGTATCTTCAAAGCAATTTATGGACATGTATTACCTAGAAAGGTAGCCTTTACGTCTTCTGTTTACTTTGATGCCTCCATTAGCAACGGGTGTTTGGTCGTTGGATGGGATGAAGACGACTATATTTTTTGGCTTACATTCAGATTCTCAAGAGGAAAGCAGATCAAAAATAGGTTGTTTAACAAATTCATGAAGCATCTCAAGATTTTTCATTCATGTTTAAGGACGGTCCATGCCCAAAAAAAAAAAAAAAAAAAAAAAAAACAACAACAAAACAACATACCCGTAAAATCCCACAACATGCCAAAGAAAAACAACATAATTAATCAACTTATTGATCTACACTACAAAATCCCAAATGAGAGATGGCATCCATCTGCGGTAACAATAAATCACACAACGAATGTATTGAGAATAGACCTTGTGCGAATTGTAATTGCTACCATGTAATTGACAGTGTATTTTAGTTTTCACTCGCACAATGGAATGGAAAGAGTGCATATTATGCAGCTAAACATTCTTCAATGCATGTTCTGAAGCCGTTTGACCATCATGATGCTCATTTCCATATAACGTTGTGCACAGTTGGTTAGACAATTAGATTCACTGGAGCTGAACTTGCTTCCAGGTGTTCCAGTGATACATTTATCCCAGCAAGTACTTGTAAGCTTTCCAACCATTTCATTGATCATGGCCCTTTCCTTCTCTTGCTGTAGAAAATTAAGAATTAGTGAGATGAACACACTCTTAACCATATCAGAATACTAGGGCTATTAAGAAAAGCAGAACACAACTGTTAACTGGACAACTGATATTTTATAAATTGCTCAACACCAAGAGGAACAACCAAAAAAAAACCTTAAACAAATCAAGACATCGAAGCAATTCCAAGTCGTGGAATATCCATTCTAATACTATAAGAAATGCAAGATTCTGCACTCACATAGCTCAAGATTCCAAAGCACTCTGAATCTCTTAGCTTAATATGAGAAAGAGGAAAAGGCAATGAACAAGATCCGAACGATCCTCACCAATATGTATTGTTCTGAAGAGGTGGGGAATGGTTGACAGCTATGGGAGAATTTCAGTAAGCATATTTACTGTAGTCATGAGGAAATAATGTTTAGAAATAGCTGCAGAAACTTTCTAATAAACTGTTTTCCGGAGAAAGAACATAAATTCTTTAGGCAAAACCTGACTAAGAATCCTATTTTACTAGTATGTTGTGTCCAACAGGCCTCAAAAAATTGCAGCACGAGAATTAAGTATGTACAGGTTATAGATGCCGGTGGAAAGAAAATTAAGGACTACATCATTAAGCACTTAAAGTGAAATCCAAAAATAATGAGCTCGAACAACTTTAACAAATCATGATTTTTCCAAGATGGTATCCAAGTTCCTTATAGATGACCATCACAGAGTGACTTCCTGTTAGATTGATGGCACAGGACTTGGGACATAATCAGCCATCCCACAAGCAAAAAGGTAACCTAGCAAATAAAACTTCCGTGTAGCTAGAGTAAGATCAAACTGTGATTAAGATAAATGAGCTCAAAAGTTTTCTTCTTATTAGTTTAAGAGCTGCAAACTCATTCAAGGAGCTTCATAAGATAAATGAGCACACAAAAATTAACTCTTTACTAGTTTAATAAGCTGAAAATTTTATTCAAAAAGCTTCATAGAAACTTTTGGGTGATTCTAGTTCCATTCCTTATAGGAATTTGCAGCATCTACAGTTTTTCCAGTCTTCTTATTGCTTTACTAAGGTCAGAAGAAAAAGTGGGATCAAAATCACAAACTTAACTGTGCCAAATTTTGGTTCGCGTCTATTCTATAGTACCACCTCATGTTGGAGGATTATTCCAGGTGATTGTCTTATCTTCTCTCACAGAAAGTAGGCTTTATGAAACTAAGCCAGAGAGACAAACAAAAGGAACCAATTTCTCAACTATTTAGATCAATATTAATAGAAAGTCAAATGAAGCATTATTGAGAACAGTACCATTTTAATAGTTTTTTTTTATTGGATTTGCACCGGGTGTCCGAGTCTCTTAGAGACCCGACTAATCCCGTCAGCCCCTCGGCAAGGAATTTCCCACAAGTGCACCACGATTAATACAGGTTTTACAAGTCTGATGGCCCTCAGAAATTGTTTGCACTCAGTGGGTTTCGATCTTGAGACCTTGAGAGGGAGCAAACCCCAAGGCTCAAGTCTATTAATAGTTGGTATACGCCCTATAACAATGTTTCAGGATAAAAGATCCATGTGAGTAAATAACACTACTCTAACCGGCGCTATCAACACTATCCGATTTAAGAGTTAATAAAATTCAAAGGAAAACGGAGACAGACGACACTTCTGTTATCACTAAACTTTTTGACTAAAGCAGCTGAAGTAATCGTCCAGAACAAAATGGAAGGCAAATTTAGTTCCAAGCATCTCAAACAATAAGTGCAAAGTCGAATAAAATAAGTAAGTGTGCTTGCATGGCTGTGCATAAACAGATATATACAATCAACCGAATCGGAAAAACTCACATTGAGAAAATTCTGCAATTCTGGGGACTGAAGAGCTGAAGGATCCATGGAGACTTTCCCGGAGCAAATCTAATGTTTCTGATTTTTCCGGTTAGAAGGAAATTTTATCGACTTGAACCGTATTGCAAAACCCTAACCGATTGAATCGGAATATGAAGTAGAATTAGATAGTTGTGTTGGACTGGCCCATAAATTTTAAAAAGATTTGGACTTCTAAGCCCATTAAGCGTCCGTAAGTTGATGGCCCGTCTCTATATTTGTATCGTTTAAATACATTATTAGGTAATATAAAAAAACTCATTTTATGTAACGATTAATTTGATATGATCACATCGTTACTTTAATATTTTTTTATCATTTTGTCTTTATTTATTATTTAATAATTATATTTAGCCCTTTTGCTCTGCTTTTTCATAATAGCTCTATCTCATACCCTACTTTTCTTGTAAGTTTATCATTCAACTCATAGATATGATATATTATAAAACGCCGGACACCATCAAAATGATTCAATCTATCTAAACAATGTATTCATTAAAATAATATAACATGATACAATGCGGTGCAATATGGTACATTATGAAATAATACGTAACAACTAATTATAACTCAACATGCTCAATTCTTACAAAGTTTAATTTTTTTAAATATTTATTTTCTTATAACATGTCACACAAAAAATAAGTTATTTTAAAACGATTTTAATAAAAAAATTTATGAATCAATTTGAATTATATATCAGCATGATATTTAAACGGACTAAATTAGACGAGTCTTAATTTAACAAACATACTCATTAAGGGATAATTAAATATGTAAAATATTATTTACACATGTTATGCAAATGTTGGTTGGTATATTTAACGGAGGGGGATAATTTAAATTTTGGTTTCACCTTTATTAGATTCTTCTTTTTCAATTCATTTAGGCTTTAGCCTTCCAATTCCCTTTTTTTTTTTTTCTTAAAATAAGGAATTGAAATGCACTTCAAATTTCCTAGAATGGGTTGTGGCGTTTCCAAGATAGACGCCAATGGCGTTGCCATACCTAACAGATCAATTATCTCTAATTTCTCTACTAAATGGAAGCACACAACCAAATCTATCCCTCGTAAGAAAGAAACCTTGTTGATGCCTGAAAATAGACCTTCAATTTCTGTTTCAAAATCTGATGATAATAATTTGTATTGTGTCATCCCCGAGGGGGCTAACGAAAAAAGGATCGCGAAAATAAAGACAATGGTTGAGGAAGCCGAAAAAAATGATGAGAGAGGACTACTGCGTGAAGACGAAGGAAAGGAGATGGATGATGATGATGATGATGATAATAATAACGATGATGAGAGGGCGATTAGTAAGGGTCGTGTTGATAAGGAGAATGTTAATAATGATTTCCCTAGTTCACCGAGTTTTAGGGTTTATTTCACTGATAAGGATGATGAAACAAAGAAGATTAATGATGGTATGTGTAACAATTGAAATTATTTACGAAACAAAAGATAACTTTATAATTTATCGAAAATTAATTAATTTTACGATGATAGGGATAATAATTCTTCATAATATAATTGTATAATGCAGATTATAACAAGGTTGGCTTGAAGGACGTTACCGCAATTGCAGCTAAGGTGTGCATGTGAATTTAACAATTATTAGTTCTTTTCTTTTGCATGATTTCTTTTTCTTTCAGATAAAAAATATTTATTATTTAACCAAGAAATTTATAGCTAGAAAGTTAGTAAATGTATAAATTTTCGTTGTTCAATATTAAGATTGTCAATTATGGATATCTTTCTCTTTTTTTGCCAATTCATTTTTATTTTTGAAAGATGTAAAACATTTTTAGCATTCCATTATAGCATGGTGGATTGGTAAGTGGCATTAGTCGCTTAAATTTTGTTTATGAATTCTGATATATATTTTGAAATTACGTAAAAAAAATTATAAATTGACAATTCTAAATGTTTTAATAATGATAACTTGATACAGAAATCGGAGTCGCTCGGAGGGAGGAGAAGAAAGAAATAAGAAAGAGGAGCACTCAACAATATCATCATAAAGTAGCTTCTTGATTATATGGCATGCTGAAGGGGAATTATTAAAACACCTCTACACATTGCTTTGTTTTGTTACGCTTTTGACTGTATATCAACAAACAATAGAAGGTTTCTTCAGGCTTCATGTAACGTGGATTTGAGATATATAAGATGATTGAACTTATTTGTAAACCAAGTATTCTTCTATGCATTTTGTTTTAATTTTCTTCTTTTGAGGTGTATATATTTCTAGTTATTTGGTAAAGATATTTAATATATAATTATATTAGTACCCTTTCTTACTGTACATTTTTTTTTAGAAATATTCTGTAATTAGACAAACTTATGATATGTATTTATATTATACCATTATAGTTTGAAAAAATAACCATTTAGGGTTTTGTTTCTATGGTAAAGATTTTGTTGTTATTTTCACTCTCCTCTCTCTCCTCTCACCTCTCTCCGTTCTCTCTCTTTTACAATTTCTTGTCAGATATATACAATTACATATGTATATCTGGTGCATATATATAATTATTTGATAGATATACATAGTCATTTTGGTAGATATACATATACAATTCGCCTCTTTCCACTCTCCACTCTCTGCCCTCTCTCGCTCACCTCTCTCCTCCCTCTCTTAATCTCGCTTGCCAAATATACAAAGACATATTAGTTACACATATACAGTAATTTGACAGATATACATATATAATTTGACAAATATATATATACACAATTCGCATCTCTTCTTCCTCTCTTTATTCTGCTCGCCTCTCTCCTCCACTCCAAGTCACATATCTGAGGCTATGCTATGTAATTATGTAAAATAAAGCTATTAAATTATATTAAATTTCAAATTTAAACTATTTATTTAAAAATTTCCCCCTTTTTTTTATAATCAAAATTTTACTGGTCCGTCTATCCTGATTATTTGTGTGGCTTCATTGATTTTGATGGCACCAAATTGTGCTTTCAAAGTGCCTTTGGGCATAGGTCCCATGAGTGGACCGCTATAGTTTTATTCATGGTCCATGGGACGCCTATGCTATGCTCGTAGGACTTTTATCTCATTTAATTCAAATATACAAAAATTTATACAGTACAATCTATTTTAAGTTAATACTTAATAACTTAATAAATATTTTAAAATAATATTTTTTTTCTCTTCCCCCGAAAAAAATTTACCGATTTCGTTAAGATATTGGAGTACAATTTTGGAAGAATATTTTATAAATATATGGTCCTATTAATATTATAAATTAGTAATTTTTAAAATTATAAAAATATCTAAGTCGGTTAAGTGAAATATGATTTTTGTATTTTTTATCTGTTGTTAAAATTTTAATCTTATTGAAATTTGTTTCTAATTTTTCTTATTGCATTAAAAAAATTCCACTATTGTCTTTGAACTGCATCAAAAAAGAGTTCTAGACGCAATAAGTGCTTTCTTATGCGTAATTGATTCTAGAGGTATTGTATCATCTTCAACTTTATCATCGACATTATTTTCTTCCATTATATCCATAAATTCTTCTAAGCAACAAACCTCAAAATACGTGACGTTCATTTCATTATGGTTACTGAGATTATTAATCATGACCTTAAATTCGTACGTGTTGTTTTCACAAAAAGGTTCACTTGAATTTCCTAAGTCTTCATCTCCCAATGATGTATTCAAAATTAATCTTCATTAAATCTCAAAAAAACTTTTTAAATTAATAAATATTAATTTATTCAATTAAATTGTACCTCTACAAAAATAATAATAATATATGATCCTGACATATTAGAGAGATTATAGTATATTCTATATATAAGTATACATATTTATACTTTAAATTTACAAATATGTATTTTTAGGAGTTATGTTACCAATTAGATACTCAGAGAGATTATATTATAATTATCCTGCCTATATGTACATGTCTTGTTAAGGGCTTTACGATATTTTTCTACTGAGCATGTTATTGTTGAAGCCAAAGAATCAATTGAGCATTAGTAAACACAAATTTGAGAGAAAAAATTCTTCTATTACTTACAAGAATAGATTACAAAACAACTCTCAACCTCACACATTACACTCTTATCTTGGTGTTCTTGGTGGGTGTTGAATAAAGAAGCTCAGCAACTCCTTTTATAGGGGAAATTCTACCCCCTTGATGTCATTGATGACCTCACAATGAGAACAATGGCAGCCACCATTTTTAACAGCACCCATTGTTGACAACAACCATGGTTGACAGCAGCCATGGTTGAATTCAAAAGGGAGGGTTGGAGTTCTTCAGTTATCATTCAAAATCGTTAATATTTCATTTGATCATGATATATTAATATGTATATTTATTTCATTAAATCACTTATTTATGTTAATTTAATATAAATATTCGATACTAAATAAATATTTTGATTTTAATATTAGTGTACAAATAAAAAATATTTGGATTAATCATACCAACTAGCATCTAGGTGTAGAAAATTTGTATTACCATTTTCATGAGAAGATTTGATTATGCGAGTACTATTGTGTTCACTCACCTAATTCTTTTTATGAATTTCAAAATAATATCGGAGTATTTAACAAAGTAAAAAAAAAATGAAATTCACAAGTCAATAGCTACTCGTTCAATAGTAACCCTTCAGAAGTCCCAAGAGCCCAAAGGAGCAACGGGTTTTAAAAACAAAGAGGAGAATGGTAAAATATTCTTTTTTTGTCTTAAAATAAATAAGTAAAGGAGGCAAAGAGGAGATATAAAGTGAGAAATGATCATTAATAAGATAAAGTCCAATAATTAAACAATTGAGCTATTATAATTTATTTGATTTGTTATTATATTTTACTCTTTCTATTTAAATGTTACTTTTTAATTTGACATGATATGTAAGAATTTTTTTTATTCTGGTTGTCTTGCAATGACCTCACTGGGCTGTTGAAAATATCTTGAACAGATGTGTAACAGCCTCACTGGGCGGTTGAAAATAAAATATCTTGAACAGATGTGCAACGGCCTCACTGGGCGATTAAAAATAAAATATCTTGAATAGATGTGTAACGGCCTCACTGGGCGGCTGAAAATAAAATATCTTGAGCAGATGTGTAACGGCCTCACTGGCCGATAAAAAATAAAATATCTTGAACAGATGTGTAACGGCCTCACTGGGCGGCTGAAAATAAAATATCTTGAACAGATGTGTAACGGCCTCACTGGGCGGTAAAAAATAAAATATCTTGAACAGATGTGTAACGGCCTCACTGGGCGGCTGAAAATAAAATATCTTGAACAGATGTGTAACGGCCTCATTGGGCGGTTGAAAATAAAATATCTTGAACAGATGTGTAACGGCCTCATTGGGCGGTTGAAAACAAAATATCTTGAACAAATATGCAACGGCTTGCTGGCTGTTGGGAATAAACTAGTCTGGTCCTCTTGACAGATGTCCTGTCATAAACTGGAAATAAACTGATTTCTGGTATAACTGGCATCTGGCATGATGAACAATAACTTGATATCTGGCATAACTGTATTTCCATAACTGACAAATAGTCTGGTATAACTGGAGAATAGGCTGGTATCTGGAATAACTGTAAAATTAATTATATCTGGAGAATCAACTGGCATCTGTCATAATTGAAAATCGTCGTCATATGGTGTAACTGGAAAACAACCTGTATTTTCATAACTGACAAATAGTCTGGTATAACTGGAGAATAAGCTGGTATTTGGAATAACTGTAAAATTAATTGTATCTGGAGAATCAACTGGCATCTGTCATAATTGAAAATCGTCGTCATCTGGCGTAACTGGAAAACAACCTGTATTTTCATAACTGACAAATAGTCTGGTATAACTGGAGAATAAGCTGGTATCTGGAGTAACTGTAAAATTAATTGGTATCTGGCGAATCGACTGGCATCTGTCATAACTGAAAATAATTGTCATCTGGCATAAAAAAACTGGCATCTGGCACAACTGGAAAAATAAACTGACATCTGGCATAACTAGAAAATAAACTGGTATCTGGCATAACTGGAAAATAAACTGGCATCTGGTATAACAGAAAAATAAACTGGCATCTGGCATAACTAGAAAAATAAACTGGCATCTGGCATTACTGGAAATAAAATG
>JAABOM020000096.1:21247019-21259764 GCA_011800125.2 Solanum clarkiae | reverse complement strand
CCCGGGCTTGCCTGGGAGGAACAAAACCGTGCGGCCTTGTGGGGCCAGAGCGGACAATATATGCACGTGTGGGGCCGGGTCGTGACACACACAGAGAGGATAACATGAGGGAATGCCCGAGGATATATGTTTAGTGACTCTGTTGGTCTCAAGTCTAAACACAGAAATATACATACTTTAATTCATTCATTTTGTTAGCCACTTGATTATATTTAGAGATCAAAAAAAACATGTACAGGATTTAATGTTTTTGCTCAGCTGCTGTTATTATCAGATGCAAATTAATAAAACACATCTCACTTTACTTGATTAAAAGAAAAACAAGAGAAATCCTGAGGTAGTTTGATCTTGTCCTACTTGGACCTCTAATATGTACTGGCCCATAGGTGAGGTTCTTCAATGATTGATGGTTATAGAAAGAAGACAAGGTAAACCTAAAAGCATAAGGACAAAGTTATGTCAAAAGACAAATTTTCTTATAATCCATGTGGATTTAATTAAAAATAAAATGGAAACGAACAATCCATTTAGGCAGATCGTTGGAAATAAAAGAATGCTTAAACTGGGTCAATGTTTGTCAGAAATTTTCGTAGTTTGGGTAGACCTGTATGTTCATGTAGGGATAATATTTGGATCTAAAGAATCTCTAACTTGCTTTAGAATGCGTTATTTAGTATTGAAATTGATCAGGATAGAGCTGAATGAATACAATGTTTTGAGTGCTTGATCTTAACTAAACTTGGAAATTGAGAAATATTGGCTAATTGTTTGACTGATGGAATAGTGCAATGCGTCTCCTGGTATATCAGTCTAATTGAGAAAGGAATTGGAGAGTAGTTGGAACAAGTTACCAGAGTTCAGTATGACTAACTGAGAGTCCATATATTGTATCCATGCAAATACAGATAATGTGCATGAAACATGAAGGTATTGGTTAATATTTCATGAATACCTAAATAAAACAATGAATAACTGAATAGCTCATGGAGAATATTTCTTCTCATATTTTATTGGTGAATTGCATTTGCAACTTGATGTTCCATGTTTTCCTTCATATAAACACATTCATGATGTGTTTGAATTTTTCGATACAGATAGATGACATCGTTCGTGCAGCCAAGAGGACTTGCTACCGATCAAGTAACTAAATCGTTTCCAATGGCGGCAGCTGCTTAGGCTTGGTTTACAAGGTCTTGCTTGTTTCAAAGCATTTTTCTTTTTGTGGATAACAATTCTTTATCCGCCTGTGAGCGTATGTTTCCCTCAATCTTCTGAAAGGTTTACTCTACTGTAAAATCAGCTAAACTGGTAAAAGAATGAGTTCTGCTGCCAAAATTTTCAGCCACACGAGGAAATAGTTCTTGTAGAAAATAAATTTTACAGCTTCTTTCCTTTCTTGGTGATACGTTCAGGAAAATGTTCTTATTAGATAATACATGCGTTCTGGGAAATAGCAAATTGCAGTGCCAATGCTTGTTTCTTCTTTTGTCCAATTGTCTCTTACTCTCTTAGCTGTTGTTGCTACTATAAAATAGAAAATGTCCAAGGGAACGCCCGCTCTATGCAAGATGGCTTCTCTTTTCTTAGACAAGTGATCTGCAATATATCTTCTTAAACTTGTTTATTAACCTACTTTTTAACCATATTACTGTAGTATTTAAATACACCATACTGCTAATTGAATCTAATTAAACACTCAAAAACAATTTACGTAACAAGATTAGTCCTTCCAGAGTTGAAATGAAATAGCGTACTTGGAATATTTCACATATTTTAGGCTTTCAAGTTATCTTTAATGAATGAATACATAGTGGGCCTTGAGAAAGTAGCGTAGGGCCTTAATAAGGTTCATAACTTGACTTCGTTCCCTAGAGGAGGACTCACGAGGAGGAAGTTCCTAATATACAAGCAACCAAAGGTGATTTTAAAGTCCCTGAACAGGAATATAGAAATCTTAATCACAATTCACACCTATTCACAAGCAAAATGCGTACAATATCTATACCTTCAAAGAAACAAACTTAGCAGCTTGCAGGAAACAAGCTCTTCCTGCCATACTTAAATAGACAAATTAAAGTAGACGTAATCTGAAGCAACTACCAAGCAATGTCAATATCACGAAACAGACGAAACTCCGCAGAAACAAACCCCCGAAGAAAGTAAAAGGAGAACACTTCCTTGACACCAAAGAAACAAACAGTTACATAAGGATTCAACCAGACTATGCTTGAAATCGGCTCAACATAATAAACTGGACTAGTACTTTTTTATAAAACTTTTTGCAACAATAAAGAGCATGATACAACTCAATCCCAAACAAAAGCAGGGATTAACTATGTAAATCCCCACAAAAAGTAGGGACTAACTCAATCCATCTACATCACTAGCGGTGATGGTATTATTAAAGTTCTCTTTGTCAAGGAAAGTAAACTTACTGATTCCCTGCAACAAGATGGTTGTATAACACTTGGATGATAGAATTTGAATAGAAAAAAAGACTGTAAGAAAGGAAGACGTAACGCAGATCTAAATTTAAGAGAATAACAGGTTACGAGCAAGAATGTAATACAGTAATTTAGCAGAATAAATTTACAAAAGACAGCAATAGGCAAACTTAGGCTGAACTCTTTAAATAATATTTCACCCGGAAAGTCCACTTCCTCCCCATGTTCCATATGCAATTTGCTTGATATTGTAAAAATGACATCAGAATCTTCACACGATGTGAAGATATGTCAACAGCAAACCATAAAAGAGAGAGAAACAAGATTGCCAAGCAACAGTATAACCGAGTGATTCTATTCTGGTCATCAGCCTTTGCTGGAAGGCTATATAATATCAAAATATGAGTTGCAGGAAAAGGGTTCTAGCTGGACAACAGCTTTTCAAGAGCCATGTTTTCATCCCAACCAGTTGCTTCCAAGGTACTCCTCACTTGAGCTTCAGCAAAGCCCATTTCCACCAATTTTTGTATCTGGGGCATTAATTAAACCCATTCAGTAGCTTATTCGGACGCTGTAGATAGATCTTGAAAGAACCTGCAGAAAGTACAAGATCTACCCACGAGCCACCAGAAACTAAAACAAAAAAGAGGAAACAAAAGCATGTACGAACTGCACACCTTCTCATCTGCAGCAAGTGTGGATGTTTTTGCAAAAGTTTCAGTCCAGTAACGAGCTGTGCCGATAAAGGTCTGGTGGTCTCTAAGATACTGCAGCAGCAAGAAATAAGAGTGATCAGAAGAAACGAAAGTTGGTGAAGGAAGGATGCAGGACACAAATAAGGCCAAGATTCAAAGGGGGGAGGATAATACTGAATGTATGAAGCACCTGTTGTGCAACAACTGCATCTTGTGGATCATCAGGTTCAGGAGCAGAAAGTAATGCTTGGATAGAAAGGAGAGCTGTCTTGAGAGTTAGCGCTGGGCTCCACTGGTCCTTCAGGATGTCTAGGCATATTGCTCCACTTTGACTACTGATGTTGGGATGCCTTCAAAGGGAATTTAATACATAAAAGCACTTGAATCATAATTTCACTAGAAGGGAACAGGAAAAAAAGACCTTTTTCAAACATTAAAGGGGCTACTGTGACGCTTCAATTGGATTCATTATGTTCAAGCCCCATCTAAGAGACCGTTGTTTGGAAGTGAATATCCTGCTACAAAAATGTCACTCTTAAGGTCACTTACATTGCTCGTACTACTCTCTTTTGGTGTGATAACTGCGGTGTCAATGGCTATCTTGACACCTCGGTTAATTCCATGGAATTTGAACCTAAGATCTCGTGATTTTCAACCCACTTTGTTGACCACTAGGCCATATCTCTTGGGTGCTACACTGTCGTTCTTTTGTTGTTGGTCTGTAGGTCCATGGAGCAGAGGTTGTGTACAGTGTGATGAGGTATCTGTGGCTATACTTCAATGGTGAAAATATAGGTTGAACGATAGATGTGAGAAAGTATTATATTTAAGCTCCAGTCAAATGACCACAAAAATCTTAGTTTTCTAGCGTATTAATATTAAGGAAGCAAAGTAGAGGAGTTCCTATGATATTAAGTGGTCATCTAAAACAAGATACCCAATGAAATTCCACTGCCTGGGTCTGGGGAGGGTAGAGCGTATGTGGAGATGGAGCCCTTGGTTCAAGTACATCAAACCCAAGTAAAAAAAGAAGCATTTATTAATAAGAAGAGCAGTGCAAATTCTAGAAGCAAAAAACACTAACAATAGTAAAATAGTGTGATAATTGAAAATACAATAATAACATATGGCAGGAACTATATGGACACAAATAGTACTAGGGCAGGCACTAACAAGCTCAAATACTTTAAATCTAATGCGCAACCTCTACTCTTTCTTATCCCTCTAATCTCTGCTGCAAGACAATCCTCCACCCAGCTATCCCTCTAATCTAATACGCGGCCTCCACTCTTTCCTATTTAGAGTCATACTCTGGATAATGTGAAGTTGCGTCATGTCCTATCTAATCACCTCTACTGAATACTTTTTCGATCTACTTCGACCCCTCCGTGCATCCCCTAGAACCAGCCTCTCACACCTCCTCACTTTGGTGTCAGCACCTCCTTCGCACATGCTCAAACCATCTCGTCTCGCTTTCCTCATCTTGTATGCATAGAGGCCACTCCCATCTTTCTTCGAAATAATTTCATTCCTAATCTTATCGCTCCTAGTATGCTCACACATGCTCATCTTTGCATCATGCATCTTTTAAACCTATGAGTTCTTGACTGGCCAACGCTCCACAACATCACTCTAGAATTTACCTTTTAAGTTTAGGTACCTTCTTATCACGAACTCAAGAGGCAAACCACCATTTCATCCCTGTTGCCCAAATACAATGTATGACATCATTATTGATATGATGTCCCCATTACCTTAGATTACAGACGCAAGATACTTAAAAACTTTCTCCCGAGATTAGTTTGTGTGGCAAGCCTTATCCCATGTTCTGCTTCATGCACTGCAATATTGAATTTGCAATCTAAATATTCCGTTTTGGTCCTAATCAATTTGAATCCTTTGGACTCGAGTCAATTTTGAAACCTCCAACCAGGCATCAACTCTGTCTCGTGTCTCATCAATTAATCTATGTTGTTCGCAAATATCATACATTATGGAACCTTTTCCTAAATAACTCATCTATCACTAAGGCAAATAGAAAAGGGACAAGAACCGATCCCTGATGTAGTCCCACATCAACTAAGAAGTGCTTCAAGTCTCATCTCACCATTCTAATTCAAATCTTGGCGCCATCATACATGTCCTAAATTGTCCTAATAAAAATCACCGAAACACCCTTAGCCTTCAATCACCTCCATAAGACATTTCTCGGGACTTTATCATATACTTTTCAAGATCAATGAATATTATATGTAGATCCCTCTTCCTCTTTCTATACTCCTCCATCCGTCTACACGTGATATGGATGAAGTCAGTACTCAATTGTCCCGACATGAATTTTTAAATTGATTCTAAAAAATGGACACCTCTCTCCTCACTCTCATCTCCACTACTCACTCTCAAACCTTCATAATATGGCTTAGCAATTTGATACACCTATAATTATTACAGTTTTGGATATCACCCTTGTTTTTATATAGTGGAACCATTACTCCACCTCCATTCTCCGGACATTTTTGCCATTTGAAACTAGCTATTAATTGCATATGCATGAAGAAAGTGTAGGGCTCTTAAAAAAATAAGAGATGATGTGGTTCCTTGAGAAATTATTTGTAGGATAAAACAATTAAACACACCAAGGCAATGTCAAGTATGTGCAAGTGGCTTTCTCAGCTCTAGTGATGCTAAAGATTGACTAGTTCAACAGTGAAAAGATCACCTATTGAACCTATTGGATGAATTTGAAAACTTGATTAAGTGGCATACTCGAGCTTTAATAGAGGAAGCAAGCCTAACATTAAACATGTTTTCATTCGAGCATATTCAAGTAAAGATTTCATTAATTTATTTATTTTGGGTGGGGTAGGGGTGCTAGGATAACTTCTTGATGTTAAACAAGAAAACTTCTTCAATTATATGAACAGAACAAGTAGCAATAGTGTGAAGAATTTAAGGTTTCATCCAAGAAAAAGGTTAAAACCAGAGACTAGAATAAAAAGATAGGTCTTGGTCAAGTAGCAATGGCTGAAATGTGATTTTGGTCACAAGTTTGAGTCTTTTCACCATGTCAACTAAGCTTGGTATTTAAGTGGAGAAGGATAGAGAGACGGCCTATAGTTCCCATGTTTGAAAGCTACGGTTGATCCTAAGGATTGGCACCAGATGGATTTCTAGGTCAAAAAAAGAAAAAAATAAAGAGTATGCTAGACTTAAATCAAATTGCAGAGGAAGTCCATTTTAACACTGTTTAAGCTAGGCGCCACACTTATACTTTGCAGACACAGATGCATAACGATTTTTTTTTTTTTTTTTGGAGAAAAGATGTATAATGAGTTTAGAACTCAAAAAATGGAACTCTCATTAAATAACTTTGAGTATTTAAGAAATGATTATAAACCTCAGTTTTACTAGAAAGACTAATTTGGTTCTGGACTCCTTTTATCACCTCCTGCTAACCATCCACCCACAACGTAAATTTATACTGGATGGTTCTAAAAAAATATCAAGTAATTTAAATGGTCTGATGTCTGACCATATCACATGGGCCCACTATAGAAAAGTCTAAATGAAATTAAGAGTTGTCAATATTCGATACAAGAGACGGTACCATCATTGCAATCAATAACAATTCAGCAGGTAATATGCAACTTGTTTATTCCTTCCTATTACAACCTAAGTCAGCACTTCAATGTATGAAATGTTGTAAAGGCATTGCTTCAGTTACCACAAAGGAGAAGAAATAATAGAAACAGATGGTAGAGCATGTATGTTTTCTCATACCAAACTTTTGTGGCGAATTTCATTTTTGGAGGCTCGAATGGGTAGCCATCTGCAAAGACAAAGCTTCTTGATTTAGGAGGCATACAAAAAAACAGAGTTACCGTTAACTAACTTTAAGGGGCTCCCCATTCCAAGTGTCTAAATGAAAACTCATAACAAGCTCAGGGGTGAAAATCGCAAGTGTATTCATAAACAGCATAAAGCAGTGCTGGAATTTTTCTTATCAAAATAAGATTGAGCTCCACCAGAAGTAGGTTTTCTTTTCTCAGACACGAGGAAAACTCAGCCCTTTTACCTTGTGATGTCTTTTACCTACTATCAATCGCTCAAGATGAATTTCAGATGTCACCAACAATGTGAGTAAATGAACTTTCACCTAGTATTCAGTACCTATACAAGTTTGTTGTCAACATGAATACATGTAAGGGAGCCAGTAATAGGAGACATATATTTCAGTACCAGCAGTCGGAAGACCCTTAAGGTTATGCATATTCTGATAACAAAGGACAGCTTTGAAATATGAGGATCAACCCTTGCCATTATCAAAACAGTGGAAATAACCCATACAAAATTTATTGTAAATTAAGAAACACTCAACAATTGATAACAGTAAATAATGGTGCAACTCATCTTAATTCAGGTCGATATACAAGGTATATAGTTCTAAATAAAAGCAGATTGATTTCTTCTTCTTAAACACTCTGTCATTAACAAAATCTATCAGTAACTCCTTCAAGTGCCACACTAACTGAAAACGATTCAATTTTCACCCAATAAAGCCTCAACAGCACCCACCCATCCATTTATCGATACACTATTCTATAGGAGCATCATATTTCGGTAATCCAAATTCAAAACCCTAGAACCCCTCAAAAAAAATAAAACCCACCTTCAAAATTCACACTTTTTATCTGTATCCCAATAATGTAGAACGATGATAATCGGATTAAGAAGCAATTGGCGAGGGTTACCAGTAAGAGTGATATCGATCTTGAAAGTACCGCCTTCATAAGGAGTACCAGTAGGACCAGGGATTGTACCAATCAAGTGAGTGAGACTGTCACCTTTAAGGGTTACATTGATTCCAGAAACCTGAACATCTCTGTTGCATTCATGGAGCTCCTTTTGAACCCTAGCCAAGTCCACCATTCTTTTCTCTCTTCCAATTTGCTTGAAAGTTGCCCTGCTTTTTGTTGGAAGATGGGCTGAGAGGGAGTAAAGTGAAACAGAAATAGAGGGCAAAAGGGTCCAAAAAATCCTCAACAATTGAAAAATATAACAAAATAGCCCTTAGTTTTGTTCTTTTAGTACAATAATCCCTCTTAACTATAAATATCAAACAAAAAAGCCCTCTTCCTTAGTAAATTGATCCAATTACACCTATACTCCGTTAATGGATTTCCAAGTCTGATGTACCATCCTTTTTAATAGCGCGAGTAATTTTTTTTTTTTTTTTAAATATGATAGACTTCATCTTGAGGAAAAGAATATTCCAGTTTTTTTTTTTTATATTATATACTTTTCCCTTGTTAAAAATACTTTAAGTCATAGACATCTACTTAAGTTATATGTATATTTCACTTAGACATCTCAATTAAAATATCTATCACTTTAAGTTTAACCATTTATATATATTTTTTATTCAAATCAAATATACCAACTTTTTAAACAGACGGGAATCTAGGAATTCAATAACATTGTTGGTTGGGATCAAATCCCCAACCTTCATGTTAACAAAGAGCTCTTGAAAAAGTGAACTAAAATTTGTCATTTTACGAATGGATGTCTTTAGCTAGTATTTAATATATTCTTTAAGAATTATATAATAATATACTGAACTTAATTGAATGACCACGGGTTCGCGTGATCCCTTGACGACTATCCTTTGCGATGGCTCAGTGATTTGACTTGAGACTTTTATGTTGAAGGACTCAAATTTGAAATCTGTTGTTAGCGAAAACAAGAGATTTGTCTTCTAGGTTGAGCTCATCACATTGCGCTCGCCTAATGCGGATTATCTTTGTTATCTAATTTGCGAACTATTGCTAAAAACAAAAATTTCATCCTATACATACCCAAAAAATAACGATTATAAAATTTTCTGATCACGAAAAAAAAAAGGGGGAAGAAAATACCCCCGATGACTTAAGCCTACTGAAATTGTATCTTTTGTTCTTTTAACTTTTTTCTACTCGGAAGGTAAGCATATATGTGTGGCCTAATTGTTACTCCTAATAAAGTGGATAATTTTTAAAAAAGTTTTTTTTTTTTAATCTAGATATCAACTTTCTTAGTAGAAAAAGTTATTTAATATATATATATTCATATGATCAATAACAACACAATACATAAAAATATGATATGATATTATGTATTACTCCATCCTTTTCTTCTTTAATTGTCCTGTATCATGATGAGATGTTCGACAATCCTTAAAAAAAATTGTTTAATTAATATATCTCTTATTAAATTTTAATTTTTATCCTTTTACGTACCTCTTACTAGAATAACAATTGTCAAAGGGCAAGTTTTAAGAAAAAAGTAATTCTTTCTTGATTATTTAAACTGACAATTATTTTGAAATAAGTATTTTTAGTAACACATGATAATAAAAAAATGAAGAGAGTATACATATGAAATTAAAAAGGTACTTTCTTCATCTTATTTTAATTATCACGTATATTAAAAATAATTATTAATTTAAATAATTAAGAGAGAAATAATTATTTTTTTAAACTTTGGATGTTGAAATGTCATTTGATAAAAAGATTCTGATGAGACATTTTATCTCCCTAGAAATTGAAAGACTAGCATTATAGACTAAAAAACATACGGAGATTGTTGAACTACTCTATATTTTTCCTTAAATACAAACCTTGGCAGTCTTTTCCATCAATTTAAAATTTATTTTGTCGAATTAATTTAAATTTATGTTCAAAAAAAATATCCAATTAAAAATAGATAAATCATATTTATTCCATCGCACCCTTCATGGCAGTTCATTTCACCTTATTCATGAGTTCATACCTTACTTTTTTCTATTTCTTTTTTAATCTTAGTTTGTTTGAAAATTTGTAAGAATTGAATTAGCACTATTTAAATATCCCCAGACAAATTTATTCGCATTTGGACATAATTTCTTAAAATATTATTTGCTAATTAATGATTTTTTTCATGATTTTGTCTGTTATATCATTTTATTTGAATATGAATTTTTGATTTACAGTTTGCTAGCATCCTTTTTGTGAAGATTTATTTTTAAAATCTATTTTGAAATTTGGTAAATGACTACAGGAAACCTGGATGGGCTTTCCCAGTTTTAATAATAGTTACTCCTCCCTCCATCCCATTTTAATTGAATTTGTAAGGCAAAACACATATATTAAGAAAAACATTCAAAGATAAAATTTAAATCATATTTTTTATTATTGTTTTTTAGATTCATAAATATGTAGTGTAATTTATCTCCTAGAAAATAAAAAACTTTAATAAATAAAAGAGAAATATGAAAAAGCTTCAAACATGCACCTTGAACTTAAATATTTTGAATATTTAAAAAAATCTCAAAAATTCAATTATTTTGACGCACAAAAAGTATTATTTTTGTGCGTCAAAATTGAGCTGTTAATTAGGTAACCAAAACTATCTAGTCTAACTATACAGCATTTATGCAGCATCACAACTTTTTGGAAGACAATTTTGACTCCTTTGCCAATTTCTTTTTCCCTTTTTCATTAATGAACACACATGATACTAGCTTTCTCCATACTTGTTTTTTTTCCTCTTTTTTTGTCACAGAGCAAAAAAATGTTCTTACAATTTGACTGCATTGCACAGAAGTCTTTGTCGATCTGAGTAAGGGCACACGCAGACATGAATGAAATTACAACACATCTTTATTTTAAATGTCAATGAGGTAGTTAGAAGGGGTAATATACGAAGAAAAAATATGATAAACATAACACTACTCATCACAAATTAATTTTTTGGTAGGCTAATTGGATGTCTACCGAGGGGAAGGAGTCGGGGGCGGAGCTAGATGGACGAAAAGAATAGCTTCAGATGAAAATGATTTTATGTTTGATTTTGTCTAGTTTAATGAGATGGAACTCGAACTCGAACTCAAACTCAAATTCAATGCACTTAAGATGTTAATTGTCATTAAATTCAAACCCGTAACATTATGATGCGAATTGTAATATTTTTGTTAGGTGGAGTATTTTAATAAAAACTAAAGTCATGTGAAACTCACTTCCACTTAATCTAGGACCAATTTTTTTTTGTAATGTTTACACCAAAATAGTACGTGATTACTAGTTGTTGGTATGACGACATTTTATTATTAAAATAAAATATTAAGTGCACATGTTAGTGATATGAATTATAGTAAAAAATGACTGTTAGTTTTTGTAACTCTTATTGTCATTAGTTTCTTGTAACTCATATGATCATTAATATCTACATTACTGCCCTGAACCCTTGATTCTACCTGTTGATTATGTGGAAGACTCCTTCACCTATAAATAATGGTATATCTCCCTTTATGTTGGTAAGAGATGAAATATGTTAAAGTGTGAAAAAAAATAAATTATAATATATAGCAGAGAAAGAGAGAGTTGAGATAAAGAAAATATTTTAAGTTTTTAATTATATTTATTTTAATAAAGAAAACATTTATGTGCCGAAGAAAAAAGTATTTTTTTTTGTGTGGTTGAACTGTTATATCTTGGAGGGGACAAGCTAAAATTTATTCTACTAGTGTATATCATGCCGCAGACTGGAATTTCATTTTAAAAAAAGCGAGATATTTAAGCATCGGCCTAAATGATTATTTATTTATTTTACTTTTAATGATTTATTATATTTTGTGATATTACCCATCGGTAACTACTTCCAAAAGTGAAGGCTAATATATAGAATAACTAACATAGAGATATTTTATGATAATTATCATAACCAAACTTTTTATACCCGAAACCAATTAAAATCTCATTTCCTATTACCCCACGGTACTTGCACAGTGAATACATTTTTTGTTTTCCATCTATAAATAGCACCACCAACATCTACTCATTCATTCACTTCTTGTTTTTTCTTCTGTCCCTCCTTTGATCCCAAAAAATGGAGGCCAAAAATATGGAAAGCCCACCACTGAAACCTTACAAATATGTGCTGGGGACACAGATTTTGTTGAGAATTTTGGCTACAACATTCACACTGGCGTCCACTTGGGTTATTCTGACCAGCAAGCAGACTGTCACTATATTTGGGCTTGAGATGGATGCTCGCTATAGTTATTCTTCAGCTTTCAAGTAAATGAAAATCAAAAGCAAATTTCTGTGTTTTTCCTTGAGAAGTTCTGATATTTTATTGTTGTTTTTTTGTGGTTCTGTGCAGGTTTTTTGCTTTTGCAAATATGATTGGCTGTGCCTTCTCTGTTCTGTCTCTGTTTCTTGCCTCTGTTCTGGGCCATAAAGGTCTTGACCCAAAGAATTCCTTTTACATGTTCCTTCATGATTTGGTAAGTACGACTTTTATTTTGTTGCTAGTGTCAGTTATTAGTTGTGACGCTGCAAATTTGCAATTCTTGACTGTCCCATCTTTTTACTACCGGAATCACTGAATATTTTCCATACATATACTTTCTTCACCATTGATATGCTTTGCTTTACTTTCACAAGGTAGGGAGTAAGGCTCAGGGGGTTCATCGGAATATTTTTATACAGTTAAAATAGTTATTTATGTGTCCATGCTTAGCGGGGATCCTCGTACATGGTGAATAACCAAATTCCAATTGAAATGAAATCTTTAGGATAAATCAATGCA
>JAABOM020000096.1:21207118-21218921 GCA_011800125.2 Solanum clarkiae | reverse complement strand
ACATTTCTATTATGATATTTATTATTATTATTTATTAAATATTTTAATATCATCTACGTATAGTGTTATTTTTCTTAAAAAATACATTAAATAATTATATTATAATAGGAGAAAAAAAATATTTGAATCATAAATTAAATATATATTTATATGAATAGTTTTAATTTCGACTAATCCTAGCTTCTGAATGTTTACCACTTTAGTAATCTCTTAACACGTGTTGATTGTTTTTGGCTAAATACTTTGCTCTGACAGTTCACCTTTAGCTTTTCTTTTTGCCTTTTCAAGGCATGGAAATTTTGTGTGCTCGTGTGATAAAAGGCTGGAAAACAACCTTTTATCATGACACAAATTTACATTACCTAAATTATACCTAATCTATTGAGTAAATATTCTGAAAATTTTAAATAAAATCAAGATTTTCATTACGAAAATTTTAAAAAATAAAAACGTAAATAAAGTGAATAAATTCAATAAAAAATATTTTTGATCGTATATATATAATGTAAGTTTATCTCTTTTATCTCACTATCTGTTGTGTATATTCCCTCTGTTTTATATTAAGTGAATTGTTGGGTCATTTCATACATAAAAAGAAACAAAGACAATTTAATCATGTTTTTTTATTTTTATCCTTTTCAAACTCCACACATACAAAATTCAACTTTAGAAACTTAATTAATGAAGGGTGAAATTAGAAAAAATTTCTAATACATCCCTTGAAAAGTAAACGATTTACTTATTTTGGAACATCAAAAATTCTCTAACAATTAACTTAATATGAAACGGAGGAAGTACTACTTTAAGAGTCTTGGAACTCAATATTTTATTAGTTTGGATCCGAGCTGTTTCATATCATCAAAACTATTCGATAAATATATGCCAGAAATGGACAGTATATTTAAATTATTGGTCTAAGAACCAATATTCTTTTTTGACTAGGAAATAAAAATGTGACATCCGTTTTTGTTTTATGCGTGTTAAATTCCAGCTATAAGTAAGTAATTGTTTGACTATATAATTTTAAGGTGATTTAATAGTGCAACGTGATTTCTGCTTAATTAGCCACTACTAGGACCAAGATTTTGAATAGTCTATCAAGCATGCCTCCTACAGTTTTTACAAATTTTTTTTTTTGAAAAAAGAAAACGATATTTTTGAAGATGGGAAAATAAGTTTCACATTCAATATCGTATATCCAGCCTCTAACACATCCCACCCTAATAGCCCCTCATTAGGCTTTTCTTGAACAAATTTGATGATATCCACTGTCTACGAGTAGATATGATAGTAATAATAAATCATATCGAATCTGTGAAATCGTGATAAAAGTAAAATCTTTTGAAGACATTTCTTGGCTGATATAGAGAGATCAAATGGTAGTTCATTTGTTTGCATAAATATATACAAATAATTTTGAAATAATTATTTTTCTGTTTATTTATCAAATACTATATATAACATAAGAATGAATTCATTTATTTTTCTTTCATAAAACGCACCCTAATTTTTGGAAACATACAAATTAAACTTGTATGGAAAAAATGATCAAATACTTGTATATGTTGTTAACTGCCCTATATTACTATTAATTTCAGTGGAGTAGTTAAACCCAATAGTTTCATATTTCGACTAATTTACTTTATATATACACTCAGAGTAACTTATGATATTTTAAAAAAACATCCCCAATATTGTACTATTAAAATACCCTGCTATTACAAAATTTGAAATACATCTAACAACACATTATATTCAATTATTCATGATACTAAAATACAATTTTTTTACCTTCTACGATAAGTAGAATAAAAAATCTCGAATTCAATCTCCAAAAAAGGTGAGACCAAAAAAAGATCCTAACGTAGTAAACACCCTTGGGGTGTATTTTTTTTTTCTTTATAGCTACAGCTAGCTCTTTATCCTTTCTAAGTAGTTCAAAGTTTATTTAATTTTAATTTAGACTTTTAAAAACTTTGTGCGCCCCTTAATCCTGCTTTAGCCTGTTAATTCCCATAGTAGGCCAGATTAGCACTAAGTAGAATTAGTCAGGACTAATGACCTTGATACTTAAAGCAAAAAAAAACAAGAATTAAGCATGATAAATTTCAAATAGTTACTATTACTTAGTTGATAAATATTTCTCTTAACTTAGACGAATGGCAGCAGAAAATTGAAAAACAAGAAAAATATATGAAACGTGTTGTTACTTTCATTAATGAAATACATATAAACAACATTAAGTAGTTGCGAGCTTTAAGTTGTTGAAATAATTTAATATCAACTCAATCTACGAAATTGAATCCTCACCAACAAAATGATGTTCAGGTAACCAACCAATTAAGCTATAAAGATTTCATCAATAAATAAATTTTCTACGTTTGGTATAGAGAATATTTTTCATACAAAATATTTCTTGAAAAAACAAGTTATTTTTTAAATTTATTTTCAAGTATTTGATAAGTAAGAAAAAAATATATTATCTCAAAAATATTTATATATAATATGCAAAAAAAATTATAAAGGTGGGATAGGGTGGAGTGTGGGGCCTCAAGGGTTGGCGGGGGTTGGGATAGTCAAGATGGAGGGCTTGGGGCATTGGGTGGGTCGAAGGATACGATAAATATAGAACGACATTTTATAAAATTTGTTTTCCCTGTTTTTATTGAGAAAGTCATTTCCCTTCTTTTTAAAGCAACTTCTAAATAAAATATTTTTCAAAAATTTTATCTAATATGAAAAAATAACAAATAATTTTCTAAAAAAAATATTTTCCAATATACCACAAACATATATAATCATTTTAAAAGATTCCCTTGAAATCTAAGTCCTCAACATTGACAATAAATTGTTTTGGATAAAGAATCAGTACATAAGAAACATGTGGTACCAAAATCAAAGGCTTTAGACTTTTATATTCAATATTTGAGGCGGATGCATTGGTTTGGAAATGGAAGGTGGAAATCAATTTTGAAATTTCATGATAAAATATTATTTTTGTGTAATATACGTGATACTATTTGATTTGATATAATATTTTTTTAAAAAAAAATTTATTAAGATTTAAAATAAATTTTAAGTATTTAAGTGACTATAAAATCATTTCGTTAACAGATACAAAAGGAAAATTTTGAAATTACTTTCTTTCTTCATTACTAACTTAACTCACCCTTTAAAGAGTAATAAATAGAATAATAATTTTATCACATTACCCTTTGAATATAATAAATTCAATGTTTTAAAGTGCATTGCTAAATAGTTGTAGTTAATGATAGAGGTACATTTGGAAGTAAAGTGATGGCTATTTTTTAATTTTTTAAATTGGACAAGTAAAAGTGAACATTTATTTTTAATCTATCGGACAAGTAAAAGTTAATAGAAGGAATAACTTATTTTCAATATTAATGTGATATTCTTTTTTAAACATACTAAAAGAAAAGTGTGACACACACACATGCACGTGCACGCCGCACACGCACACACGTATTCAATATTTAATATTACCTCTGTTCAACAATAGTGGCCCACTATTGACTTGACATCGAAATTAAAAAATATTTTACTAAATCATCTTTATTAAATATATGCATGTTATTGAAACATCGAAAAAATAAATACTCCTACTATTTAATAAGGGTAAAACAGACACAAAATAATAAATTATTTATTGATTTAATAAACTAGACAAATATTGTTGGTCATCTCAAAATAATGTAATGGACAATGAATCTCAACTATATAAATATCTAAAAATTGCTTTAGAGCATAAGTTTTCAAAATCTTCTTTTTCTTTTTCTTAGATACCATACTGAATCAAAAGATGTCACATAAAATGAAATAAAGGGAATATAATGTTATATGGATAGTCATTCACTATACAGGCATGAATAGACCATGTATATTTCATGTATAGTCAAACTATATTTAGTTTTTGAGTGTATCATAATATATGTTCAGTGTATATCTCATGTATAAATAATATAAATTGTATAGTCAGTGTATACTTTGTGTGACTTTTGACAAATTATATTGTATAGCCACTATATATTTCATATGATTTTGGCTTTTTTTTAATATAAATAAAACATGATAGATTTGTGGTAAAGTTCATTAGTTTATTGTATATATGTGAGATTATTAAGCTTCGGAGAGATGTGATAGTACAAATGAGATCGTTCCTCTTTAATCTAAATTAGAGATTTCTAGTCTAAGTCATGGAATAGAAAATCCTTGAAAAGAGACTTCCCTTTTTAATAAGTCTTATACGATTTGAAATTGGATTACGTGGATAAATAAATTTCAAATATTAGAAGGTTAAGAGAAAAAGACAGGTTCTTGAAGATCAAACTAGAATTAGTTATAAACTTCATTGATAAATTGTTCGTAGCGTATAATTTATTTTATAATATATCGCTAATCTATTAATAAGCTCGCAAATTATTATTTAGCTACAAAATTTATTCATAGTCGAGCCTTGTTTTTTTTAGTAGTATAATGTTGAGTTTGGAGCTGAGAATTACTTTCTACTAATTCAGGAGTCAGAAAATGAAGAACAAAATCTAAAAGCTCCACTGAAGACTAGCTACTTGGAAGCTTGGAATCCGAACCTGAATTTTCATATACAAGATATACACAACTGATATACAGAGTCAAAATGGATTTCACCAAAATCACTTGTTTTACGATAACAGAAGTTTAGCATTTTACTTTTACCAATTATGCTGAGACTTTTTCAAGAGATAAAAGTAAAATAATTAGCATGTGAAAACAAGAAATTAACACATTAAAGTGTGAAAGTGATTCTTTAATTTAGCAGCTAGTCCATCTGGAGGTTAATATAATTCATCCTAACCAAAAAGAAGTTAATCAGATGTTACTGCAAAAGTTGAATGAATGCAAAATTTTCCTAGCTACCAATATTCAAACTTTTTGGATAGAACTAACACATTTCCAGTTTCCCCTCTGCCACTAAATGAAATTGTTGTAAAGGAGAAGAATTTTCACATTTTTTTTCCTTCACTTGGGAGGGAAAGGTGGAGCGGCACCACCAGTCGTTGGCCTACAAGAGCAATGAATGTAAACATCATTTCAACAAATCATTACAAGTCGCAAGTATTTTGATGAAAAGTTTTGAAACTTACGGTTCATCGAGAACATGTAACGAGTGACAGATGCCCCATTGTGCTGCAGTGACTGTACCAATCATGACTACACGAAGAGGAAGACCACGAGTACAAAGACCTATCACGCCTAGCTTGTTCAAAGCCTGCAGCAAAAGACACAATCGCGTTATAAATGAAGCAATGTACAACTAATATTAGTATGAAGGAACAGAATTTGTTAACTCACATCGCCCACAGTTGCCCCCTTGGCGTTGTTGAGGAAAGAAACCAGGTTATCAGCAGGGTGTGACACAACAGCACCAAGAATACCAGCTAAGTATCCACCAGCAAAGCTCACACCAACCTGCGTTGATATACTGCATTGGTCTTTTGGTGTTGGGATCACATTTTTGTAGAGTAATTCCACAATTGTTTCAAATGATTCAAACTGCATCCAGATACCTGTCAAATAACCCAATCTAAGATAGAATGTACAATAATAGGTTTGATAATAAGTACTTCAGTGAGCAACAAGGTTCACATATATACCGAGCTTGCAAGAAAGTGTAACATTTGGAGTTGATTTTCTGTTCTTGATTTCGATTTTCTTCAACAAAGAACATAACTTTCTTAGGTAATAACTATTAGTTGAGTGATCATCTGAGAAACCAAATCGTAATATCTTCTAGAGCTATCAAAGTTTCAGGTTCAAGAAGGAAGCCAAATGAGTAAATGTAATCTTTGCTAATGCTAAAGATTTTATCCCTCTTCTCGACATGAAAGCTAAAACTAATCTAGTAGATATAGCTACATGAAAATTATATTCATTCCATTCTCCTCCGAAGAGTACTTTTATTTTAGCTTTACCAAATCCAGTAAGACAAAACCTGGTATTGAGTACGCTTGAATTCACCCGAGAAACTGGAGATAAGTAAACTTACATGGAATCTGTCGTCCCCAGAGAGGAACAAGCCCCTTGTACAGCCTGTAGACACAAAATCAAACAGCCAAACTTACATTAGCAACTTATGCACTAATACATGTTGTAAACAAATTTATCTACGTTACAAGGCATTACCCAGCAGCTCCCTCAGCTCTAACGAATTTGGGAAGTCCGTCAGACAAGCCTCTGGCAAAACCAGGCTGAGTCTGAACGCGAACTTTGACAGCCTCGAATGGGCAGAGAGCAACATCAGAAATAACTTCAATAGAAGCAGAACAAGCAAGGAAAAACAAAGTCTTGTACTTGGCAGCATTCTCAGGGCCAAAAAGGCCTGTGTAATAGTTCATGATATATTCATAGAGTCCAAATTTGCAAGCTCCCTGAGTGCTGTAACCGAGCAGGGTAGGCACCCATCCCCTGAAGAAGCCTTTAACACCCTGCTTCTTGAGCAGAACACTGAAACCAGACGAAATGCTCTTGTATTTTGCAGGATCAATCTAACAATTCAAACAACATCATTATAAAATGATTGAAAATACTCCTATATTATAAAAGATTTAAGCTAACCGTGTAAATATATTTTACACTTTTACCTACTATAACATGTTAGTTCCCGTCTTGTAAGGACACAATTCAATACTTCTGTCTTATAAGTTAAGCGATTGTATAGATATATTTTACACTTGATACTTGATAACATAATGACCTTAATCCCAAATAAACTTGTGCTCTTGATCTTAAAAACATAGGGCTGAAATTAAGCATTGATAAACGCAAATGGAGATCTAAGATGGATTCTGTAAGTTGAAACGATGAATAGATTGCGGCTGCTCAACCTAGTTACATAAAAAAGAAAGGTACCTGCATGTTGCACTTGACAAGATCAAGGGGCGTAGCGGCCATGTGTGGTAGACCACAACCCATAACACCAGCAATAGTATAAGCAGCATAACAAGCAGGTGAGGACATCTCATTTTTACCTGAAGACTCTTTTGGTTCCGGAACCAAAAAAGGCTTCTTGATAATCGATGACTCACATGGCTGAGCTAACATATTAGTACTTCTAGTATATGACGACAATGATGATGAAGAAGAAGCCGTGTTGTAAAGAAAAGTGGGGATCAAAGGTGTCCGAAAACCAGAGTTATCTGTGTAGGCCATTGTAGTTAACGTAAGACAGACAAGCTCAACACTTGGTGTGTGTATATGTTGAGAATTGAGATCAAGAGGAAGAAAATGTTGTGAAACAAGATGTTATTTATGGTGCAAGAGGAAGATAAAGACCCTTCCTGTAATGGTGGAGAATTGAAGAATCTGCTTATGGAAGGAAGGGCTGTCCATACTTGGCTCCTGCTTAATTTATCAAATGTTGACCTTTTCTCCTTAAGTCTGTAATTTAGATATCGTTCATCTTGTACTAAGGGTGGTAAATAGGAAGATTGGATTAATTCATGAGTCAGTACTTGATCTATCCAAAATTTGTTTGGGTTCAAACGAGTTGGATTGGGGAGGTTTGAGCTGATTTTGTCATCGAAAATTTTCAAGTTCAAGATTTACGAAATATACATTTGCTAGTTTTCACTTTACATGCGAATTGGCATTCATTACAACAATAACATACTCAGTGTAATCCCACAACTGGGATTTTGGGAGGGTAAAATGTACTCAGACCTTACCACTACCTCATAGAGATAGAGAGGTTGTTTCTGAAAGACCCTCGTCTCAAAAATATCAAGCCCCAAAAGCAGAAGATACTAGATATGAAAAAAGAAAACCGACTAAAGTGGAAAGTCAATGATAATATATAAATACATAAAAGTAATAAGTCAGAATAACAACACAAAATATAAAGACACGAATTGGCATTCACTACTTTGGCTTATTCTTGCCACATATGCGAAGGCATTAGTAAGTACTCGATGGAATAGTCGAAAGTGTGCCATAGAGCTTTTTTACCCACAGCAACTGCACTGGAAAAGCGTTTAAGAAAGTATCATAATGCACGGAAGCAGCAAAAGGCAAGCATTTATAAAGAACATAATGCACATAAAGTTAGTGATGGTTCTGATAAGGAATAAATAGATCAAGTTGTCTGGAAAAGACATTGGGTAATTGCCTGACAAAAAATGCTCAAGGCCTAATAATCAATTGCTATAATCTAAGATCAATAACAAAACTAGAACATAGTGCTACTTGAGCAACCATGTACTCTGCAGTTTCTCTTAGATCATTCACATTATGCTACCTCTTCACAGGTTTCAACATTGCCAAAAGCTGACATATATAGGCAAAAAATTCAAAAGACGCTTCGCTGATGGCTTCTGAATCACCTTGCACTCATCCATCTTCGCCTCCCTACATTGGACAGAGAATATACAGAAAAGAAAAGATAATTTATCAGGAAAATGTATATCTAGTATGTAATTATGTCCTACATGATTATACACTTCATGTATCCCCCCAAAAAAACCAGAATACTATGGATTTCACAGAAATGAGCCAGTTGAACGCTACTAAGATATTAATTAAAAAAAAAACCTTGATCATTGAACCTTAAAATTTTGAATTTGCATAAGTGGAACCTCAACCATCTTATATGGACTGTTGTTTGCACCATTGAGATACTTCATCTGCGTCATTCAGTGGTTTCGCATGCATTTTTCAGATTTAATCCACAAGAATGTCTACTAACTTCTTAAATCAAGAGACAACATTTTAGAAAAACTTGGCGTAAGACTCCTACGACTGAATTTAAGCATAACCAATAAATCCAGTAACCAAATACATTAAAAGCATGTGGGAGAATTAGAAGTTCACATGAGATGTCGATCTTATGTGAGTCCTGTGGCTCTGTTATTTAATACAAGGAAAAAGAGATTGCACACCTGTAATACAGCTTTAGCTTCATCATCAAATGACTTGCAAAGAAGCTCATAATTTGTCTGTAACCCCATCTACAATACCAACAAGAGGATGTAAAGAGCTTAGGCAAATTATGAGGAAAATTGAACTATTGCAGGTAATCAATCTACCTGTGAGGGTGACACAGTAGATATCAGGTACCTGCAGATGTTGACATATAAGTGTTATCGGAAAATGCTAGAGATTATAAACAAGTGATAAAAGCATATATATCTTAACTGCAATGTATCAGCTGAAAAAGATTTTTCTGCTAGAAACTTTCCAGGTTAGAGATGAACATATGTTATTCAGTACTGTGAGGAAGAGGCTGAGAATAAAGTAGAAGTTTATTTTGTAACAGGTTAATGGTATATTTTACAGGTTCAAAATTCTCCTGACATAGTTATATTCCTGCATTTTGAGCTGAACTGTTGAATTATCCAATCCACATATAAGCTGTCCAATATATCAGTTTGCAATAGTTACCATAAATAGCTCTAAGGTAATTCTTTCATACAAATATATGTCCATTTCACCAAAGTCAAAAAAAAATACAGAAATCTCCTGTAGCTTCAATAATTTTTCGATCAGCTTCTACACTGTAGCAGGTGATGCCACATCTGATGGCAAGATATGATAAACATAGTCCAACTAAGAGGATACTAGTTTTGAGTAATCATAAAAGTGGAACTAATCACCGTTAAATATGACTTCCAGATGACAGAATGTAAATTTGATTATCATTACATGCAGGATCCATAAAGAAAGAAGACAAATATAACAGTTCTCTACGGAAGTAGAAAAACATTATTTACTGTATTCAAGGTGTAGCCACCTAAGCTTATCATATTGATATTTCAACACCATAAACATGTCAACAATATATGTTAAATGCACACAAATGGCTAGTATAACATATCAATAGATCACCTTAGTTTATTCCTATAAAAGTTCATTGCTATCACGTTTGCCTTCTGAACTGTTAGCACCACGGCACTCATTTTGCTCTGCAAAGTATCAATAAGCTTTCATTAGCACTCAGCCATGATAAACAGTTCTCTCTAGTGCAAGACTAGTATATTCTTAAGTTAGAGAAACATACTACACAAATTTTCAGCAGTGCTGTGGCTAAGTGTTTTCAATTAATTTCTTAGCTTCTCCACCACCATCGTTTTAGGAATCAAAGTGAATAGACAGACATTCACGATTAGATTGAGCAAAGATTAGGCAATCACCTTCTGAGCAATCAGCTCAATTAGCAATATTAAGAATTTTCCCAGACCCTTCCCCTGAACACGATGCTCAAGCTGTAATTCATACACATAAAGAACAGGAATTTCTTCCTCGATGGTGAAGCGGTAATGTACAAAAGCCACAAGATGACCCTTATCATCCATACCGACTTCATTACACCTTCCTCTCTTAGATAACTTGAGCATAATGTTGGCATCCACATTTGAGATCTCATACACAAATATATAACGAGCTTCAGAAGAAACCATCTCCCTGCGCTTCACCTTCTCTTCTACAGGCCACTCTGTCCCATATGATGCCTCCATATTCACCTGTAGAAGCGTATACCTTCAGAAAAGAGGAAATATCCCTATGATCATTGATTTGTTGTTGTAACTAACACTCTAATTACAATAAGTTAGCCAATTTTTCTACCTTGAGGAGATTTTGAATATACTGCTTTACTGGAGAAGAAAGGCTATCTCCGCATCCCGAGTCCAAGTACACAGACAAATCTAATGATCAAATCAACTATTCATTACACATACGAAAATTGAATGAAGTATAACAGTAAACAACCTTAAACAAAACCAACAATAGTTATAGTAGGATGGATAGTATCCCTCTACCCTTAACCAAAGGTATCAAGTTTGAGTCTGAGTATGAAAAAACAAATCCTATTAAGAACTTTTCCCCCTTAAATGTGCCCCAATGTGGGTACCAGAACACCGGATGGGAAACCCAAAACATGCTAGAAACTATATTAGCTAGAGAAAGATGATAAGCTATCATCTAATGAGTAAAGCTATTCCCTTTACAAAAGAAAGGTGACTGAATATGTGTAAAAGGTAAAAGAGGGCTCTTGTTAACCTCCAAAGAAGGATGAATTCTGAACTAGTACAAATGTAAGCTTTTTTTTTCTCCAAAAAATCTAAACCCCCCAAAAAGAGAACACAAAAAAAACATAGAAAATGAAGTATTTAACAGAATCACCAAACTAATAGAATACAATAATGGGTATAAAATAAATAAAAATCCGAACCCTTATTCTTGTAATGGCGGAAAGTTGGAAAGGAGGAAAAAGGGTCTTTCTGAGAAACAACAGCTTTGATTATTTCCTTCACCTTCTTCTTCTTTTCCAATATCTGCCTTCATAAACAAAGTATGTTGGTTTGTTATTATTTCAAGATTTTCAAAAATATTGATGAATTTGGGAATATGGGCAAACGTAAGTTGATTTTACCTCTTTCCTCGTCATCTTTTTGTCTCTGTTACTGTCGGATTTCTTGTTGGAGCTATTCTCAGCTTCCATTGCTGTCCGCAAGAAGATCCTCCGAGCCTCGCCACTTCTCGGAAGGTTATATACTTTCACTTTCTATCCATATTTTCGAGTAGAAGCACTTCTGCACCTCAAAATTCTTGAAAATTCTAAATGGACCCTTTCTATTTGAAATATGGTAATAGTACTACCTTTTTTTATGTGTGTGTTTGGAGGCTATTAAGGTCTGGTACTTGGTAGGTGGACGTAAATTATTCTACGATTATGGTCTTCTAATTTTGGGACTAATTTATTTTAAATTTAATGGAATAAGATGAGATATTTTAAATTGAATTTGAGATTAGA
>JAABOM020000096.1:21193271-21207018 GCA_011800125.2 Solanum clarkiae | reverse complement strand
ATTTAATGGAATAAGATGAGATATTTTAAATTGAATTTGAGATTAGATTTATGCTGTGTTTGAGTAACGATATAGACTGTGATACTTGGAGAATATAAAAATAGATAATATGAATACAAACATTGACGTTCTTTACTTGCAATCTTGCATAAGTTTATTAAAATTGTTACCCTTTAAAAGTAATGCATTTTGCAGTATTCAGCACAAGTGTAGTGATATCTTTGAAGGTCCAAACGGTATACGTGTTTAGTATCTACTTTTAAAATGACTAATTTGAATCATGTGAAAAAATCTATACTTTGATGAGAATAAGACAATTTTCCTCGAGGATGGACCAGTACTTTCCGTCCACCATAACCTTTGTTGGTAGTTGGTAGGCAATCCATCAGCACTGTGTATATCAGTAATTCTTCACTTGAGATTGATTTGATCGAGAGGTACAACATCGATGTGGCTCGGATTTGCTTTTTAATCACTTCCTTTTGTAGGCTTTCATGCCACAGTAGGCTGCTTCCATGTAATAGAAATTCTACTCAGAATGTCAGACCACGCATCTTCGAAATCAAAGCTGACTCAACAACGTATAATTCCAAAAATGAGGTCTAACAATAGAGAGGTACACGACCTTTGTAGGATAAGAGAGAATGTTTCTAGTACTCTCTGAATCAAAGAGAAATAAAAACCATAAAAGCAGTCTCTAATTCGCTGCTGTTCTTTTATTCCCAAGTCTGACATATATCCGCCAACAGTTACATATTTTCCAAGATTCAGGAAATTCTTTCATTTATATTGTAAATACAGTAACACAAAGCACAAGAAAAGAAGATATTCTAAAGTGTTCTACAATGGAATAAGGGATGCTTCCCTTTTATAAAGAATACTCCAGTTTTGATTTAGAGATTGTTTTATTCTTATTATTATTACCTTATTTATCAACCAATTCGTTGGGATCTATGAGATCCTAAATTTTGACATTGAAATCTTCTGTGCCATCGTGCCTAAACTGCATACAAATCTGTCCGTAATACAGTATAGTATTAAAAGATTTAGATGAAAATCGATATCTTAAATTGTGAATAGTTTAACATCAAGCATAACCAAAAGAAAAATATCCAAAATTTTGGTAGGTCACGCCTTTGACAACTCAACTAAAAACAAATGCAAAATTTTAGAAGACTAGAATCCATATTCAGACAGGAAATCCAAATGAAACAAGTCTAAGCTCCAGGAACCTCGGTTTCTGCCTCAGCCACTGTTTCATCAGCTGGTCGATCCAACTTCACACCAACATCTTCTGAATAGTCACCGTGCACCTGCAAAAAGAAATCCATTACTAGTTTTAAAAACAGATGTTACTAAATAAATCTATTGCACGTCTGAACTATCCAAAATTGATGCTCAAAGTGGTGCGCAGAAACTGTAAACAATCCAAACTAACCTCCATCAGCTTGCCAAGATCGAATTTAGGGGCCTTGAGGATCTTGACTTTGCGAATATAAACATTTTGTAGTGGGAAAATGCTTGAAGTGGCTTTCTCAATCTCTCTACCAATTGATTCAGGGATGAACTTTGCTACCAACTCCTTCAGGTCACAGGAAGTTGCTTGGTTTCTCATGATCTCAACCATCTTGCGACGGATCTAGACAAACACGTTGATGAGTAATCAAAAGTGGACATGCCGAATATTATCTAGTAAGTAACTAAACAACTGAAGATCAAATACAAAATACCACCAACCTGACGGATCTGGCTGCTCTGAGCATAACATGTCCGCTTCTGCTGGTTTGGACGCTTCTTTGTAAAAGCAATGCAGAACATCCTGAGAGTATAGTTATCTGTAGTCTTGACATCCACATGAGCCTCAATTAAAGTCTGCCACTTGCGCACCAGAGACCTCAACTTGTCTGTTGTGAAATCCATTCCCTGAAGTTGGCCAATGATAAAGTTATTTCTTTTTTCTCAAAACAAAGTCAAAATTCCATCCATAAGAGCTATTCTCCAGTCTTGCGAAGAAATGATAGCGTAAAAGAATCACCGTACATGGAAGTTTGTGAGGACATTCCTCCCTTGCACATCTTCTGCTCTCAAGCGGATCTTCCTGTAAGCCTGATCCTCATCCTTCTGAAGATCAGCCAAACAGACTTCAAATACTCTGTGCTTTAGTCCTTCAGAAGCAATCTGGAGCAAAAATGAGACAAATGCACGTGTTCAAGTAAAACTGCATTTGATATTTAAGAGATGACATTTCCACCTTATATTAGAGAGAGAAAGAGAGAGAGAGAGAATGAGAGAGAGAGAGAGAGAGAGAGAGAGAGGGGATGAAACTTCCACCTTTAAATAATAAGTAACATTGCAGTTGCAGTCATATATATCTCTACATAACACGTGAAACTTCCACAACTCCAAATAAAAGTCATACAAAGAGATATAGAGTATAAAGAAGATGGAAAAAGTTTTACTAAAACAGTTTCCTGAATTAACCTATCAATTGTGAAAAAAGAAACTAACATCCACATATGTTATATAGCACAAAAATAACTATTACTATGCTTCAATTTCAAACTAGTAGGTCTGCTATCTGAATCTTAAGTATGTACCTTTGAAGACTATACATACACAATGGGGAATTTTGCAAGCATGTTGCACACACTCAAAATTCACCAAGATATAGAATTATTTTTAAAGTTACACTATATATCTATTCTTTTTCTTTTCAATATTTTCAGAAATCATGCCCAATTTTAGACTCTGCTTTGAAAAGTATAGATAATTTCTAGAGGATTTATATTTTTAAAAAAGAACATAAAAATAAATAGAAAAGATTTAACAGTTGGATATCCTACACTTATATAACCGAGAAGAATGCTCAAGATTTTTAGCTCTAAATGAAGTATTTTAAAGAAAAAAGACTGAGAAAAGTTGTAGAAGAAGAGATTAAAAGCACATCATCATGCAGGAAACCAATTCAACCTTTACCAAATATGGTAATAATCTATGTTGCTCAGACTCTTCAAAAATATCAACAGGTGCGTGTCGGATTCTCCAAAAATAGTACAGGTGCGGCAGCATTTTTAGAGAGTCCGAGAAACTTAGGTAATAATGCCAAATGGAGAACATATCTTTTTGTTTGGATGAAGACTGAATTCTTGGATTCAAATTATTCGAAAGACCCTTCTTGTAGTGAAGTGACCAGTTAAGAGAACGGTAGTTTGGGTATAGAAAAACAAGAACAATGCTAACCTTGCTACTATAGTGATGTAGGATAGCAAAATCTCTAACTCTATCTCTATATACCTATCTCTCTATGTATATAGAAATATATATAGTTAACACCAATGGAAGAAAGAACTTCAAATAATAAAGATAAACAAGAGTAATATTTACAAAGTAACAATCCATATTAATCAAGTTTTTACAAGTCATTACAAAGTTCAATCAGACATGTTTCCTTACGTTACTACATTCTAAGGCATTCAATATTGTAAGCACTCATCGTACATGGACTAACATTACACTGATAATCGCCTTATAAAAAAATAACTTTGTACTGATAATCAACCTACCACTATTATATTTTTGAAACTACAACCCTCTAACATTATCCAATATATTAGCTCATATAGATTGAAATATAGGAGCCAAAGTATGGTCATGCCTTACAAAAGAAAGAGCAAACACTGCTCACATAGATTGTACTAGGATGCATGATCTACAGAAGAAAGAGCAAACACTGATCAGCCATTTCATGCTACCTCCCAAAACACTTTGAAGTTCAAGATGCATACATGGGTTCAGAGTTGCATCTCTTAAACTACAAGCATATTATATTCTCAATAATAATCCAGATGATTGCATTAGATAATACAATGTTTGATTGACCGCATAATCTGCATAACTAATGCGGTGTTTGGTTGGCTATTGGCGGTATCAAAAAACAATAGTAATAAGTAAAGAACACAAGATTTATACAATTACAAATTGCACAAAAGAAGTAGAAAATGAGAAGAGATTTCGACCTTAGTACCCTGAGTCCTAGTAACCAGGGTTTTACCAACGTTCTTGATATCAAACACTGATGGTGCTTTAATATCATACCAATCCTTCTTAGCATATGGATCGGCCCTGCTCACATTTCACCACACACAATCAATCAGTACGTCCTAAAAACTAAAACACAAATAATAATCAAAAGTAAAAAGACTTACGCCTTCTTCTTTCCTCCCTTCTTTCCCTTTGAAATCCTCTTGTTCTTACTGTACAATAAAGTAACATTAGAATCGAAAGACACACAAAAAGAAAAGGATCAAATCAGAGTTGAAGAAAAGTGCAGTAGGCAAGAGATACCCGACAGCCATCTTGAGAATGAGAAGTTGCAGCTGCTTTCAGATGGGGAGTAGGGTTTGGAAGAAGGGGGAAGGTGAATCTATAATGCTGCAAAACCCTAATGTTCTTACTGGACTTTTTGGGCTTGACCAAAAATAACGGGCCACTTTAAGTATTGGATTGGATTGCCCATTGATTTGGCCCATAACTATCTTATGCAACTCACAAGTATACGTATGTTCGGTTTATTTATACAAATGTTCCAAATTTAGGCTATTCTTTGGATTTTGTCCAGATTTTGAAAGCAGTTCAAATATAGTCCATTATCTTATGAAATAACGTTAGATTCAAGTCTAGTTTTTCTCACATATTGCTCAATTATATAGATAATAAAATATTAAAGTATAAATTATGTAACTAGACAAACATATGATATGTATTTACGTTATACCTCTATAATTTGAAAAAAGAGGACTTCTCAAGAAGAGCAAACATTTGAAACATAATAAAGCAAAAAATAGCTGAAATAGCTCTAGTTTGCTAAAATTACGATTTATAGCTGCATATTATAGGAGAGAGGCAAACGAGATCGAGAGAGAGTTGAGAGAGGCAAATTGTATATGTATATTTGTTAAACTGTGTGTATATATCTGTAAAATAATTATATATGTGTAACTGATATACACATATATTTGTATATCTGGTAAGAGATTGGGGAGAGAGAGAAGAGGGAGGTGAGAGATGAAGAAAGGAGAGAAAAAATAGAAATAAAACCCTAACTATAGCTATGAATTGTAATTTTTTTTCAAGGGTAAGTTACGTTATTATGCAAATATATGATATATATTTACATTATACCACTATAGTTTGAAAAAAAATACAATCCATAACTATAGTTAGGGTTTTATTGCTATTTTATCTCTTCTCTTTACATTTCTCTCGCCTCTCTCTCCAATTTCTTGCCAAATATACAAATATTCATGCACACCAGTTGCATATATATGATTATTTGACAAATATACATATGCAATTCACCTCTCTCCACTCTCTACCATCTCTCGCTCGCCTCTATCCCTCCTCTATCGATCTCGCTCGTCTCTATCATCCTTCTTCCAATCTCACTTGCTAGATATATAAATATATATGTATATAAGTTACACATATACAATTATTTGAAAGATATATACATACAATTTGACAAATATACATATACAATTCGCTTGCCTCGACTTTCTCTCTTGATTTCGCTCTCCTCTCTCATCTCTCTCTTGATCTCACTCGTCTCTCTCACTCCTCTGTTGGTCTCACTCGTCTATCTCCATGTAGCTATAAATCGTAATTTTAGCAAACTATAGCTATTTTTTTTTTACTTTATCATACTTTAATTATTTGCTCTTTTTGAAAAATCCTCGTTAAAAAATAGTTTATGTTTGGTAAATATTTCAAAGTTAAAATGACTATTTGATGGTGATGGAGAAATATAAGGTGAAAAATTACATGTGGAAGAGTACAATTAAATTTGGAGCCCATTTGACACTGCATTAGTCCGTGAACCAATGAACAGGTGGTAATAAAATTATTCTTCGCGTAATAATATTGCTCCAATAAATTGTGATGGTGACACTTTTGACAAATACACATTTTTGGAAAAGAACATTTATACACAGTAACCAATTTGGATTTATCCCCCAACCTTCAGACCATCACTATACAATACACAATTATTGGGTATTTCTGAAATTACCAATGAAAAATAATCGAAAACAATATCTCTATCTCTATAAGACAGTGATAAGATTTGTGCACATTTACCCTTTCAAGACCTCGAGATTCCACCAAATATATTATTATAGTAGTAAAAGTGAGAAATAAAACATTTATCATATTTATTTCACTTAGTCAAATTTATATATATATATTGATAATATAAAAAATATATTTTTTTAGTTCAATTTGTTTGTCTTGCCTTCTTTTTAATGCATTAACCTCGACGGCCTTTATATATTAGGCTCGAATTATTAACTGTACACGTCTACTCATAACTTTGCCAATTGTATACTTAATCTCAATCGAAATAGTCAAAATAAGGTGGCATTAAATATTAAGTTGACAAATGCGTAAAAATTGTGTATGTTAAAAACGTGAATGTATAGTTTTCATTTAAAATATACAGCACTCATTCCATTTTAACTTAATTTATAAAGCAATACATATATATTTAAAAGAAAAATATTCAAAGATAAAATTCAAATCGTACTTTCCACTATTGCTCTTTATGAAGTCATAAATATGTACTGTAGTTTATCTTCTTGAAAATATAAAACTTCAGTAAATCAAAGGCAAATATGAAAAAAAAAATTAAATATTCGTCTTGAATTTTGAAAAATTTAATTATTTTGAATATTAAAAAAACCCTCAAAAATTCAATTAATCCAAGACAAACGAGTAACTAAAATAAAGAAAAAAGATTTCAAAATTAAAAGTAGGAGGAAAACCACCCCTTCGTCTTATTTCTAGAGCAATCTCACTTCTTCACCTATTTTCTTTGTGAATTACATTTTTCTCCTCTGGAAATTACCTATATTAAGGATAAGAATTTTTATTTGTCACGGCCTTCTAAGTCATTTTGCTTTTATTGTTTAAGATTACAAGGCTAAATGATATTTTTGTATATTCTACACACATATTTAGTAAACCACAAAATTTAAAAGTCCATATTACTTTCTTAAATTTTGTGTCAAGTTAAAATCGATCAAACAAATTGAAATATAACGAATGCTAATATTAATAATGTTGAGTCATACATATATAGTTATCATCATAAGATCGAAAGATCAAATTTGAACTTTATGAATTTTAAATTTTAGGATAGCTATGTCATGTTTCGGCATTTGAGTTCTAAATATGTTTTTTAATACACTCTAGGGTCTATTGACCATGTGAAATGAAATCTTGACTTAAAATCATGATATTAATGATGCGAGATAATGTTAAAATTTTGTTTGGACATATAATTTGTATTTTGAAGTTATATTTTTTTTAATCATAAACAATAAAAAATCATAAGTTGTAAATACCGTTAAAATTGTCCAATTCTTTATACAATCTTACCAAATAAGCAAAAATATAAAACACTATCACAAATCTATTCTTAAAACATTTAATAAATATTTATTGATTGAAACTTTAGTTCTATAAAAAAGAAAAATTAAAAATAAATTATGGTGTACTACTCTTTAATATAATTCTTCTACATAGTACGAACAATCCTATCACTTAAGCATATATTTCTCGATAAAATCATTGCGAAGACAAACCAACATTGTTTCGTTATTTTTTGGTTGATATCATTAATAGCTATATAATCATGTTTATTCCATTAAGATTTCATTTTTTTAATATTTTCACAAAAAATGACGTGACATTGCACAAACTATGACAACTGTCACTTGTGTTTCAATAGCATAATGGTTTTGGTTCATGAATATTCTGAAATCATTTTTTTCAAGTTCCAAAAGTTATTTTTTTTTCCCAAAACTACTGAAATTAGCCGGGTGTAATTTAAAGTTACCATGTGCTGGAAATGGTAAAAATAACAATGTCAATTATAAACTTTATTTACGTATAAAATAAATTAAATCTTTGATTGAACTTTATTTCCTAAGCTAGTTTGCTTTTATTTTTTGTAATTTTTTATTCTACTTTTTTATATAATATGTTTAAAATTGCACGATCGAATGACATTTTCATATATTCTATATATCTTTAATTTTAAACCATAAAATTTAAAAATTTATTTTATTTCTTTAAATTTTGTGCCAAGTCAAAATTGAACGAATAAATTGAAATATGAGTAGGAAATACTAATATTAATAATGCAAAGCCATATATAGTTATTATCACAAGCCATTTAAATTTTAGGATAGTTACATTATGTTTTAGTAAGTGAGCTCTAAATTATTTTTTTTAATACATATCTAGGGCCCATTTGACCATGTGAAATCTTGATTTGAAATTATGATATTAAATTATATGAGTTAATGTCGAAGTTTTGTTTGGACGTGCATGTATTTTTTACTCATAAAAAATAAAAATAAAAAATCATAAATTATGAAAACTATCAAAATTGTTCATAAAACACACTTTCACAAAACTATTCTAAAAAACATATATTTATTGATTGAACTTTAGTTCAATTAAAAAGTAAAATTAAATATAAATTATAGTGTTCTATTCTTTAATATAATTCTCCCATATAGTACTAATTATCATATCACATTAGGCATTCATTTTTTATCAAATGATCGTGAAAACTAACCAACACTGTTACTTTAAATTATTTATTAATCAATATCATCAATAACTATATCATCATATTAATATTCTATAAATATTTCATCACTTACCTGATATTCTCACAAAAAATGAAGTGACATCGCACAAACTATGACAACTACCACTTGTGTTTCAAATAGCATAATGGTTCATGACATGAATATTCTGAAATCATTTTCTCCAAACTCCAAAAGTGAATTATGTTTTTTTTTCCCAAACTACTGAAATTAACAGGGGTGTAATTTAAAGTTACCATGTGTTATGGAAATGAAAATTGGTTAGAGTAATAATACCAACTATAAATTTTATTTACACATCAAACAATCAAAATGGTTGATAAGTATAAGATCGTAATTTTTGTTTTAAAAAATATAAATTCAAACTTTTTGTTCTAGTGCTTTTGGGGTCTGATACTTTTGAGATGACAGTTTTTCGTAAACAACCTCTCTATCTCTATAATATAGTTGTAAGGTCTGCATGCATTTTACTCTTCTCAGACTCCACTTGTGGGATTTCACTGAATATGTTGTTGTTTACAAACTCAAACTTTTTTGAAAATTTACAATTTCAAAATCGTACATTCAAACGCTGATTTGAAATCAAAAGATGAAATTACATGTTCAGACGCCCCGACACATAAATTTTGATCTTCTCATGATTTCCATAGATTTGGTATTGGAGTAAAAGATAGGGGCCTGGTATGGGTATATTGTAGCATGGAAAACAAAAGCAAGAAGTGACTCATCATGGTGTAATTGTACTAAGGGAGTGTCCAGAATCCAAGAAGCCTATGAAATGTTCCTTTCAAGTATGCAAAAAAGAGATAAAAATATGAAAGCAGGTTAAAAAAGTCATATTCTCTCTCTCTATTATGTTGCCCTTTAATTTCTGACTGATATAATAGGTCATGCATGCATGGGTCAATCACTTGCTTCCAAATATTTCAACCTTTATTTATCATTTGCTTTCCATTTCTATTCACTATTACTAGTCATTTCAACCAACCCTACTTTCTTTTTCCCCCTCTATATATGTACACACTTCATGTCTGTAAAAGTGATCAACTATTGAGCTAGGGCATTGTTATTTTTGGCATAGTTGTAGGTTTCTAGATAATAAATAAGACATGGAGACAAAAAGTGATATTTTTAAAGATGGAGAAGAGGAAAAAAAGGAGTATTACTGTAGTTCTAGATCAGGTCAAGATTCTTTAGAAGAAGAGGAAATTAAGAGGAAAATATGCTGCCACTCTTTGTATGATCTTTTGGTTGAGACTCACTTGGATTGTTTGAAGGTATTTAATTATAGTTATGAATTCTTCATCAAGGTCAATTAACCTACTAGATATTATATATCTTGTATTTCTCATCTTCTTAATTCTTTTTCATCTTACAAGAGTAAGAAATTAGGGTTGATTATGGTGAATCCGTTATTAACCTGTGTTGGATTCTCCAAAAATACACTACTTTTGAATGGCATTTTTTAAGAGTCCGAGTAACATGGGTTATTAATTATCTCACAGAAGTTATACGATTTCCTTTTGATTTTGTAATTTTCTTATAAAAAAGGGAAAAAAAAAGTGATTTTCTGAGATAATAATTATCTGTTGAGTAATCATACAAGAAAAGTATACAAGTTGGAAATTGATAATTGATTAGTTACTGCTCTAGTTAATAGTACAATTATGGTGTGTGTCATTATTAATAGCAGGTTTGTTTGGGAATCAGTGAGATTGATCAAAAAGCTGAAGAAAAGTCATCAAAATATGAGAAAGTTATGTCAAGCACAATAATGGATCATCAAGAAGAATTGAACAATAAGTTCAGCTCCCTCACAATGGATCAACCAGCTGAACTGGACAACTTCATGGTAACAATGACTAAAATTTCTTCTTTTTTTCCTAGTTATGATTCCATGCTACGGACGGTACATTATATTCAGCGGCAGAGTCAAAATTTTCACTGATCCTATTTATGTAGTGTGATTTTCTAGCTCCGCCGTTTTGTATATTTGCAGGAAGCATATTGTGTGGCTCTAAGCAAGCTAAAAGAAGCAATGGAGGAACCTCATTTAGAGTCTATAAAGTTCATCAATCATATGTATTCTCAGCTCAGTGAACTCATGGAACTTCCTTCTAATTCTCCATCCACACCATCTAATTTTGGTAACATTACTTCCATTTTCTTTTTAACCAAATTAAGCACACACTTTATGATACATAATTCAGATTAACAGTTAATTTTGGTAAAGGAAGAGGAATGGATTTTGATGTTGTAGTACCACTGTGGCACACGTTAAAAAAGGGCAAAAAGGACAGGGTTTCTACATGAACATCCCCATATATACTCTCCGTCTATCTTTATTTATCCTCTATTGACTTGACACAGGAACTACGAAGTATCAAATGATAAGAGTAATTTTATCAAATCACCCTTTGAATACAATATCTTGAGCGACTTTAATTAATGATAAGAGTAAATCACAAACTAAGTGCAGAATTATCTCTTGATTTTATAAACTGGACAAGTATTATTAGACATTCCAAAATAAGTTGATAAGTAAAGATGGAGTATCTCTATATATGTTCCGTTTATATGATATAGTAAATTTTTGAATGTGGTTTATTTATATGCCCTTCAAATATTTTAAATTATTAATTTCACTGGCTTGTAAGACCAGGAGTATTTTTTATATAGTTTCTAAAAATTTTAAAATTGTTTTCCTAAATGTATTGTTAAAATAAGAAAGTTTCACTCTCGAAATTTGAACTATGCCATACAAATTGAAATAAATGCGTAAAAGTCCACATCTTTCAAATATCAACTTGGATCTTTGTACTTCAAGAGATCTAGAAATTAGTGTCCAGCAATTAATACAAGATCCTAGAGAATCTGAAATTGTTTTGTGGTTTTTTTGGTAGATGGGATTAAGGGCCATGGCAACAAATGAAATGTTGGCAGGAGGAAGCTAGCTCATAATAATTTAGCATGTTCTAATTGTATTTACTAATTAAGTTACTTTATTATCTATCTTTAGAGATGGCTCGATGCATGTATGGTGGAGTTTTCTTTGTTATCTGGACTATGTAATATCTTTTTATTTTATTTTATGTAACATTATGTTAATATTGAGGACTCCCAACAGCTGGTCGAACTCATGATAAATAAGGTTTTGAGATGTTCTCATATGATTAAGATATATATGAAAGGCTTGGTGAGTGCAAGTCCTTGTATTCTACATATGTTATGTCCATTGATTAGTTATATATGTGTGTGTCTACCATGTATATGTTAAACAGGGGTGTTCATGATTTGGATAAAAATAATCTAAATCGAAAAATTGAATCAAATCGATTAGATATATTGATTTTATTTGGGTTTTATTTGATTTGATTTTAGTTTTTAAAGATTGATAGCTTTTGGTTTGAGATTTGTTGGAAAAATCAAAGAAATAACCAAATCGAACTGACAAGTTATATTCATATATTTTATAATTATATGTACATAATACATTATTTAAAAAAATAATTTTAAAGATCTTACGTAAGTTTTCACCAAATTTTATTCCTTCATCTACTTATGAAAGGACAAATGCTCAAGTTATTTTATTGATTTCATATATGTATATATATGTGAATGTCTATGACGGGACTAGAAATGTTACTATCTCTTCCTTCTAGGCTAAAATGGTAAATTAAAACTTTTTTTCACAATAAATTTAGTGATTGAAAATTCTTTTAATATCATTAATTCTAACTATTTTAACACACTTTCTTTTTTCCTTAAGCATCCTGCCTATTCCTTAATGTTTTCTCAGACACTAGGCAATAGAATGAAGTTTGTTCCTAATTCCCACGGTTTTTTCAGTGCTTCTTCTACCCATCTCGATCAAAAGCACCTTCTTTCCTCGTCCGAGGGACTTTTTCTTTAGAATTTCTTAATAGAAAGAGGAAATCCGCTGTTCGGAAGAGAATACAGAGAATCCGCATAGCGAAGCAGACATCTAAGGCTTCAACCTTTCTTTAGATAGCTTTCTTCGGCCTTCATAGACTTTCATATATTAGCGAACTAAGTGCTATTAAACGACTAACTACGACTAAGAAGTCACCGGTAGAGCCGATCAGATGCCGATGGAGAGGCTTTTCACTTTGAGGGGCTACGGGCGAAGTTTTCCCAGTGAAGCGAGTTAGGAGAAAAGAACAGCCTGGGTAAAGGCATAACCTGTCTTTGCTGGTAGATAGATACACAACATTAGTTATCTGAATTAAAGAGGACTCTTGAATAAGTTGACTTCGCCTGGGCGTCATCTTTCCTTTCATTTTGTTTTGAATGGGTTGTTGTCACTTTTTCTTCATTTTGAATGTATCATTATTTTTATTTTTGTGTATGGTTAATAATCGAATAATCGAACCAAACCAAATCAAAACCAATAACAACTAAACTGATAATTGTACATTATAATTGGTTTGGTTTGGTTTGGTTTTGAGAATTTAAAAACCAAATTAAGTTAATTTGATTTTAATTTTGACCAATAGCCGACCCAAACCGATCCGTTAACACTCCTAAATTGTTAAATATACATTTAACTAATTTATGGAAGTGTCATCTTCCTTTTTTATTAAGTATTGTTGAATCATGGGCTGTTTCACTTTTTTGATAAGGCATCACTAATGGGCGTGAGACATTAGAATTTTTATTTCGGATGCTCAACATTTAATATATATGTATGAAAAATAAATTTGAGTGATGCATATTATATAATTTTTTGCATATATAATATATTTTTCAGCAAAGGATATTTGATTGACCACCTTCAACTATATACATCTACGACAATGATTAGCTTGGGGTTATAAAGCAGCCAAATGAATATAATTTAGCTCAAATTTGAACTTGTTATAAAGTAGCAAAATGAATTTAACGTAGGAGTGTCATGAGACTGTGTTTAATTTAACTCAAGTTTGAGAAGCTTGTTAATTGATTATGTTATTGTTAGTTATAGATTTAATCATCAACAACAACAACAACAACATACCCAGTGAAATCTCACAAGTGGGGTCTGGGGAGGGTAGATTGTACGCAGACCTTGC
>JAABOM020000096.1:21161186-21180228 GCA_011800125.2 Solanum clarkiae | reverse complement strand
GGAGAAAAATATTTAGGTTAGGGTTTAGGATGGTGGCGGCAGGAAATTTGTTCCAAGCAATCCTGGCTTTAACACAACGAATTTAATCTTACATTCCTTTTCTAAACTGAATAATTGCAGGGAGAGTTTGGAATACAAAGAGGTGAAGAAGAATAGCTACGATATCATCTCTTTTGGAAGAACAAAAGTTGGGGTAAATATGGCCAAATTTAGTGTCTATGCTGGAAGTACAAGTATGCTAGGTAAAATTTATAAAAGTTAAAAGTTAAAATGTCTAGAACGCCCTTGTAATAGCTGGTTAAAGATTTAATTATTTTATAAGAGCGAGTTAAGCAGCTCAAGCACATAACAAAGTCGATATGGTTACTTAAGTAGCTTGAGGATACATTCGTAATTTTATATAATTTTTTTGCCGTAATTTGTATGGCTTATTTTCAATGTTAAAAAATACTGTTAATTATGATAATTAAAGTTATTTAAGCAGGTAGCACATCGATATGGCTGCTCAAGTAGCTTGAGTGCACTTTCGTTATAATTTTTTTATGATTCTTTCATTGTAATTTTTTCATCTTATATTTTGTGTTAAAAAATACTACTAATCCTGATAATTAAAGCTACACAAGCAGGCAGCAGATTGACGTGCCTATTTGAGCAACCTGAGAATATATTCGTAATTTTTTATGATTCTTTTGTTACAATTTGTTTGTCTTATTTTTTGTATTTAAAAAATGCTACTAATTAATCTCTATGTATATCATTTAAATTAAAACCAAAAAAATAGCAAAGAGTAGAAGATAAATTTGGTACCCCTCTAAAGGAGGGCTAGCATTTGAAGAAATTTAAAATAGAGTACCATTTATATTGATGGAGTGCTAATTGGGTGGGTTGGATCAAATTTGAGTGTATTATAATGGATGAAGATAATAAATGGGTCAAGATCCAATAAAATCTAATCCAACTCAAATTTATTTGGATCAAAATGGGTTAAGCCAATGAGTTAAAGAGCGGGGTTAGGTCTTAATTACCTTTTACGAAGTTTTACTTTTTGTATTTTTTTTTAATATTAAAATTTTATTTTTTAATTATGAATATATAAAATATATCAAATTAAAAAATTATTTTAAAAAATATTTTAACAAAATCCCTCGAGTCTATTCAAATTACATGTCGACCCAATTTTAAATGAATTAAATTAAATTAAATTAATAATAAAATAATGAATTTAATTCTGTCGGCCCTCAATAAATTAAAATTACTCCAGCTCAACTCTCCATAAGTTTTTTTTTTTTTTTCAAAAAAAGTAAAGTCATAATTAGGTGGTGAATGAGAAGAAAAGAACCTTCTTCAACCTTGTCAAGTAAGAAATAAAGTTCTTTTAAGCCAGCGAAGGAACCGAGGAAGGAAAAAACAGAAAAACTTGAGAGCAAAAATGGCGTTGCAGTGGATGATATTGACGTACGTGGTAGCAGCAGAGGTAGCAGTAGCTATTCTGCTGACATTGCCATCGCCCAAAGCTCTCAAATCTCGTTTTGTTTCTCTAATTTCACTCGCCCTTCAACCTTCTCTCTTCATCGTCCCTTTCTCTGCTTTCCAGCTCCTCGGTATTCTCCCTTCTTCTTATCCTCTTGATTTTTTTTGCTACTTCGTTATTCTTACAATCGACTGATACTGGGACTTAATTTTTTGTTTGCTCTTTTAGATATTTATTGGAAAAATGAGCATCGATTGACGTGTACGGGTGAGATTTGCACTGCTTCTGAGAGGGACCGCTACGAGAAAACGGTAAATGTTTCTTCCCCTTTTGGAACAATTTTGTGTAGTGCTGTAATAGATTTTACAGGGTGAGTTTAAATTGTGTTGAATAAAGTGTTTGTCATATAGAAAAAGGAAAATTGGTCCTCCAATGGCATTTCAACTTCATTCTGTGATTGATAACCAATTGGTTTCTACAATTTTGATGGACAAGTATAGCTAATATTTGCTCGATAACCCTGTGTTACTTGTCAGCATAGTTGAGTTTTAAGGTGTCTGATTTGTTGAATACTTCAAATTTAGGATGACGTACAACTAAAATGTTATGTACGGTGTGCAAAATGGCTAATACGCATGATAGTTGGGTGACATATGCATGATATTTAATTGTCATTTGTTATAATTAGTATAAAAAGGACAAGCCTGGTACACTGACGTTGTACGCAGTCTTACCTTGTATTTCTGTCGGAGGCTATTCCAAGGCTTGAACCTGTGACCTCTAGTCACATAGCAACAACTTTACCAGTTATAATTAGAATGAATTTTGGATTTTTCAAGTAAACTATTTGCAGTTTAAGCTGTTCGTCTTCTTCAAGTATGTTACTACTTCTACACTGCATCAAGTAAACTACTTGCAGTTAAACATTTCTTCTTCTTTAAGTATATTACTACTTCCATGCTGCATGACTTTAGCAATAGTCGAGGTATTGAAATCAGATTGACCACAATCCCACATACTGTACATATCTTATCCCGCTAGAGAACGTGAAATCAGATTGATATCTGGACATGTCTTAGATTATATGTGAAGTTGGTCTTCCGTGGTTTCTGCAAGTCTCGCTTATTCCTTTATAGTAGGTGATGGACCTAAAGGTAATGCAGTTGTATATAGAGTCAAGTTAGATGCTGGTGTCAGAAAAATGGGAGTAACGAGGCGTGTTTTGTTGTAGTCTGGCCATGAACTTATCAGAGATGTAATAATACAGATCACAGAGATCTGAAGATAGGTGTATGCTCAATCTGGTGATGAACTGGTGACTGTGAGATATCTGTAAGATATCAGGTCTATTAGGAAAGGGAAGTTTTCCATAGTTTAGAAAAACACAAATAAGTAAAATAAACAGAAAGTATGATAAAATTCCTAACAAATCAAAGAATGAAGGTAGTGACCACTTTTGTTTCATTTAGGCGAAATGCTTAGTGTTCATCAAATTATATAGTACCTTATATCAATGCATCAAGCCGAAAGGAGGAAACATTCAACTCAAAATTGGTCAATGAAGCACTTGACACAAGGATGTCAGGTCTTTGCGTGGGAAGATGTTTGTTTCTTACTTTTCAGAAAGATTTCTTGTTCTTTTTGTTGAGATTTTAACTGAGACTTTGCAACAGTAAAGTACCACTTGAAAAATTAAACAGCAGAAACAACAATTCTTACTAGTCTAGTTCTGTTGTCAATTGCTGCCATATTGATAAGGATTTCATTGGTCGTGGCCCCCCTCTCCCCCCCCCCCTCACTCCCCCCTTTAACATTATGAAAGTGGGGAAAACAAATTATTTCAGCTGCAGGTCCTACTATCCACTCCGGACTTGTCGGATTTCACTTGGTATGTTGTTGGTGTAACTCAGTTGTGGAATTATGGTGAGACTGAGATCAATGCGTGGCTGCTAGTGCTGGTTGGACAAGGGATCAACCCATTTTTTTTGTTTGAGATTGTTATTGTTCACTCTGCTGTTCTGTGTAGTACATGGATCCCACTTGTTACCTATTCTTTTTTCCCCTTTGTTCTTACACAGAAATAGAAGCACATTGATGCATTGATGTTATATTATCTGGATTATGGTTCTTTTCCTTTCTGTTTATATCTCCACTCATGTTATGCAGATCTACAAGGCTCAAAGAAATGTGATCCTATGTCTGGCAGCGTGCCTTCTCTACTGGTACATCAACTGTACAATGTGATGTTATATGTGATTTTACTTTCGAGATGCATCTCTTTTGTAATTTAATAATTAATACCTATGCAATGTGGTCGTTATGTTTGAAGGTGTATCTATCGTGTTTGCAAGTACCACAAAGAGATTCAGAGCATGGAAGAGGTAGAAAAGAGATACAAAGACCAGTAGCTGTTCTACCTATGCAGGAGTCATACTATTCAAAGCTATTGCAGCTGAATTGGAACCTAGTAGTAACATTTAAACTATGTAATGTAACATAATGAATCTTGTGTGTTTTCTTTACAAGTCCCACCGTTTGCTATGTCTTCCTCAATAAAACAGAACATATATGTAATTGGTTTCTGCCATCACTATTGACACCTACAGATTCAAAAGAGTTAGCAAAAGGGAAGAAATTTCGACAATATAGAAATTCCATCGTAGTATTCACTTTCCAAACACTTTTTTTTTTTTTTTTACAATCACAATATCACAGAGTGAAATATAAAAGGCACAAGAAAAAGAGGAAAAAATAATTTTATAATACAAAAAAGAGATCCCCCATCACATTTTTGCTGCAGCAAGAATCAAGCAATGTGTCTCTTCTTCTTCTTCTTAGTCTTCAACCTATCACACAGGAAAGTTTTCTCTAATTGATCCACCCTCTGCGCCAGCGAATTCAGCATCCTCGTTTGTATTTCATTCTTTTGGCACAGTTCACTCATCATTTTCATCATATTCTCATTCTTTTCCACCATTTTCTCCAACAACTCTCTGTTCCTTCTACTCTCCTCTCCCCCATCAAGCCTGTGAGACCTTGCTTCAATCTCATCCTCAACTCCTTCAATCACATCCCCTACTTCACCATCCTCCATACTTTTTCCCATCGGACAATCTGTTGTTTCCTCCTTCACCTCCTGCATCTCTTCGCAATTCTCAACCGATGAAGCTACATCGTGTTCGCATTCTATGGGTTTTTTCTCATTATTTGTTATATTATTTGACGCCGCTTGATTTTCTACATCTACATTCTGCTCTTCCAGATCACGAGGTTCATTCTGATTTATGAATTTTCCATCTTCGTCCAGATTTTCTGTAGAATCAAGGATGTCTCCGGTCTGATTAGCTGGTTCAGAGAGTTCATCGGAATCATCATGTTGATTGTCCTCTTCAGCTTCAATTTGATTGGCCGTTGAAACAATGGTGTCAACTTTTTCTTGCAAAGAAATGGCCTTTCTAATCACAGCCTTTCTGCACTCCCTAACACCGGAATCAACTCCAGGAATGGAGTCCAACTTGAAAAGCAGAGACATCAGCGTCTCATTCACCCGCAACCTTTCCCTTTCGTCTATACGGATCAACTCCGCCGATTCGCTGCACAAAAGCTTTCGCTCAACATCTTCCACCTCCTTTCTTATCGACATGATTTTCTTCACGCTTTTTCTCACCAGAAACCCTCTGAAGACCTTCTGAATCTTCAAGGCTGAAGCGGACCGGTCCGGCTCAGGCTTCCGTATCGTGGAGGCCGAAACAGCCCGCTCGGGATCTGAACTCACAAATTGGACCGGAATCCGGACAACCTTACCAGCCGGCTTGATTCCGGCAGGTTTCTGGTGAATAGATTGCACCGGTATTCCTCTCATGTTAGAGGAATAGCGAGGACGAGTTGGGTGGGACCAGTAGCCTCCGTAGAATGGATTCTCCATTGTTGATTTTGATCGCTTCTTGAGAAATTGATAGATAACAAAGTCTGAAGTTTTTGTTGTTTGTACAATGAGAGATGAGGTGAAGCTTTCTGCCATTTATACGGTTGAGAGGGAAACTGAAATGAATATTCCAGAAGGTTCAGGTGTTTTTGGAAGGTCATAAAAATATCTTAGCTTTCGCTAGAGTGATGTAGAATGTTCCTAATGGAAAACGAAAAAAAGATGTGGAATGTTCCTAAAAAGAAATAGAAGTCAAAAAGCTTCTAAGAGGAATTCCTTCGGTCCATATTAATTAAATAAATTAAAAAATATTTCAACCAATAAAACAATAACAATATTATTCCGTCCATTGCAGGGTAAGGGGGTCTAATGTACGCAGCCTGACCCCTATGTTTAAAAAAATAGCTCGACTGTTTTCCAAAAAAAAAATATTTCAACCAATAATATTAAAAAATATTTTCCTCCGTACTGACCATATTCTTAACTAAAAAAATATTGATCTCAATCACTTATTTTGCAATTTTTCTTTTGATATCTTTTTCCGAAGATATTGATATTTGATCAATAATTGAATGGTAGATTTGTAGTTAGCTATCGGAACCTTAAATATGACGAACACAAAAAGAAAACAAGATTATTCAGGAGCAATTACGTATTAACTTATTATTATTTAGGAATTTTGGCAACGATGTCCTTCTTAAAAGGGGCATTTTATCTCTTAAAATTAAATTTGTCAATATAATTTTAAATTAGTCATTATTAAGAATCACTCAGGGGTACTAAATGATCAGATCAAATTTAATTTGTTCAACCTATTTAAATTTGGATAAATCATTAATCAATTTATTTATTAGCTCAATCTAGTTCATCCATTTAAATACATTAAAAATTTATGAAAATCTTTTAAAATATTTTTAATTTAATTTATTAAAAAAAATGGTATGTTATATATAGTTAGCCATAACAAAATAAATTTATTAGAATAAAATAATTATAAACTTCATAAAAATTGAAAAGATTGAATATAACTCATTATTTGATCCTTTTTGTCCCAACGTATTTTGATCCAAATAAATTGAATTGAGTTGATTCTTAACCCGTTTGTTGTGATGGTATGCGTTTTTTGTGGCAGTCCAGTGACATTTTTCACCAAGTTGATAGGAGATTATATTCATGATTTCAATTTTCTCCATTTATTACTCTATTTGTTCCTCTTGTAATTGTCATAATTTTTTTTTTTTTGGAAAGTCAAATGATATGAATTTCTATTAATATTTCAAGATTTATTTTTCATTCATATTGATATAAAAAAATTATAACTTATATTACTTTTTATATAGTTTATGAATATCTAATTTTAAACAATTTCTATTACTTTTCACTTAATTTTAACTTTATAAATTAGTCAAATTAATTTTCGAAAATCTATAATATGACACTTAAAGAAAAGGGCAAAGAGTAACTTCTTCGCATGTTGATCACTTAATCCTAACGTAACGTACCTAGAATGCGGTCAAACATAAGATTTTCATTTAATTCAGCTCTAATTAAAATTTGTATTCAAATTCATGAAAAATACATTTCTAGTTAAAATTTGTACTTAAATTCATGTAGCAATAAATTTTCTATTTTACGTTAAAATAACAATGAATTTTTTCTTTATATCAAACTCCTTTTGTCTTATTTTAATTAAATTTGTGAGGTAATGTACACATATTAAGTAAAATATTCAAAGAAAAATTTACATTATACTTTTCACTATTGCCCTTTGTAAAATCATAAATATGTGTTGTAATTTATCTCATAGAAAATATAAAAGTTCAGGCAAATATGAAAAGAAATTTCGAATATTCACCTTAAATTTTGAAATAATTCAAATATTTTGAACATTAGAAAAAGGTCAAAAATTTCAATTAATATGAAACGGAAGGATCGAGTATTTGTTATTTTACTCTTACCAATTTAATTCTAACGTACCTCTAAATTCGGTTAAACATAAGGTTTTCAACAACTTTTCATTCTACTCCTTTGCATGTAGCTATTCTCTAGCTTTCCCACTCATACCCCCACTTTCACTCCAATTTTCTTCTATAAATACTGCATCCATAAAAGTTATATCTCCATCAAATTAAATCTACTTAGTTATTCAAATACCAAAAAAAAGGGAAAAAAATAAAAAATAAATAAAAAAAGAGGAAGGGACTGAATTTAAACAATTTGTGTTTCTTCCTCAATTTCCTTTGTTGTCAAATCCTAACACAGAGCCATGGCTAAAATTTCCAAGAATTCCATGGTTCTGTTCGTTTTGGTAGCCATTGTTTCTGTAGTGTCCAGTGCAAGTGCATATACTAAGTTAAAGAAATTTGATCACCCTACTAAAGGTGATGGTACTCTTAATTTCTTGGTTGTTGGTGACTGGGGAAGAAGGGGTACTTATAATCAATCTCACATAGCTCGTCAGGTAAGATTTTCTTTTCTTATCTTACAGGTTTCGTCAATTTTATTGAATCTAGCGTTTAACTTATTTAAAAGCTTAAACTGTCATAGATATCGCTTTTTGCAAATTGTCTCTCTTTAGCAAAAATGATAATCACAATTTTATAGACATTTGACGATATTCTAATATTTTATCGGTCTCAATGATTATATTTACACAATTTTTAAATATTGGGATTAAATCTAAATGGTGGCCTAAAAGAGGACATTTGTGCAAATCATTTTTGTTTAAATAAGGTTTTTTCCACCTTGAATCGGTGGAAAACTTTGTTTTAGAACATAATTTTTTCACTCATTCTGCACGAAAATAGCTCACTAGGAAAATATACGATGAGAAATAGATTCTCACTGAAATAGTGGGAACTTTCTAATTTTTTCTTAGGCATGATACATACATATGCCTTTTAATTCGGCTTCAATTGGCATTTACAACCTCCAATTTTGTGTGTGCACAAGTAGCCACTCAAAGTTGTACAAAATTGAACAAGAAGGCACACATGTCCTACGTGACATATACATGTAGGACGTCATGATGACCCAAAATTGTCATGTAAGATGCCATGTAAAACAAATGTGTCAATTCGTTCGATTACATACAAGTTTAAGTACCTACTCATGCGCACCCAAGTTGAAAGTCATAACAAGTAATTGAAGCCAAGTCAAGGATCATATTTATATATTTTGACTTCTCCTTATAAAAACACTTGTATTACTTTTTTCTTTCTCGTTAATTCAATCAAATTATATGTAGAAATAGTCATTCAACATTTTGTCAATAAAAAATTCTGGAAAAATAGTAAGGTTCTGAGTAGCGGCAGAAAAATATAGACCTCTGTTACCTTTGATATTATATTGCTTTGTGTGACTAAGGTTTATTTGATATAATGAGCTTGTTTTACTAAAAAGGAATGTAAAACTTAATTAACCTTTTTAAAAAATTATTTGTATGCAGATGGAAAGAGTGGGAGAGGAGCTAGACATTGATTTTGTATTATCAACTGGTGACAATTTCTATGATAACGGATTGACAGGAATATATGATACAAATTTTTTAGAGTCATTTACTAACATATACACTGGAAAGAGCTTACAGAAACGATGGTACAGCGGTAAGTTCCCAATTTATTTTGATTAGAGCTGTAAATATGGATCGGCCTTAATGAATTTGAATTGGTGTTTTTCTGCAGTATTAGGTAACCACGATTACAGAGGAAATGTAGAAGCGCAACTCAGTCCTTACCTTAGGAAAATTGATAGCAGATGGATTTGTTTAAGGTCTTTCGTAGTTAATGCAGGTCCAAAGATTATTCTCTTCTTAAATAAAACTTGGGTAAGTTTATATGTTGTGTAGTACTGATTTTGATTCTCCATTTTTGTTGTTTGAAGAAATTGCTGAAATATTCATGGTGGATACAACTCCATTCGAGACGAAATATTTCACAGATCCTATCGATCATACTTACGATTGGCGTGGTGTGATCCCTGTAAAAACATACACTGCTAATGTATTAAAAGTAAGTCCAATGTAGACCTAGAGATCATTTCTCATAGATTCTCAAGATCATTTATAAAATTTCAATCAAAACATTAGGAACTCGAGAAGGCCTTGAATGAATCGACAGCAAAATGGAAGATTGTCCTAGGTCACCACGCGATTAGAAGTGTGGGACATCACGGTGACACTCAGACACTTGTTGATCGCCTTCTTCCTATACTCAGGGTAACTTTTCTCTCTTTCATTCACATAGATCAGTTGTTTTGACTCGAAATGTATATAATACATTGATTTCTCTCGTGAAATTACAGAAATACGACGTTGATTTCTACATGAATGGGCATGACCATTGCCTTGAACATATTAGTGACACCGAAAGGTGAGAACAGAGTTCAAATCTTGCAAAATGGTCGATTTTTCCCCCTAAATATGATCTTAATGTTCTCGTTTACATTGCAGCCCAATGCAGTTTTTAGTAAGCGGGGCAGGGTCAAAGGCATGGAGAGGAGATGTGAAAGTATTAAGTAGGGAACATGTACATTTCTTCCATGATGGACAAGGTTTCATGTCTGTCGAGTTGACACCAACAGATGCAGAGATCAAATACTACGATGTTTTTGGTAGTGTACGACATAGGTGGACTAGGTCCAAGTTGCTTCACTCTGCTATGTAAAGTTTCTTTTTTTTTTTTTTTTTTTGGTTGTACATACAAAGTTAGATGTTGAAAAACGGTAGGATTCTTTTTTGTCGTTGATATTGGATTTCACAAAGCCTAGTTTGGTTTTGTGAAAGGAAGTAATCTTGCACATTTAGAGTTCGTTTGGCTTGATGTAATGTTAAAATAGTCATGAAATAAATTGTGAAATTGTTTTATCCCATATTTGGTAAGTATTCTGAATCCTGCATAGCAAATTTGGAGTATAATTGAATATAAAAATGAGTATTTTATATTGCAAAGATCAAGTTGTACACTCTATCAGCGTATAAGTGTCAGATCACTTTATTGATTATTACTGTCAACAAGTCTTATTTTTGAGATTACAAATTGTACATTTTAAGGAGACTTCCCTGTTTGATAGCGTTTATTAAGGTTTACCCATGTCGAATTTTAATTATCCAATTTAGAAAATCAACAAATAATTTACCACTTTATTTCTAATATACTCTTGTTTTACCAACAATAAGTATAGTCTTTGCATTCGAAAATCAAAAATCCAAATCGAAGTTTTTATATTGCGACCTTTGTAGCTAGCTTTATCTCAGGAAACTGTGCAGGGGTGAATCAATGATAGAGATTTGACAACGACTTCGAGTTATTGGCTCATCCAACCAGGCAGCATTCATGAGTTGAAGTTGCTCTTACTACTCAGCCAAGAGCCTTGAGCATTATACAAGGACGTGTTGTGTGATTAATCATTGAAAAAATGCATGACAGAAAATAGGGTGATCTCTAAATTTTGCATTTTAAATTTCTTGGTCTTTAAATTTTATTTTTGAGAACTCTGTACATTCGCCTCATAACCTTCCCAGCTTCAAATAAGATTTTTGCAACTTCAAACCTGTAGATCTAAAGTTATCTCGAAAGTTAATAAATTTGAATTCCGAGTATAACTTAAATGGTATCCCTAAAATCAGATATTAGCGCACTTCCCCCATGCGCAAGGCCCACTTGACAAGTTTTGCTATGGTGGATGGCAAACACTAGTAGCCCTGTCCAAGTTAACACTCTCATATAGGAATAGAAAAATCAACATTTTGCAACCTTTAGCCAGCATTAGACCATGAATTTTAAATCAAATTTATATATTCTCAATGTCTGTTTTTCAAAGAAATTTAACTTCTACTTACAAAACTTCAAAAAAATTCTAAGTAAAATACATGTTCAAACACAACTTCAAAACACTCAAAAATTTTAAGTTTCAAATCTCACGAATGGATCCAACATGTGAGTTGTGACCCTTGTCTTTCGACCAAACACACTTGAAAGTTAGGAAAATGGAGAGATCATACTTATTAGGTACTTATTTTAATATGGGTACAATCTGTAAATCTTGAATCATTAGGAATGGATATTTATCAATTCCAAGTCGTAGGCACGCAAGCAGATCTATGCAAGTTGCAATGCAAATCTAATAGTAAAACACTGCCAGCTACATGTTGTAGCAATAATTGCATTTCTTATTCTTCTTTTTAAAGTGATAGTAGCACTAACCATTCATATTTTAGGACACACTTGAAACTAGTAGACAAGAGAGATGATATGACTGCACTGATATGGACAAGTCTATGGATTCTCAAATTGGGATGTCAACCAATTAAATTTACTCCAAATCAAAAGGCTCAATGGTGCTTTATGTCACAAATAGTGTTTTTTATCACCCAACTTTTTCCTACTCATTATTGACACAAAGTAGTAAAATTTATCCGCACTTAGAGTTTACATCAGTTCATGTTAAAACTTATCGTAGTTAAGTAAATACTTCCTTCGTTTCAAAAAAGATGATCTAATTTAACTTGATACGGAGTTTAAGAAAATAAATAGGACTTTTCAATTTTGTGGTCATAAATTGTATCAAAACGTTCTTTCATCTTGTGGCCTCAAACATATCGCTTGAAAAATTGAAATTAAGTTCTGCCCAAAAAAAGAAATGTGTCATCCTTTTTAAACGAATCAAAAAAGAAAATAGATCATTCTTTTTTAAACAGAGGGAGGAGTAAATAATATGATATAGTATGTTAATCAATCATTTATTTTTGTTATAGAAGGTTATTCACAAAGACATACCATGAATATATTAGTAGAATGTAAAGAATTTAATTTTTGGGGGGGGCATTCATCTATATCAAGCCCTCACATCCCATCAACATCTTCCTTTTTCTTTTGTTCTTCTTTTTAAATTGATGGAAGTTGTCATAGTTCATCAACATAGAAGAAGGGTCGTTTGGTCTAATGTAAGGCTATCCTCATTCTAATTTTGGAATTATCATCCAGCGACTGTAATTTCACCTTTTATATAAGATAAACAACTTCAACCAGATGGTGTTCCATGAAATATCTAATATCTTCTATCCCCTATTATATATACACGACTTTTCACAACACACGCCAAAATTTCTATGCAAAAGCCATCCTGCTAACATATTTGTATAATATTTTCATTACAATATCTTTAACCGTTTCTTTAGGCAACCGCCACTGAGTAGCATTATTGCCTAGCAAATTATTAAATCATAATTCCTTTATTTAAACACCCACTAGCCATGAGGTAGCATAAATTATGCCATCTCAGGACGATGTGGATTGGTTGAGACGATTCAACCCATAACCGCTAAATAAATTTTTAAAAAGTTGAAAGGAACGGGTAATTATAAAAATAAGAACTTTCATAATCAAGTCTTATTTTAGGCCTGCATGCAACTCCTCCTTAATTAAGTAATAATCATAACAAAATTAAAAATCTCTCGATTGTCTTCTGCTAACTAATCCAAAAGGCATCTCGTTAACAGAATCTCTTGGTGGAATTTCGTATCAATATATTTAGCACAATCTCACTAGTGAAGTCTAAAGAGAAAAGTGTGTATACATGTCTTAACTTTACATGGTAGAGAAACTGTTTTTAATAGACTCTAAGTTCAAGTAAAAATAATATAAAACAACTTGAAAAAAGAAACAACAGAAGTGAAAAAGTCAAGACTTCATACGTCCAATTTTATCAAATTAATCCATGATGTCATTTTCGTCAAATTAAACAATTAATCTGTTTTGTCATTTTAATACCCATGTGAACAAATAACAAGAAAACAAGCCATGTTGTCCTACTAATACTGCATTTGTATTATCAAACCATTTCCTCTATTCATGTTTGTGGCAGATATCAGGGAGTTTTGTCTTCTTTAATTTATTTTAATATAAGAAAAAAAGGATTAAAATTCCCATCCTCCAATAATATAGTTACTAAACGTGATGGTTAAAGATAAGCAATATCCATTGCGCCATTGTTGCTTAGAGTTAGAAAAGAATGGAGAATTACTTAAAGTTCCAATATTTTAATCACCATGATTGGTCGATAATTCAGGTAAGTTTGGTGTAGCCAAAGCCAATCAACATAAAGACAGCCTGACTACTTCGTATTTATGTTGATATAATAATATCAAATGATTCACTGAACTATGCATTAGTTAATTCTCTTAGTACGATTTTGGAATTGACCAATTTGATAACTTTCTCCTTTAGTTTTTTCTGTTCATCCCGTCACAGTGTCCCTCGGGTAAATAATAAATACTTATCTGCACTGGGTGTTTATATCAAACTGATGTAAAGTACCGTAGTTATGTTATTGTATATTGTACACATGGTATGTACCTATCCATGAGGTTTAACCACCAGTATGATCCTATTTAAGAAAAACACATTGAGGTCTCACTAAAACAAAATAAAAATCAGTAGTTAAAATGTTACCTCTCAAACAACTGTTATCTGGTTGAGTATTCCTTGCTCTCCCATAAACTGTGTCTACAGAAAAGGAAGAAAAACTTTAGCCATGAAATAATTCAATGTTTAGATGCCAATACTTCCTCATGCACATCAACATCTTCATCCCAGTCACAGAGATTGATGAAATTCAAAAGAACAATTAGTACGTATAGCAAGATGTTGAACCAAGCAAGAAATATAGATTCTTACGAAACAAGTAGATTCTTAATTATAGCGTAAGTTACACCTAGACTAAACAACAGAAACATAAGGAATAGACGGAGCCGTTGATGAAAATCATAGTATTTGTTAACAGTAGTGCAAATAGCAAAATAACAAGCAATTTCCTTATTTCTCCAAATTGAAGTATCATTTCACCAGAAAAAAGGTCAAAATTCGTTCAAAATAAGCTACCATAATCTTCTGAAGAAGAATTATTCATAAGAAACCAAAAGAGCCTTTCAACTCGACTACATAGCCAGGTGCATGTAACCTTCACAACCATCCTTGAATGTTACAAAATCATCATGTGATCAAAAGAATGAAAATATTTCTTTGGTTTTCCAAAGTAAGAAAGAATTGGTTCAAAGTTAATAGAAGATTCTAATCCATCTTGCATCATCGCTCACATCACCTCCCTTATGATCTTGGCCTCCCAATATCGACTAAATATTTTACACTAATTGTCTGCTTCAATTTTAATGTCTTGTTTAACAATTCCTTTCTGTTAATTGGTGTTCTGTAGAGCCCACCATAGTATCATTTACACTCTCAACATCCAAAGTAAACCTAACATCTCTAGATCTCCCTTTTTAATAAATCAAATCTTTACCCTCCTTTCCCTTTATATAAATAAAGATATACCTTCTTCTTTAACTTATTAGCTTCCATTGCCACTGCTCTCTCTCTCACTACCTCCCCCCCACCCACAATCGCATATATGCACTCTGCCTACATGATGATGTAAATTCTGGTTTTCCTTGGTCTTCTCTTATACCCTCTGTTCAAGTTTATGTAGCTAAGTTTGGCAGCAAACACCATTCTATAGAGCAGACTGGATGATGAAAATATGCTAGCTGACTCTGACACAACATCAGCACCCTCAACTGAGATACAAAACTTTAAGTATGCTAATTTAACAATAGTAACATTCACACATGTGCTATACACCTCTGTTTATCTCATACTCATTGTTTTTTCCTTCTTAATAAGGTTATTTGTTAGCTCATGGAATGTTGGAGGCATTGCACCACCAAACGACTTGAACATGGAGGACTTGCTTGATACTCAAAACAACTTGGCTGATATATATGTTCTCGGGTAACCGTTTACTTCAGTATACTGCATTCTACTAAGAGGTAAAAAAGCACCTGATGGCTGCATTTCACATATGCAGCCGCCCCTAGAGTAGCAGTGTCATGAAATGCATCATCATTCTGTGCCTATTTCAGTGGGGGGGAGCGGGGTGGGGAAATACTAAACCTGGCAGGAGCGGGAAGCTCTAATGCAGGGCAGTTAAAACAATTTTTTTAACTTCAAAAGTGGAGGGAGCAGGGGTAGGGTAATTAAAATTAATAAGTTCTACTGTATTAAATCAACTTTTTTGAGCCTATCTCTCGCAAAGTTGGACATAATCAATTTTCGCAGGGCAGGGGGGTCAATAAGAGCTGGGTGAGTTAAAATAGAAAGAAAAATATGCTAAGCACGGACAGGCTGATACATGTTACAACTTTTGTGGGGTAAAGCTTCACCCATCCCTTGCCGCTCCACCCCCTTTGTAATCCCAAAGCATCTCGTATCAGGTGGCCTAATCAACAAAGTAGAGTGTATGGTGATATTTGCAGTATTAAGGATCTAAATTCTACTTCCTGAATGTGCAACTCTTGAGAAAACTACTTTTACCAGGTTTCAAGAAATTGTACCTCTGAATGCTGGAAGTGTTATAGTGACAGAGAATACAACTATATGCATGCAATGGAATTCTCTTATAAGCACAGCTCTTAACAAGGTAGCTGTCAACAACATAACCCTTCAGGAGGCAGAGGAAGAAGAAAGTGTAGAAGTGTACACACTAAAGAAAGGGAGTTCCTTGAAGTTCAATGTAGAAAATTCAACACAATTTGAATGCATAATTAGCAAGCAAATGGTGGGAATATTTATTACCATATGGGCGCGGTCTCCACTCCTTCCCTATATCAGTCATACAAGTGTCTCCTGTGTAGGCTGTGGTATTTTTGGCTACCTTGGAAACAAGGTATGAAGTTGATAACAAGCTTCTATTTCTTGTTCATAATAACACATTTCGTAATCAAGAATAGTTACCGGCAAATTCAATGAACAACCAACAGGAGTTATTTACACACTCTGCCCTTCCCCCACCCCTCACACCCAAGGTGTCCACTCCAAGAAGCAGCGGAGCCTGTGGACACACAAATTGGATAGAGACACAATCATATATATCTAGTGTTCAGTTCACTAATTTTCAGTATTTGATATACAGGGTTCAGTGTCGATTAGATTTTGGTTGCATGAAACAAGCTTCTGCTTTGTGTGTAGTCATTTGGCTTCCGGAGGAAAAGAAGGAGATGAGAGACAGAGAAACGCAGATGCCTCCCAAATACTATCACGCACAAGATTTTCTTGCGACTCATTTCAGTATTTCCCAAGAAAAATTCTACAGCATGAGTATGTATACCTTTTTACAATAAGTATAAACAATAAGTCACCAAAGTAAAAAATCCAGAGACTGGAATTCCCTCATCCTAGCAATTTTCGTCAAAGTTACAGTTGTTAACTCTTGCTTCAGCATTAGCTGTCAGTTTACTGATAAAGTAAACACTTTGATCATGCTTCCTAAAGTCAAGAAGCCGACATTATTACTCTGTCCAAGACCATAGCAGCTAATTAATTGATAAGAAAAGAAGAATAAAAGATAAGCGAGAGAGCAATCGTGCTTAATAATGCTTATGAAGCCTCATGTCAGCATTTGGACAAAACTATTTACACTTGCACTTCTTTAGCACAAAAAAGAAGAGTTGACGTTGTACATATTGATTATTATATACCAACTGATGAATATCTTAAAATATCTTCTAACAACCATAAACTGATTAATCTCATACAGTAGGGTGATTTGGCTAGGCGACCTGAATTATAGGATATACTTACCTGAAGCCACAACAAGATCTTTAGTCAACGACGGGCAGTGGAGCATCTTACTACAAAAGGATCAGGTACTAAAAGCAAAAAAGAATAATTTTGAAGTTCCAAAAAGTATCCTAACATGTAGTGAGTTTTGTATTCCTAGTATCACCACTATTTTGAAGTTCACATTGAAAACTTGGAAAAAAAATGAAGCTGAAGGCTGAGCTAAGAGAAGGTTGTATTTTCAATGGCTGGCAAGAGGAAAATATCGAGTTTGCACCAACATACAAATATTATCCAGATTCCGATGATTATTATGGCTGCAGTCAGAATGGGAAAAGAGGAAAGAGTCGAGCCCCAGCTTGGTAAGTTCTAAAAGAACATTCGAACGTTTTACCTAAGAATTATGGAACAGGCATATCTTACAGAGAAAAACGTTACGTAGGTGTGACCGGATAATATGGTTTGGCAAGGGACTGAAGCAAAGCCAGTACAATAGAGGTGAGTTCAGATTGTCAGACCACAGACCAGTATGGGCAATTTTCAAGGCAGAGGTCAAGGTTCCATCACCATTATATTAGAGGACTTAGAAAGCCTTGTCAAACAGTTTTGACCATTCGTGGAGCAGTTCTAAATTTCTAATAATGGCAACAGTGATTATTCAACAACATACATAGTGCACTTCGATAAGTGGGGCCTGGAGAGGGTAGTGCGTATACTGGCCTTACCCCTATCTTGGAAGATAGGGACATTGTTTCTAATAGACCTTCGGCTCAAGAAGAAGCATATCAAAGCAGTTCGGGAATAATGATTATTGTGCGTGGTAAATACACTACAACACCAGAAGTATTCAAACAAAGCCACCAGCTAGAAGAACACAATAACTGGAAAAAGGAACACTGAAAAAAGAAATTAAGAGCCTAGAACTTGGGTCCAAGATGATGAGATAAATTTGTACACTTACTAACAATTTCGTGTTTTAGGCTGCAAGAGTAAGGGCAACAAGGGAATGATGAATTTCTGGCTGATTCATTTCAACCTATTATTTTATTTTTCAAATTAGAGAAAAGGACAAAAGGTTGTGGGAAGGTGAGGCCAGCTTAATTTGTTAAATTACCTGTTAGGAAATATGAAATCCATATTGATCCGAATATAACCTTATATTCGGAATACATGTGGCAACAGAAACTATAAAATGCATCAAACGGAGAAAGAAGTGATTAACTGCATGTAGATTGTATAGTAACAAAAAAAAAAAGGTACAAATGTTTTCACTAGGACACAGTTTGCATGTTTGCATTTCCATTTACATAATAGCAGAAAGGGAAAGAACAAACTACTGGTAGTTGTTCAATTGTTGTCAACAACAGAGAAGTTCATAAGATGCACCCGGACCTACCAATTACTATGCTGAGAGGCAGTTCAAATTGAAAGACAACCAACAACAACAACGACAATATACCCAGTGGAATCCCACAAGTGGGGTTTGGGGAGGGTAGAATGTACGCAGACCTTATCACTATCTCCTAGAAGTAGAGAGGTTGTTTCCTGGAAACCCTCATCTCATAAACCCATAAGCAGAATAAACTAGATATGACAAAAAGGAAAGGAAAGGGAATAAAAAGGCGACTAATAACGGAAAGCACATAACAATATGTAAATATGATAAATTTAACACACATACAACTGATAATGACAACACATGATATAAACACGACTACTCCTGCTACTCTACTATACCCCAAGACCAGACATCCACCTAACCCTACCAACCAATTAGCCTACTACTCTAATTCGCGACCTTCACTCCTTTCTATCTAAGGTCATGTCCTCGATGATATCAAGTTTCGCCAAATCTTGTCTGATCACCTCCCCCCAATACTTTTTCAGTCTAACTCTACCCCTCCGTGTGTCTTCCAAAACCAATCTCTCACACCTCCTAACAGGAGCATCGGTACTACTTCTCTGCACATGTCCAAACCATCGCAGTCTCGCTTCCCTCATCTTATCAGCCACAGGGGCCACCTCTAGCTTCTC
>JAABOM020000096.1:21126686-21160205 GCA_011800125.2 Solanum clarkiae | reverse complement strand
ATTGACTAACTGCTACTTCACAAATGAAAGAAGCGCAGACAGTTTAAAGAGCCATTTTGCTTTATTCCATCATACTCAACAATAATTGTGTGAGGCTCTATTCTTCTTTTTGATTCTTGTATTGTTAATTGTCTCTCTACCATAATTAAAAAAAATCGCAAACTAGGGAGTAGAATCATCAATATAATCTTCGACTCTTCGTTTCAATTGAGCCCAACCTGTGAATTGGTAGCCCTGGGCCACAATTTTTTTAGCATGTTTTAAAATAAGACTTTCTATCAAATGATGATGAATCCGTTTGCCATATACATCAAAAGGTAGAAGAGAATAGAGAAAGTTAAAAAGAAATCACAAAAGATGATTTACAAAATATGTAACTGTAGGTTTTAAAGTCTGTCTCACATAATTTATACTAAATATAGTATTATTGATAGTTTTAAAATTCTAATAGAAAAAAAAATTTATTCTCTTTTATACCACTAAACTTGTATCAATATAAATAAAACAATAAAAAGACATCATATACAACTAAGATTATATTAAAACCAGCAAATCAATATGAAATCTCCCACGTAATGGACATTAAAACATTGTAAAGTTAGGGATATTCTAATCATGATTAAGATTCATTTTAAATACCCAAAGAGAGCTACCTGAATAAATATTCATGATTACATTCATTGTTTCATTGTTTTTTACTTTTAAAATAAAGTCTATATTAACAAAATGACATAAGATATTGTTGAATCGAATAGATAAAGAAGTAATCCATTATAATTATTAATTGACTTCATACTTTAATAAGAGTATTCATCTAAGCCATATTTTAATAGTAGCACTATATTCCAATCATTGGATTCTAATCAATCAATATAAGATCTGACTAATGATCCAAAATAATGTCATAGCTTAGCTCATTATATGAATACTTTCTTTAATCAATTATTCACCAAAACTCTAGCAAAACTACTCGACAATGAAAAAGGAAAACATTTTGAGTTAACGGAAAAACTAAATAAAATAAACTTAATGTGAAATTATTTACTTGACATAATCCAAATTACTTACCATTACCTTAATGTATATATGGTCCAAATTATTTACCTTCTTATCTTACTTTTTCCTTTTTATTCCGCCCATAATGTCATACTGATGTCAGCATAAATACTATGAAATAATCCCCTATGATACTCTGATGGATGTATACCATACCGATATTATATAGAATGAGCTTAATCCACTGTGATACTTTGATTATATATTGATACTCTATTTGGTTTCATATAAGATTATGTTTGTTTTAAGAAATAACTTTAAAAAATTTATTAAACTCTAAATTAGTAGAAAATATATTCGTTGTGATACTCCGTCGATATATTGATACCATAGCGATAATGTATATGATAGGAGCTTAAGTATTTGTGATATTTCATCGGTATATTGATACCCTGTTTGTATCATATAATTTTGAGATTTTTTAAGAAGTAGAACGATTAAGAGAAAATTATTAAAATCACAAAATTATTTATAAAACTCTAACTTAGAAGAAAATATATTCTTGTGATACTCTATTGGTATATTGATATCCTATCGTTATCGTATAATTTTGAACTCTTTTTTAATAAATAAAATAATTAAGAGAAAATATTAAAGTCACAAACTTATTTATTAAAATCTAAATTAATAGAAAATATATTCTTTGTAATATTGTATCAATATCTTGATACGATATCGGTATTATATAGGATTGAACTTAATTTTCTGTGACATCTTGTCAGTATATGTATATCTTATTGATATATCATACAATGTAGTTGTTAATATCGGCATGTAAATTTTAATAATAGGGGAAACATAAATATAAAGAAGTATATAAATATAAATAATTTACTTCAAAAGAGTACAAACTTAAATTTTTCAAAATTAAACACAAAAATAGTTGTTAAGGCTATCCGTGCGCAGACTTAAATTGGACATTGGTGGTCCAAGTGCATCATCCAAATTTGTCTTTTTTTTCATTCTTCAATAAAAATGTCATTTTTTTTTCATTCGTAATAAACAATACTTGTTATTTTCTAATTATAATTAATTACGAGAAAAATGACAATACATACAACTTTTAAAAAGTATTCTTGAAAATGATCTATTCTTAAATGGAGTTTGAAAAGTATCCCCAAGAGGAAAAATTTATTATGTCTGTTTAAATTATATGAAAACACTTTTGTCATATCATAATAATTTACTATTAATTAAATTCAGCAGTACTTTACCTACATGATCAGTCGACTAAGGGGATGTGGTGTTTATCTTTATAGAAGTGGATTATGAGTCAAAAACCAAAAGCGATTAGTTAGAAGCCTAGAACTTTTTGCTTTTGGCTTATTACGTGTTTTTTCAGCTTCAAAAAAGTGTTTTCTTTCCTTATTATCAAAACACCTCCAAAACTAAAATGATGATTAAACACCAAAAGCTACTACAACTAAGCTAATTTAAACATCCACTAATAACGATATTTGACCTCTGCGGTGGGAAAGTAGTTGAACATTTTGCTCTTATCATACATTTTAATCAATTAAAGGAAGAACAAGTAATACACTCATTCACCAATTAAAGTATAGTTGGAAATTCATCTCCAAAATTTATCATATTAAAATCTTCTACTGTTAAAATCGTATTTCAAATATTTCGAGCAATCGAAATAAAAACAAACAATGTCTGATACTATTTCACTCCCATTTTCATCAATTGTGGATCATACAAACGTTTATGATTTTATTATGCAATTATGCTATACGCATAACTTCTACCAGAAACATTCAACCGTAACATAATACTTCACTCTGCACAACCATGACTACTGCAGACCACTTTCTAACATGCTAAATAATATTGACTACTTAAACTTTTTTGGTAGATTGTGTTTTTTGTACTGAGTTCTACTATGAGGGAGATTGTAAGAGCAGATATCCGTGCGTATGCAAGTACGCGACACATAATTAAAACGGTTGATTGCAATGATTTGAGACTATTTAAATAGGGCGTGTATTTCAAGAGGGAACAATAAAAAACTATTTGAAGCATTTGAGAGAGAATTAGAAATGCTCCAATAACGCCAACTCCTACATGTTAGAATACATTTTCATAGTTGTACTACTCTCAAGACAAGGCATACACGTGTAATGCACGTACAGTGAACATACTTACCCTAAAAACATGAACTTTAGATTTTTAAATGTTAAATTACTAATTTACCCTTTAACTAAAATTTAACTAAAACCCTACGGCAGCACAAACCACAATCTCTCTAAGAATGAAATGTTACTTTCTCTGCAAGAGGTCGTCATTTTCAAGTTTCATCTCCTTCTCTTTGGATAGTGACTAATATCCAATTAATCGCACACAAATACTGTTTGAAATTTATTAAATTTATGCAGGTCTTAAATTAAATTCATTGGCAGAGTATCAAGGATCCCTTGAAAACAAAAGGGTTGAAAGAAAATGCTAAAAATACTCAACAAAATATGTAAAGCAGACACTTAGTTTGGCGCAATGGAATAATATTTGGTGAGCCGTCATTATACGATATAACTAATGTCTAACCATCTAGTTTATCAAGAAATAAAGCTAAAATTGTACCATCTTTGCATATCCAATAGTTTGATAAAATATAGTATGGATACAATTGATAGTTATATAAATTTCAACGCTGGAAATACGTGTACAATGCACATGCAATAAATCTGATATTATTTAAGAATATGACATATTTTATGTTAAAATAATAAAATTAACCATCTCATATAAATAATAAAATAGATAATTTTCTTAAGATATTTCATTCTGCAAAGAATTTTTTTGCTATTTCATCACCATAACCAAACACCCTTTCTATCCAAAATGGGTAGAAGTATCTTTTAGATATAAAGGAAAAAAATACATTAATCTGAAAAACTTGACCCAACGAAAAAAGTAATATTTCAACTTTTTGTTGGACAATAATATAATAAATCCCATAGATTGGATAATATTAAATATACTTAAATTTGTTCATAGAAAGAAGAATAAGCCATAATTCCTTTATAAATCTTCCTTTATTTCCTCTCTCCCTTTTGTGTTTGTTCGGACAAAGCATTCAACAATTCAACTCTACTCTCCCCAACCCACCTACAAAGCCCTCAGGTTTCTTCCCAAAGAAGACACTTTACCTTTCTCTCTTCTTCGTCTTCGTGTTTTTCTAATTTCTATCGCTCTCCTGTAAATGCAGTACTATAATCACTCACTCGATTCGATGGCTTTTCAGAGCAAAAAACTCATCAACGACCCCAATGGTAACTGAAACCCTCAAAAATTGCTGTATCATTCTTCATTTGTTCTTCTTTCAATTCGATTGCATGTTGTATGTTGATGTGACTGATTGTCTATGTGCATTGCTTGTCATGTTCGTGAATTGAAAGGAAATTCTGTCTGCTGAAATTTTGAGAAAGGGTTTTTTAATTAAACGAGTTGTTTGAGTATATAGGATCGGTTGTTGAAGTAGAAAAGAGAAAAATTGACATTAGTGTTTTGTCTTGTTGGAAATAAGGCAAGTCAAATATAGGAATTCTGAAAAAAATAGTTTTAGGTATTAGGTAGAACTACTAATATGTTTATCATAGCAAACCTATAGTAAGTTGATATGTGTAGAAGAGATGGAAATGAGAAAAGTGTTTTCTTTTGATAAATGTGGTGTTCGGTTTCCCGGGTTCGAGCCGGGGTACCTCCTACCTCCCGCTAGCACTGTCCACCACATTTTGGACAGAGGGTAAGAAATCATATAGTGTTTTACCCTCGGTATTTGAACATGAGACTTCATGCTTCTCGATTCAATCTGGCTTGTGCTTTTTGGCAGCTATCTGGCATTGGAAGTATTGGGATCTAGAAATATTTTGTGATGAACGTGTAGTCCAACATTGATTCCTTCAATGTGTCAATTGGGCAAATACGTCCAAAGTGACTAGATGGATATCTCGTATCCAAAAATTAGCAGTCCTGTCAGTCCTCCCGGGCCCACCGTCAACTACTAGGTCACACTGTTGGATGTGTCTTTTTCTGTTCTAGAAATCTAGAACATTTATGAATCATGTTTTGGTGCTTAATTTATGTTAAACGACAAATGAGTGTTGTAATGAGACAGGAGTGAATATGACAGAATGGATAATTACATAGGCATAGTTGAACGGCATCGTATTCTGTTTCAATGGATATGTATGTACATTTTCTTTTTGAGAAGGTAACTACTACACATGTATGTACATTTTTGTGTGTCATCTGTGTCGGCAAAATTAAATGTTATAGAGCTTTGGTGAAGCTTTAATAGGTAATGCAGGTCTTACGTTATGTATGGAAAGCTTAAATATTTATCTGCTGTAGATACTGAAGTACAATGTCTTGCAGATGTTGTGACAGAGTTCATTGAGGGACTTATTGAGAACTATCCAGGGTTGCAATATCTGGATGGTTTCCCTGAGGTGATCTGCCTTTAGTTACTTTGTTCACTTCTTTGTTTACATGTTTCTCTACTGAGATAATAAGCAATGCAAGTTGGTTGTGACATGTTATCTTCTGTGCTGAAATCCAGGTTAAGGTAGTCTTGCGTGCTGATGTTTCTGGTGCAAAATATGACAAAGTTGCCGTTATATCAGGTCTTTAATTTGCACGGTGCTTTGTATCTATATTACAGCACTGAAGTTTGTGTTTCATTAGTAGCAATAACAATTTTGCATTTGGAGTGTTATACACGAGTTGGAAATCAATCAAGCTTGACAGACTAATCTGTATAATAGTGAAACCGGGGAGCTTCTTATAATGATTTAGACTATAGGTCTTATATGCATTGCTTGCTTATCTCTTCTGAAAGAAAATATCATGTGCTTATAAAATTCTTCTGCTGCAGTTGTGTTTAAAACTAAATACAGTTTTTGCCTTTTCTGTAGTTCCTTAATATGCAATGACTAACCATTTTTTGTTTCATGGGATAATGATTTTATCATGTGGTTAAGAACTTCCCATAAAGAAGTATAGAACGTAAAATAATATGGTTTTCTACAAATGACACCTAAACATCTAACGCTAACATAAAACTCATGGGTGCGCTAAAACTTGACTAGAAATAAAAGAGATGTTATACAAAATTGTTTTCCACACCTTCAAGTCTTTCTTGTCTATTTCCCTTCAAAATACCCACACAATAGTCGACAGAACAACCTTGACTCTAGCTGCATACCACTAATTATATAGGAATATTTACGACTTATGGTGTTCTTGAGAATCTTAAACTTGGGATGCATCTTTGGAACTTCAGTGAAGCGAAGTGCAGTTTAATCTGGTATCTTGGTGCTTCTATAACTTAGGTGGTGGAAGTGGCCATGAACCTGCTCATGCTGGATTTGTTGGAGAAGGAATGCTGACTGCAGCTATCTGTGGGGACATTTTTGCCTCTCCAAACGTTGACTCAATTCTGGCTGTATGATATACTTGAATTACCCCCTTTGATTAGCATGTAGACGTATATAAGTTCTTCCCTAATGATGTCTGCCTACTGACCTGATTCAATTTAGGGTATACGAGCTGTCACAGGTCCCATGGGGTGCCTACTTATTGTCAAGGTACCACTGCTGCAAGTTGTTAATTTAATTACTACCCTTGTCTAGCTCTAGCAGTTAGGTTTAATGGGATTGATAATGCACTCAAAGGATCACCAATTATCATCCTACTTTGGGTTATACTGGTTTTTACTGTTGAAAGAAAGATGCTGTGGATCGCTGTTACATTCTTCATTTATGGTTATAACTCATAATGAAGTGATTTCATGATTTGATAACATTTCATGATTACAATGCACTTTGGTTCATTGCAGAACTACACTGGTGATAGACTGAATTTTGGTTTGGCTGCCGAACAAGCAAAATCTGAAGGTTATAAAGTAGAGGTATCATTGTGATCAATATCTAGAATTAGTTTTTTTGTTGTTATTATAAGTTCTATTATGATGACGGCAATTGCAATAGCCAATTAATGGTCAAAAACTGGAAGATAGAGTACACACTGATATACATGCATGTTTTTATCTTTATCATCAGATGGTAATAGTTGGTGATGACTGTGCTTTACCACCTCCAAGAGGCATTGCTGGCCGAAGAGGGTTGGCAGGGACACTTCTTGTTCACAAGGTTCATAATCTCTATCTTTGTGCATGTCTTTAGATTTTATTTGAATGGACATAGATATTTGACTTCAGTTATAACGCATTGAAGCTTTGAATAATTTATTCCTAGTGATACCACCTACAGAATATATTGGAGTTCTATGTGTGTTGTGTCTATTGATACATAGATAGATAGAGACAAACACATATTTATACCATGGGTATGCATTGTAATATATCCGATTCGTTTTCCTTTAGTTCCTACTGCATTCACATTAGTGTGGCACATAGCTTGAAGCTTGATAGAAAAATATACTTAATTTACTGTGGCACATTAGTAATGTTGTTCTTAAGGTCTTGAGATAACTCTGATGGACTTCAAGGAAAAACCAAACTCCAATAAAAAGAGATTGATAATGACATAGAGTGCCTTTTGGTGCGTTCTGGAAAAAATCAAAACTGTTAGCTTCCTTCTTTCAACTGCATTTTCTTCCCACGAGGGACAATAATATTAATTATCTCTTTGGTGTTCTTTTCTTTTCAATGATGAATAAGAGAACTATTAGTTATGAGTTACTAAAAAAAAGAAGGAAAGAAATGATTAGAACTATTGCAGAATCTCTGATCATTAGGGTGGTGATAAAGCTGATATTTTCAATGCTTTGAGACAAATAGTACTTTAATAAAACCTCCAGCTCCTAAAAGCTGAAAAATCCTGTTAAACTAAAATAATACATACAGATATTTGGTAATGTATTGGAATTTCCATATTCTAATTTTGTACCTACTTGAAAATTTGCATCCACTGTGACTTTCAACCCCTTTGGAGTAACGTATCACGATTCATGAAGCCAGCTTGATTCTGCGGAAAAAGAAGTTAAAGAAACAAAAATAATTATTATCGAGGCGATTCTAGGTGTGGCATGTCCATCATCCTATGTGTTCACATTCACATGTTTCTTTATTTCTAATTCTGTTGCTTCGTGTGTGGTTGGTTTTCGGGTTGGTTGGGGTCAGATATCAAGTTATCTCTGAAGGGCACCAGATTTTCATATACCAAATTTGTGTGTTCTTTTGACAAATTGTTTCTTCGATGCTCTGTTAGTAGAGTACTTGGAATATTGTTATGCTGCTTATGCAGAAATATACATATTAAGAAAAAGACTCAATTGATCTTTCTGCTTCTTTGTTGAGTTCAATTTTACGCGACACTGGCTAATATGGGTAGCAGTCACTTTACCTATGTGTCTCACTGTGTTGAAGTTCACTTGAAGTTGCAAATATCATTGGTTTCAGTTGCTTTTCCATGCATCTTTTCTAAATGGCATTTATCTCAGGTTGCTGGAGCAGCAGCAGCTTGTGGTCTTCCCCTTGCTGATGTTGCAGCTGAAGCCAAACGTGCATCAGAAATGGTTGGGACAATGGGTGTTGCATTATCTGTTTGCACGTTGCCAGGACAGGTGACTTCAGACCGCTTAGGCCCAGGAAAGATGGAGCTTGGTCTTGGAATAGTAAGTTCCTTCATAGGCACAAGCGTACTCATGATTGGTATTGGCAATGGAAAGAAGTTAACTAAGTCATGCTTTACTAGATGAAACACATCATATTACATTCATGTTTTGGAGACATGATAATCCTGTAATTTACTTTGGGGTATTGTGGATGTCATTCATATCATTTCTGTTTATAGCACTTACATACTTGATGTTGCTTTTCAATGGTAGAAGCGGTTGGTCTCTTCGAATGTGTCTGCTAAGTTGAAACTTCCAAGATCTAAGTGATGGTTAAGGGCTGACAGACTTCTTAGAATTCTATCATCTTCACTTCTGCATTTTAAAATTGTTTGCACTGTTTTCTCCTTTTTTCAGCATGCGGAACCAGGAGCTGCTGTAGCTGACCTTCAACGAGTAGATGTGGTGGTTTCTCATGTTCTGAAGGAGATTTTGTCACCGGTATGGAGTCTGAAAGTTTGACTTGATATCCATTAAAATTTTTTTGATTGCTTGAATCATTACTATGAATTGGTAAGGATGAAGTGGAATCACTTTTACTTTTTGACGAGATAAACTTTTGATCCTTTTTTTTTGTACTAAAACAAATGAGGAAATGAGTCCAAAAAACTAAAACCATGTAGATATAAGGTTTTAATATTAGCCATTCATGTACACTGTAAAATTACAAGGATTAATGATGATGATTCTAATATGTTTTCCTTAACATTTTTGTGAAAGAAGTTAGGTTGGGCAAAATATTCTGTTGGGGGTCCCAACGTCTTTGTAAGAATGAAGAGGAAAGTGAACGAATTTTTGGAGTTAAACTGTTAATTGAAACACATAAAAGATAGCCATTGATTAGTTATGTTAATTAATAAAGGAAAAAAAGAAGATAAAAAGAAAAAAGGCTACTAGTTTCAGTTTTGGAGTTTGATGCAATCAATCTATTTTTTTCATGCTTTCTTTCTTTCGGTGGTATACAATTTTTTGAGTCCACCTCCCTCCCCCTCCACCCCCCACACAAAAAAGAAAAACAAAAAAACGAGTTGCATAACACACTTAGCAGTCCCCTAAAAGGAGTACTAATGAATCTAGAGTTCTCAACTTCTCATGGACTGGAGGGGTTTAGTTTAATAAAGATGAAATCTTTTAGGAAGAGGCACTAAGAATGCACAACAACCACCTTGGTCTCATTCAGCTTAGTTAATTATCTTATTCTGCAGAAGGAAGTTTCACTGTCATTGAATGTCTTTGTAGGAGACCAATTACGTTCCAATCACACGTGGGAGTAGAGTCGTGCTCCTGATTAATGGGTGAGTTTCATCTCTACACCTGTCTATAGATGCCTCTGTCATCACTATCCTCAAGTATTTGAGGCGGGTTGGTTATCCCATTCTGTTCTTATTTCTTTTCCTTGCTCTTGCTTTCCATTTCTCACCTTTTTGGTTGACGGAGCAGATTACATTTTACAGTGTCTAGAAAGATATCCTGGTAGCATGCTTACCTCGTATCTGTCCCTGGCCCCTGTATATTTTTCCTTGAATGTTCCATTCGATATTTATGGAGTACTTCAATTAGACTTATGAAATTTAAAAGAAAACCGTTTTACATTATTTATCTTCTTTTTTTTTTTCAGTCATTCATTTTACAAAATATATCTTTTTAAAGTGTATTCTGCTACATTGATGTTGAAACTGCTGGCAAGTTCTTCATTTTCTCCAAAATCAGAATTTGCTTAAAACCTTTTTGTTCAATTTTAATGATAAAATTCAACAAATGATGTTATCAATTACAAAATACTCTAGATGGTTAACCTGAAATTCCTGTTCAAATTGTAAGCATCCTCCACCTCCAACCCTAGGGAGAAAAAAGGTGGAGTCTCCTAGGGAGGGGTTACAAAGAGTTGCATGGAACTGGCATCGTGGCGTCTTATATCACTGTGTTGCTTGACTAGTACTCTTTAGCAAGTTGCTTATGACAATTAGAGCAGGTATCGAACTTGATTTTAGTCCAAAGGCTGAGCGAGGTGTGTGATATGATTGTCGACGTACTATCGTTCCTCAGTGAATACATGTTAATATGTTTCCAGAAATAACAACATCATCATCATCATTATTTAATAATAGTATTAGGATTGGAAGAATAAATAAAAGAAATTTAAAAAAATACTTTGAAGAAAATGAAGCATAAAGAAGTAAGCAACAAGTGTGGAAGCTGAGCTAGCATTGGAGGACAAAGCTCGTGCTTTGTAGTTGGCACTTTGCGGACAAAGGACCAAGAGCATTCGTTTACCGAGTCAAACGACGAATAATTTTTGCTCCAATTAGGAAAATTTCTCGTGGCTTACACCTCAAATAACTGCCCAAAACATTGAGACTTACGCCTAAGTGAACACCTAGAAGCTTGGGAGTTACGGCACATGATACTTGCGCCCCGCCAGTACATTTTTAGTGTGCCTCCCCTGGGATCGCCAGAAAACATGAGTTGTATGAACAAAACAGTCAAATTTATTTTTCATGCACTGAATTGCCATCAGTACTTAAATGTTCTGTGAATACAAGTTTTTGAAGGCTATATTCACGCTGTAAATTAGCAATGAACGGATTAACTTTGTATTATGGCACATCATGACTTTGAACGGATGTTGATCGTGAATTGCACAGCAGGGCATTTGTGTGCTCTGGCCATTTTAACCTTTATTCTGCTATTATAAGCCAAAATGCCCTTGAGATCACAAACGATGCTTCACAAGATTGATATTAGTCTCTGGCTTGATTGTGTTCTTTTATTTCTTTGACTTACTTTTCAAATCAATACTAGCCCAAATTGATCTGGATCTGAAAAGTTTCATAAGCTGAAAGCATTCACATGGATTCTGCTTGCATTAATGGAGATTTGATATTTGTAGTGGATGGTAACCAATTTAAAAACAGTGGTGAAGCTTGGCTTTATGCTTGAAGCTTTTAAATATATAAGTTCTTTTTTACTTGGGAGTATTCACTATACTCATTGTTTAGTCAATAGATTTTTTATTTATGTTTTAGGAAATTTAACCTTATCAAAAAAAAAAAAAAGAAAAGAAAAAGAAGATAGTCGGCATTGTCACTATATCAGCTAATTCATTTTGCTAATTATTTAATCACCTCTCTCTTGAAAATACTTATTGTAAAAAACACGTGACTTCCCATTTTTCATATTTTCTGTGTATTTCTTTTTTACTTCCCTACTGCAGATTAGGAGCAACACCGTTGATGGAATTGATGATTATAGCTGGCAAGGCTGTGCCAGTATTGCAGCTTGAACATGGTCTAGCTGTTGATAGAGTCTATACAGGATCATTTATGACGTCGCTTGATATGGCAGGTATATGAGGTTCATGAAGTCCTTTCCTTCAGCCAACAACATCCATTTTCTTACCTCAGTTATATGCAGGTTTTTCAATTTCAGTAATGAAGTCTGATCAAGCAATTTTAGACCGTTTAGATGCTCCAACTAAAGCTCCAAATTGGCCTGTTGGTGCTGAAGGTTCGTTTCTATTTGTGTATTATTGCACTGGACTATGTATGGGTGGCATGTGCTAATTACTTTTTTATTTCTGGTTTCCTTGCACTATTTTTATCTCTAGACGAGGAAAAGCTCCCCCTCATTTATAATTCACTTAGGCCATTTCCAACTGACTCTCTATTGAGTATTTCGAGACAACCTACTCCAACCCAATTCTCTACTTCTCTCTAAGAAAAGAGTTTTCCTCTTCAATATTATAATTATTATTTCTTTTTTATTTTTATTTTCATACTTCATTATATAAATCTTTTATTTTTTTTCCCTAAATAATCGCCCTACATAATTTTCATGTAATATAAAATTTTATTCTTTTTAAATTTTTTTATTTAATATAAAATTATATTTTATTCTAAGCAACATATTTTATATTTAGTAGGGTAGCAGGAATAGTCGTGTTTATATCATGTTTGTCATTATCTGTCGTATGTGTGTAAATTTTATCGTATTTACGTATTGTTATGTGCTCTTCGTTATTAGTCACCCTTTCTATTCCTTTTCCTTTTCTTTTTGTCATATCTACTTTATTTTGCTTATGGGTTTTTGAGACGAGGGTTCCCAGGAAACAATCTCTCTACTTCTATGAGGTAGTGGTAACTTCTATGAGGTAGTGGTAAGGTCTGCGTACATTCTACCCTCCCCAGACCCACTTGTGGGATTCCACTGGGTATGTTGTTGTTTTTAAGCAACATAAATTGTAAGCATATATTATATATTATATGTGTTGACGGACAATTCAATAAAAGTGAAATTATTGATGAAATTGTTTTATATAATAAATATTACATCATCATAAAATTTATTTTAAATGACTAAATAAATGCTCAACTTTCAAGATTATTACGTTGCTCCATAAATGCTTTACTAATGCATTACGGAGTTCAAATGAGATTTTTTTTTCCCCCTTAATTTTCATGTCTAGCTGAAAATTATTCAAATTGGAGATTTTTATCTACCACCATTTCTGTCGTTGAAGCTTTCAAAAAATCTTGAATTGATACATTAAGATTACGTTCATCCTTGATTATATATTTGTTAAATAGAAAAATTGTTAATTTCGGATGGAAGTATTATACTTGTCAATACCATATTTTAAATGTTATATTACAAGAAAATAATTAAAAATATTAAAGACTTAATTAATCGTCTTACATAATACTAACAATATTCAAATAATTTTAAATTACACATTTGAAGTGACAAAAATTTAAAATATTTAAAGTGACAAAAATTTAACATAATCAAAACTGAGATAGAGAAGATGAACATTTGGAGAACTAATATTAACCTCTCTCTATATAGAGAATAGAGAAAAATTTAGAATGTGGTTTGAGAGCTTACTCTCTATTTTACTCTTCAAATATAGAGAATAGAGAGTAAAATAAAATGTGACTGGAGATGATCTTGGTAAAAGAACTAAGAGTAACAGAGAGAATGTTCATATTGGATAATTAACTAGTATCCTCATATATCCGTGGGTGATATAACCAGCACATAATATGTGTGATTTTTTGTAGCAATTTACCTATCTATGTTATAGATCTACTTCACTTACTGGAAGTTATAAATTTCAGGCAATCGGCCTCCTGCAAAGATACCTGTTCCACTTCCTCCATCACATTCTATCCAGAGTGAAAAGGTATGTCAAATTTATGGGAGACAACTGCATTTCTTATTCTGTGGGTACTTCATATTATCATTGCTTTGAAAGCACTGATGAACGCATACCCCAAATGGGCTTGATGTCACTGATACTTGATAAATATTAGATTGAACAGTCTCTGTCCCAGATGTCAAGTGTAGCTACTGCTTCCAATCTTCTGTTGATTTCTAGGATGAGAGAGACAGCATATCATATTATAATTCTGTTGCAGATCAATAATATTTTTACAAACTTACTGTCTGTTTCTTCTTTTATCAGACATTGAGTCGGCCTGAAAAACTGAGCTCTCAGGGTCATATCCTTGAGTCAGCTATTGAAGCAGCAGCTACTGAGGTTGTAAATCTCAGGGATAATTTGAATGAGTGGGACAGTAAAGTTGGTGATGGTGATTGTGGTTCAACTGTAGGTCTTCGGGTGGCCTATGTGTTTCCCTTCATTTGTTCCCCTTGTTATCTGCATTTAATAACTCCTTTGTCAAACTGCAGATGTTCAGAGGTGCAGTGGCTATACTTGAAGACATGAAGAAGTAGTGAGTCTTCTTCACTAGATTCTTTCTCTAATATAGTGTCTCCAAGGAAGTAAAAAAGGGAGGCAAATTAGTCTTCCCAAGATTATTGCATATCGTCACTCTTAAGGAGTAAAAGGCAAGGCATCTTCTGCCTCTCCTTTTTATCTCTTGTAAGAGTGCTTAGAATTTACAAGCAAGGTGTTGTTACTTTTAAAATTATTCACTGTACTGGCAAATTGTTGCCTCTGCTTGTTTTCCCTCCTTTTTCCTGCTTGCACCAGCTGTGTTGTGGTTATTAGTGTTCTGCTTGCAGCATTATTTGCTTGTGGGATATCCTTATAGTCAATAATTGGATATAGATAGATTTCATTTTTGAAACAGAGGAAGTAGAAGTTTCTTTATGAGTTAAAAACAAGTGGGGTTTTGTGAAAGACAACTTGATATGGGAGAAGTTGTGTTTAATCTGCTTTGTAGTCAACTTAATGATACAAAATGAAAAATCAGCTGCTGATGTATGCTTTTCATTTAGTTATTTTTATGTTTATTTCTTTTTCTTTATTATTTCCTTCTCTGATTATCGTTGTGTCATTTTTGTTCATTCCCCTCTTTCTTCAAGTTTAATGGTTATAGAAACCTTGCTGTTGGTTTTTAGCAAGTTGCTGTATGAATTTCAGATAGTTACGTAACAACTCTGTTAATTGAGGTATATGTTTCCATCTTTGGGAAAATTTACGCCCGCTATCTGAATTTTTTTCTGCAGCTATCCATTGAATGACCCTGCAGAAACAATCTATGGAATTGGATCTTCTATTGGAAGAGTAATGGGGGGAACTAGTGGTATCTTGTAATGCATTTTCCATGTCTCATCAACTATACCAATCTTTCTTTCAACCTAGATTTTCCTTACATTATTAATGTCACTAAATGTCGTCATTATAACAGATACAGTATATTCTTTAAGGCAGCATATGCAAAGTTGAAGGCAAACACTGGCTCGGTTGTCACAGCTCTTCTCTGTAAGTTGACTCCTCGGCAGTAAAGTTTGGACTTGATGTTTGTTGCTTCCAACTATTTCTTTGTGTACCAATCTACTCTTTTGGTTCAGGGGCTGATGCACTTGAAGCTGCAATTACTGCTGTTAGTAAATATGGAGGAGCTAGTGCTGGTTATCGTACACTTTTAGATGCTCTTATACCAGCATTGTCAGCTCTTAAAGAGGTCAATATAATGCTTTTCTCTGTGATGTATCATTTACAGTTTTTTTCCTGCAAACCTTAGTCATTAGAAGTTTTATGCATTGGGATCAGAGGTTGAATGCTGGGGACGACCCTGTGGATGCTTTCATTATTTCTGCTGACGCAGCATCTGCTGGAGCTGAGTCAACCAAGCATATGCAGGCGCAGGTATCATCACTGTAATTATTTCTAATGCGTTGAAAAGAAAATAGCACACGGTGTTTCAATGGTATATTTCCAAAAATGTTACATATTTACGTATTTAGCAGTAAAAGGTTAATAAATATTTGACTGAACACCACAAAAATATATGAAACTTAAACATATTTAAAAAATAGAGCAACTGTAAAGTACCCTCATGCTTTGTCTTTCTTCTTCATAGACTGTTACACCTTTAAGCATCTTCACTGATTCACCCTATTTGACTAAACCGACAATCCAGAACGAAAATGTGTTTGTGTCCGTTTCCTATTTGGCTCAAATCAAGAAGGAATCAAAGTTTATTTGGATTTCTATTACCAAAACAATAGAGAAATTTATTCTCGTCCTCATTTTCCAGATTTAGATCAGTACCTGTTTTTACTGCATATGAATTATGAAAGGATAAATCTGAACTCTTAGGTGTCGTTTGGTGTGAGGTATAAGGTATAATAATCCGGATAAAACATAGGATTATTTTATCCTATGTTTTTTTTCCATGGATTATTTATCTCATCATTTTTGCCTTAGTGATAGGATAAGTTATCCCATATATGTGATGGAATAACTTATCCCAGGATATAACTTATCCTGGGATTAATTGTCCTAGGATAACATGTTCCCAATTAAATGACCCCTTAGAATATGACTTGGCCAAAGGGTTTCTAAATGATACTTTTGGGAGGATTAAAGTAAGTACAAGATGTCATTAATAGTTTTAGGTATTCAAAACTTACTATTGAAGTCTTTGTTCTAACGGGTGAAAATTCATATGAATCTGCACTTTCTTGAAAGATAGCTTGGTAAAATACCGGACTTTTGACATAAATAATAGATTGCGACCTTTTTTAAAAAACGATTTGGACAAGATCGCTTCAGGAATCCTCAGTTAATTGTTTTATTGGAAGCCTCTACCAAGAATTGTGATTAAAAATTTTCTTTACATGTTTTCCTTTTGAATGGAGGTGATGGCCATCTTATTTTGAATGGAAACGCAAAGCTCATAATAGAAAAATTGTAAATTTGTCTTGATCAGTCTTTGTAACAGTTTTATCTGGCTGCCAATTTCTTGGTCAAATACGGCTCATAATCAGTTTGTTTTCCAGGCTGGCCGTTCGACCTATGTGCCCAGAGATGTTCTTGCATCAATTCCTGACCCAGGTGCCATGGCTGCAGCTGCGTGGTACAGAGCAGCTGCCTTAGCTGTGAAGAAGAAGTATAGCGCAGCATAAGCACATTTAAGACCATACCTAATACTTCCTGCAGGAATTGTTTTTTCTCTTTCTCGAGGAAGAAATTAACCCAACAATTTTTTGCTCGTAAACTTTTCTGAGGAATTAGCTTTCCGCTTATGCAGTCCTGCGTAAAGCCGAGAGAGTGTAGAAAATGTATGTTACAGTCCATCTATACTGTGTTGTAAGTGAGGGGGGCAACAACGCCATGTATAATGCCAATCTGTGAACGTGGTTGTAAACTTGATTTTGTGACAATGAATTTTCTAATTCAGCATCATGGATGCCTGCTACTTTAAGGATCTGCGTCTGCGTGCGCACATTTACAACACGTTCTGATTGTTTATTGCTACCTTTCCCTGCTTTTGTCAAACTACTTCTTCATGCAGCTCTATAATCAGGTGGAGTCGAAAGTTTTCCTTTGCAAATCTTCCTAGGAAGGTTATTTGATTTCTCCATTTATTAAGTGATGGACCGAGTCATGACATGGCCATTCTTCAGTCTCGTAAACTTTTTTAGCAAGCGCAACTTAAAAGTTCATTAATTGTGCTAAGTTCAATGTGGAGGACGGAGGTTAAAGAATAATGTTTGCCTAATAATTTAATGTTACTATTACTTTTATATATAGTTGACACGGATTTGAAAAAGGAAAAATTGCAAGAAAGAATTATTTAAGAGTGTTTATTACATTTTTGATATGGCCCATATAATATTTACAAATTTGAACTTTTATTTATCAAAGTGTCATATTTTTAGCTTTTTTAAATTTTATTTTTCGTTTATCTTTTTACCTCGATCTTGGTTAAAGCTGTTAATTTGTTTTTATTATCAAAGCACTTTTTTTGACTTTGGTAAATTTTGGAAGCAACATCAATAAGAGTTGTGCTTTGTCTTTTCACAAATTTACTTCTTTCTCTCATATACCATTTTTCCTTTTCTGTCTATTCTTCTCCCATGGTTATAAGTATTTGATTTTTTTTTTCTTTTGTCTTCGTTGTTCATGTGTACAAGAATACCATAATTATCAACCATGTACTAATTGTTCAATATTAAAAAATACTTATACAACCCAAAAAGATCTTACAAATATACCATAAGTAACCCAAATTTAGCAAACTATTCATTAGTAAAATAAAACTGTCCAACATTTTAATAATTAATGAATGTCTAATCCTTTTTTCTGGAAATGTATTTCTTGATTTCGTCGGGGGAGCTCGTCTGCTAAACACTTTGTCGGTGACCTTATTTTCGCTCACCACACCTGCATCTATCTTTTTGCAGCCATAGTCCCAAAGCAATGATTCATACCTCACTCGGAATAAATTCGAAACTATCCGGATTCTTTCATCATCAATATGGAGCTGTTCTTGGGAAATGTATTCATTAAAAACACACGTATAAAGGTCGCAATCACTATCGAAAAAAAATTAAACAAGTTACAGACATTGCAGATATAAATTTTTAATACAAGAAACATTTCAACACAATACTAAAAATATGACAACATGTATATCAATTGTGGTATCAATTATTTTGTACACTAAAAAAACCACCACAAAAATTACAAAAGTAGACGTTAATCATTCAACCAAGAAAAAGCTAGTTACTTGTATTTGTCAGTATTTTTCCTGCCATTAAATCACCAAAATAATATATACTTAAGTGACAAAGGGAAACCAAAAATACCAACAATAAAAATCAATGTTTTTACCAATGTAAATACCATCTTAACACCATACATCTGGCAAGATATATATTTTTACCAAAATTTTGCTTTCGCATACAATACTCATACCAATACTATTATCAAATATATAACATAGCAACCTTTGTTATCAAATATTTCAAAGAGTAATAAAAAATTATAAGACACCAAAACAACATAAAATACCCACAATAAAAATCAAGGTCTTTACCAATGTCTACACTAATATATCACAAATAAATCTGGCAATATACATATTTTAACCAAACTTTTCCTTTCCCAAACATTCCTCATGCATATATTATTACCAAATAAATGCAATAACAACCTTTGCTACCAAATATTCACCAAAATAATAAAAACTTAAAACACAAAGGGAAACAGAAAATACGCACAATGAAACTCAAAGTTTTCACTAACCTAAATACCAACTTAACATCATATATCTGGCAAGATATATATTTTTACCAAATTTTTCATTTTGCAAACAATCCTCACACCATACTAGTATCAAATAAACATTCACAAAAATAATTAAAAAATAAAACTCACAGGGACACCAAAAGTACATCCATAGTAAAAACCAACAATCTCAGCAATCTAAATACCACCTTATCACCACATATCTGTCAACATACATATTCTACAAAAAATTTCTTTTCCCAATCATTTTTCCTAATATATCAACATATATGTTTTAGTCAACAAATAAATCAACAATATTACCATACAAAATATCAATATTATTATCTCCAAACCAACCAATTGACTGGTAGTGTATATATCAATAGTACCAACAAGATAAAATACTCACATTTATATAAACAGAACAACCAAAACACTGATACCAAGAGCATATGTATTTTTCAAGAGTAATTATTACCTTCTTTTAATATAAGAGAGATGAAAAATACACTTTATAATAAATATAATTATTTGGTTGCTTCTATTTGTATCCAATTTTTCCCCTTTCCCTATGAAAAATGTCATTTTCAACACATGTTACATTTATTGCAAAAGTTAATTTACCGTCTTTTTTAGTTTTTTCGCCTTTGTTATACATTTTGACTTTTGAAAAGAAAATATGGATATTTGCTTGTAAATAATTTTAGTGGAGTTTAACATGTAATATACACTCTTAAAATGAATAAGAAAAATTTTTGGTGATTGAAAAATTATAACTAGTTAGATACCACTAAAGATGATCAATTTGACTATTAAGATGAATTTAGACCAACTTATTTTGAGAGACAGGGTATTACACATTAAGAAAAGAAGTTACTAGTTGGTTTTTCTCGACTATGAAAGTTTAAATGTCTAACTTCAACTGAAACCATGAACGCAAATATAACAACAACAACATACCCAGTGGAGTTTCACAAGTAGGATTTAGAGAGGATAAAATGTACGCAAATTTTGCCACTATTTCATAGAGATAAAGAGAATGTTTATGAATGCAGATGTAATGCTACATTAAAATACTGTTTTTTTAACTGAGGGTATAGAGACAAAAATGAAAAGCACATTAGACTTGAAATAATAAGTAATTCTGGACCTTGATTCACCTTGAGAATCTAAAACTAGTATCCATAAAATGGGAGATGGATAAAAATAATTTTCACCCAACATATTTATCAAACCCTCTAATTCTGCCAAATATGTGTGGTTGATGCAAAAGGTGGTTCTAACTGGTTAGGAATTTGCATACCTAGAAGATGAATGTAGTTAAAATGAGAATGTTGAAATACATGTGTGGACATACTTATGAGATGCATATTGGGAACAAAAATATTCCAAATAAGATCGTGATTTGGGATCGATCGCCAACTAAGTTAGATTAAAGCAAAATTTTGAGTGATCTTCATCATAAACAAAATGGAAGTAAGGACGAGGCTGAGATGCATTCCAATAAAGAGGTGTGAGAAGTTGACTATAGTAGATACGTAGAGAGGTAGAAATAGATTGAGGAAGTATTGTGGAGACTGAACACCCTTGCAACTTATAGAGAGCATGATCATGGAAATAAAGATATAAAGATCGAGGACTAGGATAGAAAGTTAGTAAATAGTAATAATGATGTCTAGTTCTCTTATCATTATTTTTATTATTGCTCTCCTATTATCTTATTTTTTGATTTTATTATTACACATTATTTCCTTTTATTTAGATATCATATTATTTGTTGTCGCTACTGTTCTTCTATTATTTTTTGTTCTGTTCTCCTATTATTTTTAGCATATTTTCTTTAATATTATATTTCTTTTAAATATTTAATTTTAATATACTTTACTTGTAAGTCTAAAATCTATTAAAAACAACCCTCAATAAAAAATAAATTTATTTACCCATCACATACTTAGACCCTACTTATAAGAACTGTATTGGATAATGTTGTAATTGTTGTTGCAATAGGTGCTAGTCGAGGGGTAACAGGGACCAGCAAGGTTAAAGTGGGGAATATTAAATTATTTATGTCAACACGTGGTGTATTTCTTTTTAACCTTCTTATTTTTATTTTCTGCAATTAATATATAGAAAAATCAAATTCTATTCTTTGTAGGTAAATAAGAGCGTACCTTCCAAATTCCAGTAGAGAAGATTACAGTCCCAAACCCTAACCAGCCGACTTTTTCTTCCCGTGAGTACTCTTGGTTTCTACTTACATTTACGAATTCTCGCATTTCCCTTTTTGAACTGTTATATTCTCAATTTATGCCAAGATCTATATCAGAAAACTTAGTGACTGCTGAATTATATATGAAAGTTCAATTTTTTATGTCGGCATTATCAAAATTTCTGCATTTTTTTGGCGATAGATTGGTGTTAATGGCTCATTTTCAGATGGTACTATTGATTTTGTTTCTTTCTAGAGTCTGGCATATGATTTGGCGAGTGCTGTTGTCTGTTTCATTGCCTAATTTGTTGTCCACATTATGTGGGTTTATGCGTTTTGTGGCATTTGATTGGATGTTTTGGGTCATTTTTGATTTAGAATGGTGTTTGTAGTTTTGTTTCTTGTGGTGGTTTTTTCTACGGTTTGATTGGGTCAACGTTATCCCTTGTGGTTTTGGCAGGATTGAGAATGATGATACTTGCATGCTGTGGCATTGGTGTTCTACTGAAATAAGCAGTATTTAACATCCTGGGGTTGTCAAAACAGTCTTTATTGAAATTTCTAGTCCTTTTCAGGCAATCATGGATGGAAATGGCAGTATGAATATGCGAAATTGGGGCTATTTTGAGCCTACACCAACAGTCCTGAAGGGCCATTTCGGCCTGCAACTCATGTCCTCAATGGCTGAAAAGCCCCTGCATTTTGGTAACATTCATGATCATCAACAATACCAACCTGACCATCCTACAGTAATGGCATCGACTAATGGTGGTGCGTTTCATCATCATCGGGTTTGTGGGCTCTCGGAGTCCCCCATGCCCATGGAATACATGATGGATGCATGGGTTAATCCTAAAGACTATAGAGAGAAGTATCTCAATGTGCTATCTGCAAACCACCCTTATCTTACAGGTTATGGTTTTTTGCCCGAAACATCTTCTACTCAGTCTATGCAGATGCACCAGCAGCCAAACTTGGTGAAAGTTGAAACTGCTCCTCTTGTGGAAGATGTTTGCCAAGAAAGAGATATAGGTGGGCTTGCTAAGAAGAGGGGAGATGGTAAATCCCAAGTGCTGAAGTCCCCTAAACCTAAGAAGGCAAAGCAAGCTACTAGGGCTCCTAAAGATGAGTCTACTCCATCTCTTCCACGGGCAAGAGCTCCCAGGAAAAGTGCAGAAGTCATCATTAATGGGATTAATATGGATATTTCAGAAATTCCCATACCAATCTGCTCATGCACTGGGGCTGCTCAGCAGTGTTATAGGTGGGGCTGTGGTGGGTGGCAGTCAGCTTGCTGTACCACAAATTTGTCTTCCTATCCCTTGCCTATGAATGTAAAACGGCGTGGTTCAAGGATAGCAGGTCGGAAGATGAGTCTGGGAGCGTTTAAGAAGGTACTAGAGAAACTGGCTTCTGAAGGATATAACTTTTCTAATCCAATTGATCTGAAGCCACACTGGGCAAGGCATGGTACAAACAAGTTTGTCACTATCAGATAGATGTATGGTGGATATGCTAGCAGTTGTCCTTAAAATAGGTATGATGCATTTCTGGTGTAAATAGTTGACTTTGGCTTGGGACTTAGACTTGTCAAGTAGTTCTAACCAGTGGAATTCAAGTATTGCAACACCCCTTCAGATTTTGTCCTGTGGGATTTTCCTTCAGTTTACCTTTGTAGTGGCAGATTATGAAAGTTGCCGAGGAGAGGAGGTACATTTGTTTTGCAATTAGTACTGATGAATTTTGAATGGAAAATTTTTCATTCTTTCATTTGTTAGTATCCGGATGTTGTCTTCCTATGAGGGAATACTTTATATTTGGTCAACCAAATGGATATATCCTGCACTACTCTGGCTGAATGTTATTAAACCTGAGCTCTGACCTGTCATTTCAAGGATGGTTATCTTAATTGGTTGATGTTCTTTTCTAATGGGAAATTCCATTCGACACGATGCATCTCTGAATGCATGTGTCAAATTCATCCAGCAGAGTGACTTTTATAGTCATCTCCGCTGCGTGAGGTGTAGATTCTGATGGTGATTGCTTTTTGACAAGTTCTTATTGAGCCCTACAAATCTGATGATGTGTTTTGACTGATTGATAAATTAGCATGATTCATGTTCTTGTTTTGAGATTTTGTATTACTTGGCTTCTCTTGAGCAATACAATGAAGATTATAAGCCATTAGGCCTTGTCTAAGGATGTCCACAATCTGAGAAATGGTCCAAGTTTTTAGCTTTTAAGTTTATACCAATTACTAATTGGGACTAAGTTCTAGTCATGTTACTGTTAGTATGTTATGCCAAATGTTCATTAGGAGTCTTTTAGTGTCATTAGAGATTTGTAAGCACAGATAAATGTAGTAGTGAGTTCTTACAATATTGGAGTAAGACAGGTTCAAGTGCATTGAGGATCCATTTAGAGGATTCCTCCAACTTACTTGTGATGAGGTGTAGCTGAAATGCTTAATAATCCATTTGTGACCTTGCCATTTTATAGAATTCCTCATATAGTATATCGCAAGTCTTGTAGCTTAGAATCCATCAAGGGATGGAATATACAGTCTATTCTCATGGTATAGAATGTTTAATTTATTAAATTAGACCAAAAAAAAAAAGGATCTTGTTGATCTTCATTTGTATATATTCCATTATGTATACACTTTAATTAGAGGATTAACTAAACAATATATCCAAGTGCAATCTCACTTAGTTCGGGGAGAGTAGAGTATATACATACCTTACTAATACCTCGTGGATTTCACAGCTGCATGGAAGGCTATGCAATGATATCTTGGCATGGAGTTAGGAGATGAAGTAGAAATTGGTTAAAGGGAAAGGCCATCATTTTTAGGTGAACCCTCTATTTCTATGGGCCACTTGGGCCTATACTTAGAATTCTGGGTAAGAAGCTGAAACATGAAAATTTGTCAAAAAACATGGCCATTTGAAATCTAATCAATGAATAAGTTATGTGGTGAGAAGTAAAACACAAGTTTTATAGAATCCAATGATGTAATGATTATTACTAAGAGGTAATGAGACAAGATATGACACAACTTTAGGTTATCGAGGATATGACCAGATGGGCAGGTGCAAAGGACTCGTATTAGAGTAAAAAGGTAGTAGGTAGAGTAACATTATCTTGCTTTCTGTGACTCGTGTTTCCGATGGTACTAGTTGTATTACCATAGTTCTATTTTTTTAAAAAAGTTTATTATTGTTTGTAAATAATAATCTATCTTGATATGTTGTTTATGGCATTCCAATTATCATACGATCTTATTGATATTTTAGCTATTTTGCACTGTTTTTTGTTTCGATTTCTCTTCATTGTCCTCCTCTATATACAAGGATTTATTGAACTTAAACTGATGATCTTTTAGAAATAACCTCTCTATCTTTCTGAGATAGTGATAAGATCTACAAACGCTCTATCTTTCACAAATCTCACCTGTAGAATTTCACATGATGTTAAAATGCCACTTCTTGTTCTTCTATCTGCTTAATCATCTTTTAAACCAAATATTTGTATTCAAATTTAATAGTAATAGAAAGTTGTAGCATATAGTTAATAATACGTCCTAATGATCTCAATATTTCTAATATGGAGTAAAAAATAAATTAATAATATATAATCTTTGAACTTCTAATTTTAACCGTAAGAATCTATCAAATTTAAATTCTGAATTTATCTCGAACTCTCCGTTTTTCTTTTCTGCACGTGAAAAAGGTCTGCCCCTAGTGATAAGTGACAATGTATCTGTGATTGTCTGATGTTTGGTGTGAGAGAATTATATAATGACAACAAAAAAGAAGAAAAAAATGTCAAATTTATTGAATAAACAAAGAGATAGCGTGAAAGAAAGAAAGTGAAATGTATTTTATTATGTGCGCAAAGTATGGAGACATGATGTGGAATTTAAATTCTCCCACACATGCAACATCTCAATATAGAATTTCTTCCTACTCTTTATTATTTTCCTATTCATTAAACTAATCACTTTTTTAATTAATTAATCATCAAATTAATGAATACCTTAATACTGTCCCTCACATGTGTGCTGACACATAAGTTCGTGTGTTTTTTAAGGTTTTTAATTAGTTGCATTGTCTTTTCTTACATACAATTAGAAGAAATAAGAAGGGTCCTAATAAAATGGATTGCTTCCCAAAATAAATAAATAAATCGTAAATCTCCTAAATTAGTATTTACTTTTCAAATACTATATGGAGTAACAAGCTAAGGTACAATCCTAATTTAACATATTAAAATATTTCAAAAATAGTCTCTTTATCTTTATGAGATAGTGATAAAATTTGCGTACATTTTATTCTCTCCAAACCTACTTATAAGATTTTATTATTGTTCTCTATAAAAGTACAAAGACTCTATATGTGTTTACTACTTTACTTTTTTTCGCCCTCCTTTAGCACTTTCATTTTTGTTGCACACAATGATCAATGATGATAACCATATTGGTGCACGTTGCTACAATGCTAGGAGCTAGTCTTGATCTATGTTAAACTATTCCTTTTTCGAGCTTTGGTTAATCTGAATTTGTAATGAGAATTTTGAATAAATTAGAAATTCTTAATCAACATGATAATTATATACAAGATAGGATAAACATATACAAATTATAGATTTGTACGATGAGGAATACGGTTATACAAATTCTAAATTTATATGATTAGGACCGTGAGTTATACAAAGGGAATAATAATGTATAGCCACTTTTATTAAACATGGGCTGTAATATTCCTAAATGAAGATAAATTGTGTTGGCAATCACCATACATGTCTAAGCTTTCAGCATCAATAAAACCCCACACCTTCAAAGATTTTTATACTTCAATGGCTAAAATCCAATTGCATGATTAATTTATTTAATTAAATAGAGACGGAATGACGCATATATAATTGATTTTAATACTTAAATGGCCAAGATATTTAGATATTAATTTGGTTCCAAGAATATAATTCACTTACTTCAAGATTTGGCAACCACATTTTATGTGTAAAAGTTGGGAAAAAAAAGGAAAAAACACACACACACACACTCCTTCCATCCCTATTGATATGACATATACTTTTTTCTTGTAAAAAAATCTATTTCAGAAAATACTATAGTTTCTTATATAAAAATAATTTAAATGTGAAATTCACATTTAACCTTAATATAATAATTTCTGATGACATAAATATTTATAATTTTCTTTAGATCATAATTTGTTAAGTATTTATTTATTTTTCTTGAATGCATTGCTCACACACCACATAAAGGGTTTAGCTTTGTTATGCATATATCGAAAATATAATACTAGCGATAGTAAATATCAGGTGGCTAAATGTGTAACTTTTCCTTTAAAGATAATTAACTACTTATATTAAGTTAAATTAATAACCTAAAAAATAAAAAATTTACTCTGTAAAAATACCTTGAAATATTGGACCAAAAAATGAATGACAGGAACATTTTTAAGCCAAATAAATAAATAAAAAATATTTTTATATTATTTTTAATAATTTAAAAATATTCGAGAAAAGTTCGATGATAATATGATATTCCCAGACCCAACAGTAGCATAGCCAAAAGTTATGTGCAAAAGACAATTCTACTGTTGCCAATTCACTGTTCTATTGATGCTCATCATTTTCATTTTACTGTTGCCAACTCAGTTTTGACCAAAAAAGAGTCTTTCCCAGTTTTAAAAGAAAAAGTGAAAATAAACCTACCTCATTCGTCGTCTCAATTTATGCGATATAATGACACTATCAACATTAAAAATATTATAAAATTTTCTCATATTTCTTAAATTTGATACACAGTTAAATTATATTATATAAATTGAGCGAGAGACATATTATTTAAACTCAAATGATTGTGTACAGTGGTCAGGTCTTCCATCAATAAGAGACATGAATAAGAGGGGCTGATTCGTAACTTCACAAGGAAATACTTCCAATTTATATACTGTAGGGGCATAATTAATTGAAAAATATGCCTGACAAAAATAAAAAGAGTTGTTGTTATGTATACATTATTGTATATGGATCTGATGGTGGCACTGTTGGTAATGTTGCTGTGCATGCAAATTTACTGAGGCTGCCCATGAATTTAAATAGTGATTTTGTGCTGTATTTTTGTCTTCTTTACTAAATTATTTTTACTTTTTCCCTGTTTTGTTTTTTCAATTAATTATCTATTTTATCCTTCATCGTCCAATTGTGATGTCAAACTTGAAAAGTTGGATGGTTTGAACTTGAAAATAAAATATTATTCACTTCCGTTCTTTATAATTGATCTTTGTATGTCAAAATTGGTTTTTATTTCGATTTAAAAAATTAACATTTATCTAAAACATGCAATTAAATTTGTTCTAAAAAGGTAGTATCTCAAAGTAGATATTCACATTATATTATAAATTAGTTCCTAAATACGATGAAATTTTGAGTTTTTTCAAATTTCAAATACAACTTCATATTACATTCAAATTTTCATAATTAAATACTTATGCTCAAATAAAGTGAGGAAAAAATCACAATTAAATAAATTATTCTTACGACCAAACAGGTCCTAAGTCGAGGAGATTCAAGTTTGTCAAAAACATGACATTAAATGAATAGTACAATTTAAAATGATTTTTTTATACACATATACAGTTTTTCACCCTTTTAATATAAGAGAAATATTAAATACCTATATTTTTAATATTTTTAAGACGAGTGTTTTCCAAAAATAGTTTCTCTATCTCCGTGAGGTAATGATAATGTGTGCGCGTACATTTTACCCTCCTCACACTCCACTTGTGAGATTCCACTGGTATATTATTGTTGTTATATTCCTTGTTAATATTTACGACTCCGTCATAATACAGGTACGTAATGAAATAATAATCAAAATAAGTAAAAATTAGTCTAGACATTACCATTATAAAAAATCTTTTTCAAACTACTACTCCCCGTCCCCACCCCCCCACCCCCCAAACCAATTTCCAGCAGAAAAGCAAAGTTTATAAAGAGAAATCATTTTAATTTTTCTGCCCAATCCAATCTTCTTCATTGATAAAGAAGTTTATTAGGGGGATACTCTATGAAGAGAAAAGCTGAAAGTCTAAAAAGCTATCTATAGAAATCAAAAAGCTTGCTTATGATACCTATAGAAACCCTCTTTGTCCTTTTTACTCCCTTTCACTAATTTCTATTTTTCCAAACATTTAAGTCATGTTTAATTCTTCAACAGACCCCTTCATGACTTCCTCAGAGAATGGAAACAACTGTAATAACAACAATAAAAGAAAAAGAAGGCCAGCTGGTACCCCAGGTATAGTACAATTCAATTAAATTATCATATTTTAATTCACTATACATATTGATTTAATTTTTTTCTTTTTATAGATCCAGATGCAGAAGTGGTATCCTTATCACCAAAAACTTTATTAGAATCAGATCAATACATATGTGAGATCTGTAATCAAGGTTTTCAAAGGGACCAAAATCTACAAATGCATAGAAGAAGGCATAAAGTACCATGGAAATTGCTAAAAAGAGAAAGCCCTATTGTTAAAAAAAGAGTTTTTGTATGTCCAGAACCAACTTGTCTACATCATGACCCTTGTCATGCTCTTGGTGATCTTGTTGGTATTAAAAAACACTTCAGAAGGAAACATAGTAATCACAAGCAGTGGGTTTGTGAGAAATGTAACAAAGGATATGCTGTTCAGTCTGATTACAAGGCACATCTCAAAACATGTGGAACTCGTGGTCATTCTTGCGATTGTGGTCGCGTATTCTCCAGGTCAGTTAAAACGAATCTGTTATCCATAGATTCATATAGAGTGTGTAAATCCATACTAGTTATAATTGAGATATCGTTTGGTACGTGGGATAATGGTTGGTAATAATTTATTTACAATTGAGGTATCATCTGGTGCTTACGTTGGATAAGGGTAATAATTCCTATGATGGTATTATCTAATTTGGGGATTATTTGTAATGATCAACGAGATTATTATTTCATAGAAGAGTTATCAGAATTTACAGATATCCCTGCTTATGACATCCCGCACACCTAAACACACTCAGTGTTGTGAAAAGGAAAAACAAAATGAGAAAGTTGTTTCCTTCCATGGATATTTATTTTTATTTTTTAATACTATGTGTGGCTCCCAAAATCCAGGTTTCAATATATGTCATTCTTGATACTTTCAAATTCTCCATTTGTTATATACTTAGCATCACAATCCTATTTCTTTATTAACTAATTGATTATTTTATAATTTCCATGCTTCTATAAGGAATGTCTTCATTGACTTCTCCAGAAAATATTCTTGTAAATTGAAAAACTATAACATCTTTGATTCTATCAATATACTTCAAATGCTGTGTCTTTTTTTTTTTTTTTTGTTGTTGTTGGGGGGTGGGGTAGCCTTTTCATTTGTTAAATTAATTAAAGGTGTATTTATTCTAGTTCTAGCTAACATTTTAATCGCTCATAAACTTATTATTTTTTTTTTTGTTGACATATACATTCATCAATAAGAACTTTACACCTTTTTGGATCTTTATAGAGTTATGGTATACCCTATTGATCACTTGGTATCTACGTTAGACAACAGTACGTATTTTTATTTACTTAATTATATTTTCAGACTATTTCAAATTTAACAAAAGCGTTTGTTAATTTAGGGTGGAGAGCTTCATAGAGCATCAAGATGCATGTAGTCTTGGAAGACTCCGATCAGAATCACATTCTTTAATACAATTACCATCAGCACCTTGCCTTTCTCGTACAGGTTCAAGTCCAAGCCCCCCCTCAAGTGATCACACAAATAATCTCATCACTAGTACTACAATCCCATGGCCTAATTTTCTTATGAATACTCCAAATCCCATAATAAAGGAACACAATTTAGAGCTCCAACTCTTGACTACTACTACTACAACAACATCTCCATCTAGCCACTTTGATGTCTCAGTATCGTCCAAATCGCGTGACGATCATAATCTTCAACTATCCATTGGTTCATCGGATGTCAATGACTCGGAGAATAATACTGACACGCACACGCACAGATCGAAAAATAGACCAGATGAATTCCCGCGGGAGCGGTTAAGGCAGGCCGTGGCCGAGAAGGCGTATGCGGAAGAGGCGAGAAAAAAAGCGAAGAGGGAAATAGAATTAGCGGAGCAAGAATTGGAGAATGCAAGGAGAATAAGGAGACAAGCACAAGTGGAATTAGAAAAGGCACAAGCATTGAAGGAAGAAGCAATAAGGCAAATAAATTTTACTCTTTCACAAATCACATGTCATGTTTGCAAACAAAAGTTCCAAGCTAAAAGGATACTAACAACACCAAGTATAAATCCTAATGATCATCATCATGACCAAACTATTCATCTCAAAGTATAGTTGCACAACATGATCATCACTTCAGTAGTTGTAGTACCATATTATATTTCTTCATCTCTACTTTGGACTTTTCTATTGTTACATTAATTTTTGGGCCCTTTTTACTTTGTTGTATGAATATATAAGTCTAGTGTGGATGCTTCATGCTACTATGATGATGAGTTTAGGTACTTATATGAACAAGGATATGATTGTTCATCAAGACTTGCTTGGTGTTATTGTCTTCCTCTAGTTCTTGCTTGGTCAGAATCATAATGAAGTTTTCAACAACCTAATAATGTGATAGTGAAATCTCTTGTGTTATGAAAATTTGCTTCTTCATTTTATCATTTTTTCTGTTCTAATTTATGTGTCATATTTTTTTTCTGCGGTCTGTTTTAAAAGAACATAAATTTATTATTTATCCTTGTAATCACATAACTGTCTACAGTACTATTTCATTGAATTGAGTGAGCTGTGTTTCCTTTTTTTTTTTTTTCAAATAAATAAGGAGGAAAAAAGAAGAAAAGGAACAGCTAGAAAACAGTGAATTAAATATATTATCTCAGCTTTTTGGTATTGTTTGATTTAGCGTTTGGACTATTTGAAGATCTTTGTTGGCTAAGGTGGTCAGAATTAAGATGGAGATGAACCCTCCCTGTCCTGTCCTGCCAATAATAAAGAATGCTACTATCATAACAATTATTGCATAAAATTTAGTGGTAGTAGAAGTAGTATATATGTGACTGACTAATCAATGATGTATTTGTGGTAAAAACCCATATGTAGCTACATTTTAAATTTCATCAAAATCAAATTAGAGGGAACATTTCTTTTGCACTTATGTCATTTTGACGGAATTTAAGGTTTATGAGTTTTTAATTTGTCGTTTAAATTATAATTTATTTGGTTATTAGGTTATAATAAATATTTATATAAATTTTAATAAAAAATTATTCATTCAAATTCGTATCTAATACTATAACTCAATCGAGGTGCATGTGCTTAAACTAATAATTGGTACAAACATATGCCACCATTATTAAAGACAATAACAGTATCTCAATTTAATTTTGTATGATCTATTTTTTTATTATTTCCTTCGTTTCAATTTATTTCAATAGGATAAATAATATACTCGTCAATTTTTTTATTTTTAAATTGACTCTTTAACTTCAAATTTCACATGTTGTCCTTAATCACCTGCTCATATCCAGTGCAAGATAAATCATGAAATATAACACCATAAATCCCCCCCCCCCCCCAGTTATAACCAGTTAATCATTAGTGTATGAGTAAATTTGGTGCACTATAATTTCGCTACACATAGGATTCGAAAAAGAATACTATCATGAAAATATCTTATATGCAGTTTTATTTTGTATTTCTATCGAAGACTGTTTTCGAGATTTGAATCTTAATAATCAAAGTATAAAAGAAGTAATAATTGTGATGACAGAGAGATGGAAAGAGAATAGTAGTCCTTTTTTTAACTCTGTGCTACTGTTAGGGTGCAGAAAAGTGATAAATGTAAGAAAGGGGAGGAAGAAGAACATGATTTTCAGTGCCAATGTGATAATGACAGAAATGTCCCTCTCAAGCCACAAGTAGAGAGAAACAAGCTCCATTACTCTTTCCTAGTTTTGTAAATTCAGTTTTATCAGAATCAGTAGCTAAATTGAGAGTACACAGTATTCCTCTAAGAAAGAGACTCCAGCATCTTTCTTTGACCAAAATGCCCCTATCCCGATTCTTATTTTTATTTTAAAAAAATTAAAAGAAAATAGAATTACAAGGTGTGAAATTGAACGGAGAAGTTTTGATTGACATTGGCGAGTGTTACATAAATTATGATTTAAAATAATTTAAAATATATATAAACACCATTTTTACAAATATTTCATTCATTAAATTAATTATGTTGTACTTTCTATATTGAAATATATTTACATGGTTATTATTCTTCGGTATATTTTTCACTTGTATAAATAAATATTAAAAATTTAATTATTATTAATAAAATTGATTTTCTCATTGTGATAATTTTTTTCATTATAAAATATCATTAGCTTATATACCTAATTAATAAAAATAACGTCTATGCTTTTGCAAAAGATTTGTTACATTACATACAAAAGAAATGAAAATATTATGATTTTTAAAGAAGTAAAAGAAATTGATAAAAAAAGAATATAATAGGTATTTTAAAAAATTAAATTAGAATAAAGGGGAGAGTTTGATTATTATTTAAAATTAAAGGAAGAGTTCGATTATAAAAGTAAAGTTGGGAGTAAAAATAATTTTCACCCTGCTTATAATCAATGCCTAGAAATCATACTCAAAAGAGGATTAGAATTATATAATACTGTAGTATACACTAATAATGTGAGAAAATTTTGTATCATCAGTATTGTTGGGTAATATGAATCTGCTAATTGAAAGTAGAAGAAGAAAGAAGGAAGAAGAGAGAAGAAGATGAATAGTGGATCAATTTAGAGAGAAAGAGGAGAATAATGTTAAGAGAGAGAGAGAGTTTTTTTTCGTAGTAAACCCCAAAAATTGGGTAACCTCCACGGCGACAGAATTATATATATTAATTGTTAGCATTATACAATTTGATTGTATTTGTCCCACATCGAAAGTAGGAACTCCCTCTTCCCTTCTCCTCATCTATTTATGTTTGTCCCACATCTAAAGTGGGAACCTTCTCTTCCTTTTTTCCTTACCTATAAA
>JAABOM020000096.1:21095248-21115191 GCA_011800125.2 Solanum clarkiae | reverse complement strand
AATTGATTGGTAAATATCCATGAAGTTATCTTCTTATTCTTATCTTTATTCATTCATGTCTGGTGTATAACTTGTTGTCACTTGTGAATCCTGCAATATCACTTTATATTTTTGTTGTTTTATGCTAGAAATCAGAAAATTGAAGGTAAATTTACGTAATTTCGACCCTTTATGCTCCAAAATGCTGTCGAATCAACTAGGCTATATCAAGAAGCAACACAAAATTAAAGGCTTCAAAACTTCTCAAGCAATTTAGCAGCTCGATGCACAAAGTATTTTGCGCTTACATAGCGTCCGGGGAAGAGTCGCACCCAAAGGGCCTTGGTGTGATGTAACCAATCTTCTCTAACACAAGCATTAGTGATTGCTTCCATAGCTCGAGTTCGCATGGAGACAACCTTACTGTTGCTCCAAGGCTCCTCTCCGAGCAATTTAACTATTGACAATTCCACAAAATTCCGTTTCATGTTTGGTAGTAAAATCACCTTTCCTTTTCAGTATCTATATTTTTGACAAGAGATGGACGCTATCGTGGTTGAGGCTAACCGGGTGATTCAACTAATATTTTTTTTCATAAAAAATCATTCAAATTTTTTTTATAATTTTAAAATCATTCAATTAAAAAAAATTCACAGAAAGTATTTCAAATAAAATCACTAAAAAATATCTTCTTTTTTTAATAAAAAAGAAGCTTAAAACAAAATTGTATTTCAATAAAATTTAATGAAAAATTATTTAAATTGCTAGGATGACTTTCTTAGTGAAATATCAACTTTGCAGGTAAAATAGTTCTAGCTACGTGATTTTGAGATTACTTAAGAAAGTTGAGTGACTTCTTGTAAGAACAATTTTAGTTTAGTGACTTTCTGAAGAAGAATTATTAGTTGAGTAGCTTTTCATGAATGGCGACTGTCCAAAATGTTAACTCTCCATATTAATCAAACCTCTTATCTCATTAACAAGTTACTTTCTCTCTCTTATTTTAATTGTGATGTTACGTTTCTCGAAAACTAATTTTCAAAGTGAAGTTAGATTAAACTAATTTAATATTTAAAATAAAAACTTAGAGAATCAAAAGCTATAACAAAAGTGTTGATGAAAAAATATATCTTAACATGTTAGTCAAAGACTTGAAATCTGCATAGTTTAATTCTGAAACTAAAAATTATTAATTATGACAATTAAAATGAGATGAAAGATTAATATTTATCTTAAGAGTTCATAATCCGCTATCATTACACATTAATGTTGGTTAATATACCTTCGTAGGTCATGGGACTTACAAACTAAAATGTCTACAGAAAATTAGTGGAGCAATTTAATTGAAGATCATAATAGTGATGGAGTAATTATTATTCTTCGTCCCATATTATATAAGCGTCTTTCTATAAATATTTGTCTCATATTATATGAGTATTTATTAAATTGAAATAGAATTTAATTATTTTTTTCTCATTTTACCTTCGTCATTAATTAATGTATTAATAATTTTTTCTAACTTAATTTAATATACATTAATATAAATAAAAAATAAAATAATAAAATTCACTAGTACATTAATAATTTCTTAATAATCTTGTAAAATGAAAAAACGCCCGTATAATATAATATGATACATGAGGAGTAGTTATTAGTATAATAGATAGATCATGGGCATTGGGATTCCTTTTAGGATACCCTATTAACAATTTGGCACCTTAATGTGGACTTACACTTTGTTCTGTCAGCCACATAATAGAAATTAGTATTATATAGTACTAATATAATATACACTATCTTTTACTTTTGAAATTTAGTTTCCTCCTGCCAATAAAAAGCCTTTTTTAGAAAAAAAAAAAAGTTTTATGTTCAGCATTTATTTTAGGGTGGGTTTTATATTTCGTAAATTGATTAAAAGAGAAGCATACAAGTTGGAATTTAATTATGGGCGAGAGTGATCATATCAATTTTAAAGTAAAAATATCAATACGTGTAATTTATTTTAAGAATTTAAATTTTCATCCCTTAAATCATTTTGAGAGGAAATTATATAATTATATATTTATATAATTTCATGAGCGGAGTTTAGAAAAAGGTAATGTGCATGTTGACCTTTCTTTCATTATCAGAAAGCAGAGAAATTGTTTTCAAAAGATCCACAGTTTAAATAATAAATATCGAAATTAATAAAAACAAAAAATACAAAATCAATCATAATACAGTAAATCATAAAAAAATATTATATAATTAAAAAATATTTAAAAAAAATAATATCAATAATTAAATAATATCAAGAAACAATATTACTACTGTTATCGAGAAGAAGGAGGATGTAATAGTGCATCAACCCTAAAGCGAGACAAGTTGCATTTATTTAGTAATATTCCTACCTTAATTAATAACTTCCACATCTTTCGATCAAAATTCATGTACTCATCATATGTTCACATAATTTAAAATTATATTAAATTTTTATAACAAAGGATTTTTTCCAAAAAATATTAGTGATATGTATGAAATATTTAATTGGGCAACCATGTCCCATGCCAGACCTGAATATTTCGTCCGGCCGAACAGAAGAAGGGATTAAGGCAAAGCTCGCATTGTTGAACACCTAAGAAGAGCGAAGAAAGAATAAAAAATTGCTTCCATTTTGTTGTAATCTCAATTGGGAGCTCCATCTCAGTTGAATGTGATGTTTTGTTGACGATGTTATCAATTGGGTATTTTTTGTTGGCCAGCTATATATCTTATCCTTTTCCTTCGATTTGTGAGTTGGCGTTTTTCACTCTTTATGATTCTTTCCTTTTCAGATTCTTCCCCATTTTAACCCCTTTTCAATTTATTTGTTAATAAGTAAAAGTTCTTTGAACACTTTAAAGGTTGTTGTTTCAATTTTTCTAGGTTTGGAAAAAGTTGAGATCTTTGAATGGGTGTGTGGAAAATCTAGCTAGGGTTTTTTGGTTTTCTAGAAAATTTGGGAAATGTTTCAATTTCTTCATTGGAACTCTCGCCCGTGCACTATTCAGCTTTTACTCCTATAGTTGTTACTGAACTTATGTTCAACTTACTGTTAAGGATTTTGCTCTTGAAGTTTCTTGTGGTTCTCTGTTATCTGGGGCAAAATGTCATATAGTATAGCATGGATAGTTTGTATTTTTTCAGTCAATCAACACCCAAATAGGTCCACATTTGGTATTGTATTTTCTGAGCTATGTATGTGTTGTCAACTTCAGGAATAGTGTTTTAAACTTACTATACACTTTTTGTTATTGGCTTCTCAATCTGTTATTTTCTTTGTTCTTTATTCAGGTTGGGTTGAATATTTTTTGTAGCAGTTGGGTGCTGCAAGATTTTTGAGTTGTCCATTGTATGAATGGCAGACTCTACATCTTTAGATGTGATACTGGAATTTCTGCGGAAGAACAAATTTACAGGGGCGGAGGCTGCTTTGCGTGGTGAGATGAATAAATGTTCTGACCTGAATGGTGTAGTAGAGAAGCTTACTCTAGAGGATGAAGAGCTAAGCAGATCATTAGAAGCAAATGGGGGGAAAGCAGCCATGGAGAATCGTGGAATGGCCTGTCGAAATGGTGGGGAGGTTTTCAAGGAGACAAGTTCGAGGAGCAGCAGTGAAGTTTCAAAGGAGCTTATCGTTAAGGAGATAGAGTGTGGGATTGAGAGAAATGACTTAGATTGCAAATTGAAAAATGTTGCGTATGTCGGGAAGAAGGAACATAACGGATCTGTTGGGACATACAACAAAACCTTCAGCTCTTGCAACAATGCTGAGGATACTGATATGTATTCGTGGAACTACAATCCTATTAATGGTTCTCTTGTGTCATATCAGAACAATGGTGGAACTAGTGCTGCCAAGGACTTTTCAGGCGTGGTACATAATCCTAGTAATGGTTCTCTTGTGTCACATCAGAGCAATGGTGGAAGTAGTGATGCCAAGGATTTCTCAGGCTCGGTGCATAGTGGGAAGTTGAGGTTAAATGCGTCTGAGGTCTTAGATAGTGGAAAGTCTCATGCAAAATATGGGGAAAATGTCAGTTCTTCTGGTGAAAAGAGAATGTCGCAGCCTGGAAATACCAGCAAAGACAATGTAGAACCAAAGCATGGAAGTCAAAATAGTGAACTCAAAGAGGCTAATCAGCAAATAAAATTAAATGGGACAGCCAAAGATGTAACTATTAGTAACCCTAGGTCAAAAATTGATGAATCGACTAACCTTTCATCTGAGCCATGGAAAGTTTGCTCAGTGGAAACTGTTTCCCCATTTCCCAAAGGAAATGTGTTCACAAGTTATGATCACAACATTGGTACTGGTGGTAATGAAGTTGGTAAACGGATAACAGAGGGTAATGATGTTAGGAGTACAATTAAAGAGCAAGTGGATGAGGTAGGAAGAGCTTTATATCTGGGGAAGAAATCAGGAAGCGAACGAAAAGATTTCAGCAGCTTAGGCTTTCCGCTTATGTCCGAGAGCCAGAAAGAAGAACTACCCAGGTTGCCACCTGTTAGAATCAAGTCAGAAGAGAAGTCCTTCAATATTCAATGGGAGGAAAAGTTTGAACGAGATGGACCTGGTTCAAAGATTACAAATGGTGACAATACATATTCCATAGGTTCATATCTAGATGTTCCTATTGGACAAGAACTTACCAATTCAGGTTTGCTTGTCTACACACTAATTTTATCTTGTATTTTTGGACAAAAAACATAGCCTATTCTTTGGACATAAGAATTTCTCAAAGGGAAATTTTGCATCTCACAAATTAAATGAAGTGATACAAAATGAGGCCCCGAAAACGTTGTTTGGATAGACAAAAATGCAATTTAGAGGGAATAAATGATATTTACTTCTGTTAATAAAATATGCTTCCTAGTCATCAACCTTTTTGTATTTTTTTGTTTAGTACTGAACAACAACATACCCAGTGAAATCCCACAAGTGGGGTCTAGGGAGGGTAAAATGTACGCAGACCTTACCAGTACCTCATAAAGATGGAGAGGTTGTTTCCGGAAAAGCCTACCTATTAAATGATTGTTTCTTAAGTTGCTTAATAATTGTCCTAGTGTAGTACTGTTTCCTGTGTCTGGTGTGAGGGAAGGGTTTTGCCTTATCTTGCTATTGATGGTAGATAGATGATTTGTATTGGTAATCAGCTGCTTGTCATGTGGACTGTGCAGCATCCTAAATCTTGCTTTTGAGTGTCCTTACAATAAGGGAATAAAATATCCTGTTTTTGATTGTTCCAACGAGTTTTGAACCGTGCATCACTCAGGGGTTTCTCAGTTATCAAGAAATATCTTGTCTGTGATTGTTGTCCTATAAAGAAAATAGAAAGGGACTCTTGAATGTAAGTTACTCAGTACTTTTGACACAACACAAGCTTAACTTTCTGCTCTTCCTCAATTTTGGATTCTGAGGTGATTCTCTAAATTTTTTTAACCTGATGATGTTGTCTACTTATCCTTGTGTTATGTTTCTGCACTCATCTATGTCAGTTTGATCACTTATGGAATAATCATCATTGTCTAAACTGATCATCAGGTGGAAAAAGGATTGGCGGAGGCAGTTGGTTGTCTGTGAGTCAAGGCATCACTGAGGACACTTCTGAGCTTGTTTCTGGTTTTGCAACTATCGGTGATGGATTGAGTGAATGTGTCGACTTCCACAATGAATATTGGGATTCTGATGAATATGATGATGATGATGATGTTGGCTATACGAGACAACCTATTGAAGATGAATCCTGGTTTTTAGCTCATGAAATTGATTACCCTAGTGATAATGAAAAGGGAACAGGACAGGGGAGTGTTCCAGATCCTCAAAGAGGGGATAGCAAAGAAGATGATGAGCAATCTTTCGCAGAGGAAGATTCTTACTTATCAGGTGAGAGATACTTCCAATCAAAGAACGTTGATGCAGTTGGCCCTTCAGATGATCCTGCAGTGCTTTGTGAAACTGAAATGTATCGGAGAACTAACATGGTTTCCCAATTCGACAGACAGTTGATGGATGAAGAAGAACTAAATTTGATGTGTGTAGAGCCTGTTTGGCAGGGATTTGTTACTCAAACAAGTGAACTTGCCATGTTAGGGGATCATAGGGCCTTGAATGAATATGAAAGGCCCCGATTGGATGATATTTACGCGAATGGCGATCAGCATAGTTCAGTTAGGTCAATTGGTGTAGGTATTAACAGCGATACTGGTGATATCAGTAGTGAAGTGCACGGAAGTTTTGTTGGAGGGAGCAGTCAGGGGGATATAGGGTATTTCCATGATCATGATGCCAGTATTGGTGGGGCCAGACACATTCCCCCTGATTCAGATAAGCCTTATTCTGAGATGAGAAACAGAGATGAGAAAACAGCTAAGCAGAGATCTGACAAGTTTGTCTTGGGTACTGATAAAGGAGGATCTGTACAAACAAATCACTTACATGAAGGATTCTCATTTGCCCTTCCCAAAGATGGTCAGTTGATTCATACAAGCTCAAGTAAATCTTTATGGTCAAGCAAGGGCAATGCTATTATCACAGATGAATCTCATGACAGTCTGATTGCAAATAATGACATGCTTGGTTCTTCTAGGCGCAAAAGCAATGAATCATCACCTATCAAGAGCTCAAGAGATGAAAGCAACAAAATTGCTGTAGGATCAGTAAATTCTAGCCCTTCATCTCTTTCAAATTATGGTTATGTAGAACGGGAGCATGTGAAGAAAGAAGAGAGCACACAAATAGCCTGTGCAAGAGTGGAAGATTTGGGGCAGTCATTGGAGGATGAGGAAGCAGTTGCTGTTCAGGAACAAGTCAAGCAGATCATGGCACAGGAAGAGGAGTTTGAAACTTTCGAACTTAAGATTGTGCATAGGAAAAACAGGCATGTTCAATCTCTTGTTGCTTCTTTTGAATTAGGGTGGGCATAATGTCTGTTATTTGATTTTAATACCCGTGGTTTGATGTTATTCCAGACTGAAGGAAACTTCTTCATATATGCCTTTACAGTCTTCATCTTTGGTGTACTCCTTATGTTGCTTATTATGTGCTGCACTCATCGTGAATAGATTTAAACTGTGACAAGGGAGAGGTTGTTTGCTGAATACATTAGAAACATGTATTTAATAGGGATGTGAAGATATAGTAAGCCAATGAAAAGCTCTCCCATAGCTCTGGGGCTCTTATCATTAACATATCTTGAGCTCTATGTAGAGAGAGAACTTTTTAGCATGCTTCGACAACATAATAAAGTTAAGCAGTCATCACTGAAACCAGTGGAAGTGAGGTCCCCCTAAGAGTAACTGCTGGCATGAGATCTGAGATAGGTTTTTCTTTTCCCTGGGATAGAGGGAGGCTGATCATGCAGGGTGAAGTAAGCCTATGCACCCTGAACCATCAAAATTAACCAAAAAGTGACATTTCACCTTTTCTTAAGGTCTTATTTGTATGCATTGACTGCAACAGTACATAGGTTGTACAAAAAACATATTTACAATCATAGCAAAATAAGAAAACCTGTCCAAAATCCTAACAAGAGCCTAGGATATATGTGATAGAATTAGTGTCTTCTCAATATATTTGTATGCACCAGGTGACATTTTCCCTTTTGATTGTTGCAATCCTTATTGGACCTCATTCTTAGCTGAATTTTTATGTTTAAGGTAGAAAAAAAAGTTTAAAATATCATTAAAAAAATTTGGGCTCTTATGCTGAAAAAAGGGTGCAAAGCGGATTTTATGTTTTTATTTAGATAAATATTCAGTTATCATTAAATAGGGATCATGGCAAAGTTATATTTAATGATCTTATAATCCTGCGGATCTGAAGGGGAAGGGATGTATTAGATGTCAGAGGGAGCGTATGTTTTGATAATTTCGGCATTAAATTTAATTACATGCTCATAACTAAGGGGTCATTTGTTTGATGGTTTGGAATAACTAATTTCAGCATAAAATCCCACATAAGATAATATTGTTAAGAAAAAAATAATCACTGTGTAATTATTGCAGCATTTAGTTGTGAATATTAAATAATATTGCATTAAACTATGCAGGATTCTGTGTACTATTTTCTGTGGGATAAAATGCAGAATAAGAACATGATTCTTCCAATCTGTCCAAGGCTCCAAGCCTTGTTGGATAGAGTTACTTTGTGCCCGTGTTCGTGAGAGATAGTAGGTATCCCGTGAAATCAGTCAAGGTGCGAGCAAGCTAGTCTTGACACCACAATTATAAAAATAAAAAAATATGGAATAAGAACACATGTATTAACAATGGATTTCACTAGGTCTATTGCTGCTGTTGTTGTATAACAATCTCCTCATGATTAATTGTTCCATTAACAATCCCTGCTCTATAATCCCTTTATAACTAGAAGTTTTTGGCTAGTCTACAATTGTTGATAATATTTTTGGTTGTGTTTGGATGTAAGGCAATAGTTGCCTGCTTAAAACTGTATTTCATGCGTAACAAAAACAGGGTCTCTTAGTAATTAGACTCTGCAGTGTCTCTTTAGGGTGCATGATAAGTTTTTGGTTTTTGAATGTAATGGTTTCTTGTATTAAAGTTAGATTCTTACAGATATGACATTCAATCATTCATGCATTTACAAAACTGTGCTTCTCTCCACTATATCCATGTGCATCTCTGTTGCCAAATGTGTTACTTGATCTTTTTTAGGAGACCGAGTGATTCAGATCAATAACAGCTGTGAAGGGAGCTGTAGAAGTTTTGTATGTTTGACTTGAACTTTATTTACTTGAAGGCATTCCACTGCAGTCTTCGAGGAAAGATGAGAGGCTTTTGAAAATTCTTTGGGAACTGTGATCTTTAGGTCTGTAACTTGAATACTTCCATTTGCTACTAAGGACATCCAGATTAATTCATAATTTCCCACTTTCCCTATGCACTGGGTGTTGATGAAACTAGGCTAGAGACTTAAAAGAGAGTTTGTCTATCTATTTGATTGTAGCTAGTTGATCTTTTTGACTTAAGCAAGACATGTTTTAACTTTGTGAATGTTTCCATTTATGTGCTGACGTATTTCTGTATTACCTTTGGAAAATATACCTTGGCAGGTATCTCCACCTTTCTTTCTGCAGTGGTCTCTTCATGAATGTTCTGAATTTTCCCTTATAAAATGAACATGTTTGAATTTTATTTACTCCAATAATTTTTATTTTCAGCCTTTGAGATTTTTCTTTGGTGGTTGATGAGTTTTTTTTTTAATTTTTTTAACTCAGAACTGGGTTTGAGGAGGACAAAAGTTTCCAGGTGGTTTTAAATTCAGTTATAGCTGGGCGATATCAAGTAACTGAGTATCTTGGATCTGCTGCATTCAGCAAAGCAGTACAAGCACATGATCTTCATACAGGCATGGATGTCTGTGTTAAGATTATAAAGAACAACAAAGATTTTTTTGATCAGAGTCTTGATGAAATAAAGCTTCTCAAATTTGTCAATAAACATGATCCTGCCGACAAGTACCACCTACTTCGGTTGTATGATTATTTTTATTATCGAGTAAGTTTAAATTTTGTACATCTTACTGTTTTATGCTAATGGAAATATTCTTGCTGCAATACCTTCCATGCAACTCTTGTATAGGATTGTTGCTTTTTTACCTAGCTTGCATACGACGGGATAGTGGTCAATGGAATCTTTGTTTTCAAAAATTATAAAGAGATGTATTGTGCCACTATCGACTTCAAAAGTGCTTCTCTGCAAAGTACCTCCATAAATATTGAATCTCTATTTGGTTTACATCGTCGAAAGGCGAAATGTCTTGGTGAAGTGGAGAAATCCCCTGCCAGGATAGTTAGTTGGCAAGATAAATCATGATTGTTCTTTGTAAATGTGTAGATGTTGAGAAAGGCTGGTGAAATTTGTTTTTAGTTACTATAGTTGTTTTTAGCAAAATAAGTTGTTTAGCTTATGATATATTTTTGAAATTTGGATTTTACTTGGGTTGTTTGAGTTGTAGAGATATTTTAGATTGTTTTAAATTTCAAATTATGCTGATTATGTTTTAGGTTGGCTATTTAAAACCCCTCAATGCTTAATAAAATTATTGAAATTAATTGAGAGACATTTTAAACCTTTTTTTCCTCCCCATCTTTAAAAATCCAACAGAGGCAACCTTAAGTTCATAATTTCTCATCAGACTAAAATGGTGTTAACCAGATCATCTTATTGACTTTCCCCTTGTAAAACTAGATTGCTCTGAGCCATGGTAATAAACTTTGACAATGTGTAAAGATCAACCCTCATACAGTATGATTGTTCAAGAGAGACGAGCATGTCTAAGCGGCTAGCTGACTTTGTGAGGTTTTATCAATAAATTGATAGACTTGATTAAATGAAGAGCTTGTACTGTATGCTTGATGCTACTGAATATTTGTGGCAGGAATCTTCACCCAAACAACATTTTCTGTGATCCAATATGAAGAGGGAAAGAAATATTGATGTGCCTCTTGAGCTTATGCAATACTATTGTATACTTCACATTTATGTACTGTTCTGAATGTAAGCTAAAGAAGCTCTTGGTCATGAAAATTTGGCACTGATTTTTGTGTCTGTTTTCAGGAGCATTTGTTAATTGTATGTGAACTACTGAAGGCCAATCTGTATGAATTCCAAAAATTCAATAGAGAATCTGGTGGAGAAGTCTACTTTACCATGCCGAGACTGCAGGTTTGTTGGATGAAAATATTTATAGATATTTGATGTTAATGGTATCTCGTGTGATGAATTTCATATAAACCTGTTGTGCAGTCGATCACTGTTCAGTGTTTAGAGGCTCTTCAGTTCTTGCATAACCTTGGGCTCATACATTGTGATTTGAAGCCCGAAAACATATTGGTGAAAAGCTACAGTAGATGTGAGGTGAAGGTAATTGATCTGGGTAGCAGTTGTTTTGAGACGGATCATCTTTGTTCTTATGTCCAATCGAGATCCTACCGTGCACCAGAAGTTATCTTGGGGCTTCCTTATGATAAAAAGATAGATATCTGGTCCCTTGGCTGCATCTTGGCAGAGCTTTGCACAGGCAATGTAAGTTTTCTTCTTCGCACTCCCCGTATTGATTATTATCTCTATATGTTTATTGTCAACGTGATTTTATGTTGGAGTATGTTGTCCATTACGCGTGCATTCTGCTAGTTCTTTGAGTGCCTATTCCCTTTCTTCATTTTTATCCCCTTTCCCGATCTCCTAGATTGATGAATTTGATAAACGCAAACATCATTATGTTTTGGAGTTAACCCCTTGGACTTTTCTCTAGCAGTAAGAGCTATCACGTGAAGTGTGGGTTAGGTGCAAATCATAAGTTCATATATTTCAGAAGACAAAAATCTGGAATAAATGCAGAAGGCTAAAGAGAAATAAGTTCGTTTGGGTGACATTGAGAGACCATTCTTCTATCTCGCTGCTTAGCCCTGTACTCCTGTCTTACGTTGGCAATGAGGGCTCGCTTCATAGAAACCAGAAGCGTGAATGGTCAAAATTGAACCTTGAGCGTAACTCTGCATTGAAAAATAGTTCAAGAGGTGAAGGGCTAAAATAACTATGTTTACATGTCCAAAGAATGAAAGAAAATCAACAGTTAATTACAATAGGCAAATTAAGCTACCTACTATAATTACACATATTCTAGAATATCCAGAGATTCTAATACTCCCTTTAAGCTAGTGCATACAAATTATATGTACCAAGTGGATATATAAAACTTGATCTGGGATTAGGTTGGGACTTGGTGAATATGTTTGCAAGCTAATCATTTGACCACACGAAATTGTACGATGTCTCTTCGGAGTACCTTCTCTTTAACAAAATGGCCATCAACTATGTGTTTGGTCCTCTTTAAAACACTGAATTTAATGTAATATGAAGTGCAACTTCATAATCCCATAAATGTGTAAATTGAGGGAAAAACACGAGAGTTCAGAATATTTCACTATGTCTTGACTCTTGCGAGTGAATACCTTATTTCTTATATCCTTCTTTTAATACTAGGAGTTGGTCAATTTGTCAGAAATAGATGTCGGATCCTTCATGATTTAAATTTTAAGATTCAGGGATACATGTGTAGGTACACGTGTTGGGATTTGGCTAAAAATAGAGTTATAGAACTTAAATCATAAGATATTATATGGAAAACTTGAGAAGAAGATATTGACAGAAAGCAAAATCATAGGAGATAAAAGAAAAAGAAGTGACAAAAACTAATATATGCCAGGTATTCCCTTTTCTTCAATTTCATTGTATCTTTTGGTTTTATTATAAAAATCATTGAATCTATTTGGAATTTCTCCGTTGATTTTGGTCAAAGTACTCAATCGTTTGACCAAATCGGGTATGGATCCGACAGCCACACCCATGTTGTGTCGATGTGGATGCAACATCAAAGGTGAAGAGTCCAAGCAACTTTGCTTAAAATGAAGTTTGTATTATTTGATGTTCATATTTGAAATATCAACCGACTATAGTTTGATGTCTCTTCTGAATTTTACTATTGAGTATTTTAGGTAATTTCCTCCATCCTTCCAGGTCCTTTTCCAGAATGACTCTCCTGCCACGTTACTTGCTAGGGTAATTGGTATCACAGGTCCAATTGACCAAGAGATGCTCGTCAAAGGACGAGACACTTATAAATATTTCACCAAAAACCATATGCTATATGAACGAAATCAGGTAAAGGTTCCTCTCCTTTACCACTCTTTATTTCAGTTCCTTTTTTTTCTTTTGTTGTTGGGGTGATTGCCTCTTCCCCCTTGTCTCATCTTTAAGAGACGTAGTAAGAGCAATGTTTTCATGTATCAACGAATCGATCTATTTGGAGGTTATGTTAACATGGATCCAGTCTTTTTTTGTTTTTCGTTTTTGTTTTTTGGAAATGCAGTTTCAGAAAGGTTAATTTAACATGGATCCTTCCTATACCTTGATGTACCCATGTCCAATGGGTATGCCATGGTATGGATGTCCCATAAGGATACTTAAAATTTGGCTAAAAATCAACCCCAAAAAGATGTACCCTAGATTTGCATCCTTGGAGGATATGTACCTGTTGCGGAGTCCATGTACATTAGTCTTGAGACAGCATATAGTAATCTGTGAAAAAAGGCCTTTGGTTTTGACAGTTCCATATCTACTAAATATTTCCTTACGTTGAACTTCAACTGAAATTTAGAATCTACAACCCTAAGTAAATATCATTGCTGGAGATCCCTTGGATGCTTTGTTTTATATATGAGTTAATTAATTATTTTGATGCAACTTTAGCTGGAAAATATGAAATTCAATATAATAGGCATGTCAAGATAATCAATTCCTCTCTTTCTTTCTTCTGTTCAGGAAACAAACAGAATGGAATACTTGATACCCAAAAGGACATCCTTAAGATATCGATTACCAATGGGAGATCAAGGTTTCATTGATTTTGTGGCTCATCTTTTAGAAGTTAACCCGAAGAAGCGCCCTTCTGCCTCGGAGGCTCTAAAACACCCATGGCTATCATATCCATATGAGCCAATATCGTCATAAATTATGTGAGATCTCTTGGCACTAAAGGTTTTCTGTTGCTTCGCTTCGGATTCTCCAGTGATATGGCATATGAAGAAAGCTGTCCGAGCTGGGTTGTATTTCTAGCTAAGGCAAATTGAGCGTTTGTAACATTAACTTTCTCCCTTTCTTCCTCGTCTTTGTTTGGCTGCTGTGAATGCATCTGTTTGTACATGATGTCTGCTAATTCTTTTTAGGTATTTAGAGATAGCTTGTGAAATAGGCGCTTATCTAGTTTTGGTTGGCTATTGCTCAGTTGCTGCAATGTATCAGAACGAAGCAAAATACAGAGATATTTCGTGGAGATGTAATATGCAAAATACCACCTGTTAATATATTTGATATGAGTGTTCTCTGATTTTGTATGTAACTGGTTCAAGCTAAACTGGTTCAAAATAAGAACAAGAAACAGGAAGATACAACTCATTGTTGCAAAGCAGTCTGTAAATCACATCTACAAAAGAATACTTCTACATGAAAATCGTGATATAAATTCATCTAGCTGTTGATACAAATCACCTCTTCCTCGAATCAAAGATGTTCCCCCTCTTTTGTCCTGGAGAAAAGATCCGTTTTTTGTGTGTAATCATGAATTTCTTAAGAAATAAAAAAAGAATTGGAAACAAAATAATAATCTATTAGAATGCAGAATTAGCTCCCTTATGTTTTCCCAACAACACGTCTTTTGCTTCATTAATCTTGGAAGCAAGATAATGGCTGCCACCGGCATCTGGATGATTTGCTACCATTACTCTCCTGTGAGCCTCCTTGATCTTCTGCAGGACAGCGCTTTCCCTGAAAGAAAGAAACCATAGATAGAACATAAGCAATCAATATAATTGACTAAACAGAAAGCTCGCATTGATAGTAAGTTCAATACAAAAGTTAGCCATCTAAAGAGACATTTTTGTTTGGTCCATTGGTTTTCAGAACTTAAAATGTGCAGAAAGACTAAATAACTACATGTTGGCATTACAAGAACAGAACTTAAACCTGACTCCGAGAATTAATGCTGCTTCTCGCCTTGTCATAACCCGTTCAAAGCCACCAGGATAAAACCTCCGAACTCGAGGTGCTGTTTTGAATGTTTGCCATGCTCTTATCAAGTATCTAGCTCCCAAAGCAGCAGCACCAATGGTCGTTCCCACAACAATTGGAGTTGACTGAAAAGACAGAGCACAAAAAAGTTTGGTACTATATCTAAAAAGATGAACTGAGTAGAACTTCGAAAAGGAATATGATTAAGAATAAAAAGAAACAAAAGTCCAAATCCTTGCATTGCAAAAGCATCTCTTTTCATGCTAGATTATAGAGCATATTATGAATAGCACCATAGATCTTGTGGTAGCTAAGCAGACCCTACCTAAAAGACATCCATTAACATAATTTCTAGCTCAAACAGTTCTATACATGCACTATCCCAACGCAACAATAATTGAAGTGGAAAACGAAATATTTTTTGAGGTTCAATTATGCTATTAACAGTACAAATTAGACAGAAAGCAAAGATAATAACGATCTTCACTGTCAATGCAAAAATTGACCTGTCACTCTTATTTTGAAAATTTATGTTCTAGCCATGAAAATTTGATTACTTCATACCAGTTTTTGGACTTCCCACTCGCAATATTTCAACTTTTTTCCAAATAAAATACAAGTTCACAACACAACATCCAATATTCAAATTTCGAACTTCAACATCTATGACCAAGCTGGAGCTCAATTTCAAGTTTCAGACAAAATATGAAAAGAATCAGTAGACTGAAACATTCACCAGTCAAGTTCACAGAGCTGATTTCATTGCATATGGACTTTACCATGGATCCTAATTAAACTAAAAATATATATATATTATCACAGCAAAAACGATGAAATCCTAAAATAAAAGAACAAATATCAAACAGAATAAAATTCTTAAGGAAAGTGAAAGAAATAGAAGATTAATTACCATGAGAAAACTCGCAAGACTTGAACAATGATCAGGTTCAAAATATTCCTTTAGAATTGATGATCAGTTTCAGGGATTTCAATAAATCTGCAGTCAGCTCAGAAATTCGACACAAATTCACAATCATCAACTCGCTAAAAACAGTACTTAGAATATTACATAGACGATGAGGGAAAGAGGGAGTTTATATAGATTGCCATTTAAAGGTGGCTTTGGCTTGGGCATTAAGAAACTTAGAGATGGCGGTTCGTGTTTTAACTTTATTTCTAGAGGATTCCACTGCATCCGGTCCACCCAATTTTAGCCGGTCTATGCGGGTAAAAACTTGGCCGCACATGTTATATGCGTTTGTCATATATTTATTTCAGAGGAGAAGATCAAAAATACTCTCAAACTATTTGAAATAGAGTAAAAATATCATCTGTTATATTTTGGCTCAAAAATATCGGAATGTCATAGTCCTCTGCTGTTAATCATTTGGAATCTTTTAAGATGTCAGAATTTCATAGATGGACCGGTTACTAAATTTTGTGGAGTATTTGCCTCTTGCACAAATGGCCTTCTTTGAGGCCACTTTGTAATCTTGTTAGCCCAACGAGCTAAATTCGTTTACAAATGTATTCATCCAACTACTTGTAAAGGCAAAATTTAGCCCACTGGGTTAAAGGGTTACATATTTCAAAGGCAAAATTTAGCCCACTGCAAAGGGATACATATTTTAAAGAGTGACCTAAAAGAGGGTCATACTATGCAAATGGTTTATCAAAGTATTCCCTAGGCATTTTTTTAATGACAAGGGAAACCTATTTTTGGGTGCACAGGGTAAATCTCTTTGTTATGCAATAGCTTGCAAATCATATAGGAGAGATAATTTGCACTAGGCAAACCTCCTAGGCATTTTATGCTGAGACTTACCGCTTTGCTTCTCGTTCAAAGAGTGAACAACTTCAAATGACTAGGAGAAAGGACAGGCAAAAACTAATGCAAAATAACATTTTTTGTTACATTCATTGACAATCGACATAGTGAAATTGAACGATGATCCCATCTGAGACGAATCTAGAGTTTTTTTAGTTTATAGATTCGATTCGATACGATACTAATTGGATAGCTAGTCATCATAGTTGCGGATTTGAATGATGAACAAGCAGATGCCATTGTAACAGTGCTCAAACAATTTAAAAGGGCTATTGGATGGACTATCGAAAATATTATTAGTATTCCTCCCGGCGCAATCAAATACTTCTAGGGTTTGAACAAAAATTACTAGGTTCTCATGAATTCGCAACTAATACTTTAGTCCACTACTGGTTTGAATTTTTCATTTTACACAATAATACACCACTTTGTGTGTATTTTTAATTAGTTGAGACGTATGTAAGTTGACTCAAACACCATGATGTGTTTACGAAGGGTAGTATTAATTTGATTTGGTGAAAATTAAAGATAGATTATAAGCACCAGCTAGCAATGACGCTTCTTCTCAGAGTGGATGATTAAATGAGAGTGTGGTGGAAATTCTATTAAACATTGTTATTGAGCTATTTCATAAAACCTTAATAAAGACAGACAAGCTACCTCTTCCTTGGTTGGACAGAGATATTACACATTGACGTAGCTGTTTCTGTCAAGTTTTCAGTATAAATATATGTCTAGTCATTTGTATATAATATGACCAATTAAAAAAAAAAAAAAACTGTTGAAGTTCAAATTTCAAAATGAAACTAATTACGTGTAGAAATCTTCAAGACACCGTATATTATCTTCTTATTATAGAGTTATCTGTCGACGTGCCTCTTCTTATATATTATATAGGGTCCATAAAAATATTTTAACGACTTTTTAATTTAATCTTTTTAAGGTAGTTATTTACTTCAATTATGATTTACAAGATTACCCCTAATAAATAATTTTCACAGTTATTTTAACTATGATTTTACTATCCTGGTTACTTATTTTAAGTTAAGTAAATATTGAAATTAGGATAAAAAAACTTTCTCTGACAAATAAAATTAAATAACTATTTTAATATCTTTTCATGATTATATTTGTGTCAAAAAGGAAGTACTACAAATAGATATATATAAAAATTTTAAAAATCACTTAATCATTAAATTTAAAATTTAATCAATATTAATAATATTTATTCAATATTAATTTTACACTTAATGAAAAAATATAATAACATTTAATTATATTATTTAAAAAATAAATTGATGAATAACTATTGAGCACGTGCATTGCACGAGATTGAGATTTTCATAACTAGTTTAGTGTTAAAGGGCGAGTTTAATGGAATTTGGATCGATCAAAATGAGCTTAGATAAATTAAATCGAGATGAACTAAATAAGTATGTCATTACAATTATATATGACATATTTAACAAAAAATAAATAAACTTTCTTTTTTAATCTTTTCACAAAGTTTGTCATTGTCAATAGGGGGTTACCTACCTTTTTAATCCAAACAATCCCGCTTTTAGATGTGAATTAGAATGATCAATTATTTTTCTATTACATTTTTTAAGGAATCAAAATAACAATACATTCAGTGGAATCTCACAAGTGGGGTCTAGAGAGGGTAAAATATTCGAAAATCTTTTCACTACCTCATAGAGATAGAGAGGTTATTTCTGCAGACGCTCTTAAAAATATCAAGCCAAGTGATTTGATAAAATTACTCCTATAATTTATATTTCTTAATTCCTGTGTCAAGTGACGGAAAAAGTACTTGTCCAGTTTATAATATATAAATAATTTATTTTACTCTTGGTATTAGTTATCAATATTTTTTTTCTACGTTTAAACGAGTTATAATTAATATTTCTCTTTTTCTGATTCTTGGTATCTGCAGAGAGAGATGAAGGGGAGTAGAGACGTAGACAGACATAAATAGGAAGCCGTAATAATAATAAATAGTCTTACTTATATATCGTCGATCTATAATCTGTAGTATGATGTTGGAGAAGAATTAAGTTGCAGCAAGCTCCCTTATTTAAATGTCAGGTTTGAGCTGGACTCTAGGGTTTGGTGAACCTCTTTAGCCAACTTATGTATTTATTACTCCCTCCCTTTCATGATAAATTTGAATTTAGGACAGTGGGAACACATTCTCAATTTGTTCTATTTTAATTGTTATTTTTAAAATCAAATTATCGTATAAAATTTTTATTAATCGATAAAGTTATTGTCATGTGATCAAGAGGTTATAGGTTCAAGTCTTCAAAACATGCTTTTTGGAAAAATACAAAGTAATATTGCGTACACTACACCCTTGTGGTTAGACCCTTCCCTGGACCATGCACATAGCAAGAGTTTTAGTACGCCGAGCTAACTTTTTTTTATTAATATAAAAAAATTACAATCAAAAATATTTTTCTTAGAATTTTTAAATATCTAAATTTTTATTTTAAAATGTTAAATTAATTTAATCTAATTTAATTTTAAAAAATAATCAATTTAACTATAAAAATTGCAATATGAAAACTAAAATCTAACGGTTATTACCAATAGAAAAGAAACTTGCTTTGATGTCTTCCTTGGCGAGGATATTTTCAGAGTTTAAATCATCCATTTTCATTTGTGTTAAAAAGATAATTGTGGTTCCTGTACACTCTTAGTCCATCTTTATTAGTTTGTTTTATTATTTTGGCATGTCTTGAGAATATTTATTCAAGTTTATGAATCAGAAAATAATTTTATATTTAAGTTCTAATTTATTTATATCATTAATAATAATCATTTTCTTATTATATGATCAAGACATTATGTTTATTATATTTAAAGAAAGATTTACCCTTATCATTTATTATTTTATAACTTTTGTGTCAAGTCAACAATAAACACGATGTTATTTGTTTTCTTAAGAATTTATTAACTCGATTTAAATGAGTGGTTTTTTTTATGTAACATAACCAAAAAGAAATTAAATAGATGCTCATCGCACTTCAACTTATTTGCCAAGTTTTTTTAAAAAATTATTTCTATTACTATTTTACTTTTATTTACGTTTTAAGATATAATATCTTTTCATTAAAGATTTACTCTATGGAGTGTCTGCTGTTTTTAGGAACAATTATTTACTAAAGATAAAATGAAAAACAATAATAATTAAATTTATTGACAAATAATTTTGAAATGAATATTTTTAAAATAAATAATAATAATATATCCAGTGAAATTTTACAAGTGGAGAAGATAAAATGTACGCAAACCTTATCACTATCTGTTATGCCGAAAAAATGACCGGCTTTCAAATAAAATTAAAAATAATTCGAAAAATCGAGAATCGGTCAATATTCAATTGATTTGAATAAAATCAATCCTCGAGATTCGAAAAGACACAGAGTCGCCACCTAATTTTAAGAATAATTAGGAAACCGAAAAATATTTTTAAAAGACCTAACAGAAAAATCTTTTAAAAATCCAGAGTTCAGGTTCGGGT
>JAABOM020000096.1:21055925-21077401 GCA_011800125.2 Solanum clarkiae | reverse complement strand
TGAGGGTCCTATTTGTGCACTATGAAAGTTTAAGTTCCAACTTACAAATTGGTGCCAAGTTTAGGGTCCAATTTGGGAGTTTACTCTTGTTTAAATTAAGTAGTATTTTTATTGTATTTTTATTTTTTGGAAAAAAATCTATTATCTATGTTGTATGAACTAATGAACACATTCAACTCTAGTCATGAAACAGAGGTCATTACAAATATAATCCATTTTTTAAAGTTTAATGATAATCTCATAATGAGCTTACGTTTAATTTAGTCAAATAATTTTAATTAGTTTAAAAGCTTAAGCAACTCTGAGCAGTAAAAGGAAGAATTTGTATATTACTTACTATAAATTAATCAATAAAGAATTGATAATAAATAATTAAAATAAATAAAGGAGTACTCAATCAATAAAATGATTAGAACGATGATTTTTGTCAATCATTTGAGTGAACTGATAATGTGCGCCTTAAAAAAAAATTGAGAATAGGAAATTGAATTGGAAATAAAACTTTTACTAACAATATAAAAATTCAAATAATTAACTAATTAAACTACTAAAATTTTTACCTTTCAATTTTTATGATTATGAATATGAATAATTTCCTGCAATTAAATTACTTCCGCAAGTGCACTGTAAGCCTCAATCCAACCAACTCACAAACATGAAATCACCCTTGATTTCAACCCTTTGAACCAAAACAACTAATTTCATAATTATTTAAGAGTGGTCGTTCAGCTAAAATTTCAATTTAAATTTGAGCGAATTATGACCTAGTCTATTTTAAATTTATTTCAATATAAATAATTTTTGTATGAACCTTAATTTTACTTATTTATATATTTAACTCATTTTAATTTGTTCAAATTCAGTCCTACCTGCTAATTTGATATTTATATTTTCCATTGAAACTATTTTCCTTATTGCTAATAAAAAAATAGGTATTTCAAAGACAAGATAAGTTCCATAACAATTCAAGTATGTTTTGTTCAATTTTCAATCTCATCATAATATAAGATGAAGACAATAAGACTGTTAGCACTCTTGAGCGCCTTTGTCCATAAAGGATAATGAGACTTGCATTAGTTACACCTTATATTAATATTTTCACAAGAACTTTAGAAATTTTTTTAAAATATATATATATATGTAAAATCAATTTACGGGATCTTCTTCTCAAAAAGGTAATTTCTATATTTTTAAGTGATAAGTATGAGTTATTTATGAGTATATTTACGATCGTGAGAGACATTATTTGAATTAGTTGGTTGGTGCAATCACTATGGATGCAAAACCCTAGCTTGACGTTAATGGAAGTTGAGAAGTTGGTGAATGAGACGATTAATAGTTTTTATGAGTATTATTTAATGGTGAACTTCTATGACTCAAACGAATGTATTGACGATGTTGTTGGAACCATTTAAATGTTTATCAATACATCACCTAAATGAGGGGATATTAAAATTTTCAAAATATAAACTTAATACTAGTAAAATATTTGGTTGGTTGAATTGATATTATTGTGAGACGTTGTTGGTAGATATAAATTTATTTTGTACATTGAAGTCCTTCGAAATAATTGAAAATAATTGTAATTTGTGAGATGTTGTTGCTAGATATGAACTCGTTTCTCTAGATTGAAGTCACTTAAATTAATTAAAAATTGGTTGGAGCTTGTGATGTGTTAATAGATGTGAATTCATTTTTGTATATTGAAGTTGTTCGAATTAATTAAAATAATTGGAACGATTTTTAGCTTAATTAAATAAATTTTGAGGAATCCGAAATTTAAAGGTTTATTAAAACTTGAAAACTCGAGAAATTTTAGTAATTTAATTCGATTTAAACTTTATCTTATTAGTGATGGTTTGATTTTTCACTCTCCTTACCCCATTTTTAAAAATTTATATATAAAAAAACTTATGAGGTCAATGAGATGGTAAAAGTTCCTCCTAGCTAAGCAGGAGAATGTTGAAACTCACTCCTTTACTTTTCTTTAAGTATTTTATTGTAAATGATAAAAATATTGTCATATATAATAATTAATTATGAATACCCTAAATAGTTGTAGTCTGAAATTTAAGACGATTTATCTTTATAAATTTTGGATTTGTGAATTTATCCACCTATCAAGTTAAATAAGTTAAATCTACTTTCTAAGCGGATATTTGATCATATATTCTTTTTCCTTTTATTTAAAGTTGAATTATAAAAATCACATTTGATCAAAAATTTAAAAGTCAAGATTTAGATCACTTGAAAATACTAATAAAAACTCAAAAATAATTTAATTTATATTAAAAGCTAAATTCAACTGTAATTTTCAGTTTGCTTTCAAATTCTCACCGCTTTTGTCTCCTCTTAATGTTAAAAACAAGAACCAACGATTTAGGACAAAAGAAAACTTAATATACGTTCATATCTGGCCATAAAAATCCAAAAAGATCGATACAAAATTGAAAGTTGAATAAATTTACCTTATATTGAATGATATTTTAAAATTCTATATTGAACTATTAATATTTTATATAAAAAATAATATGATATTTTTTTTCAAAAAAAACTTTCTTAATTTGCTAAAATACATATGTGCTTCTAAAATTAAATATCTGTTTTAGTACAAAGACTAAATAAAAAAAAAAAAGATAAGCGTATCATGACTAATATACAATACATAAAACCAATTTCATTAAGAAATAATTATATATAATTAAATTAACTTTATATTATTAACTTCTACGTATAACTTATTTTAAAATAAACCAAATGGCTCATTAATATAATTTGTTTTTATAGCTTTAACAAACTAACACTATATTTGGATGGTTATTGGGCATCTTTTCATAATAATAAATATAAAAATTTAAATAATATTTCATATCAATAATATATTAAATAATAAATTTACAAAAGAAAAAAAAATTAGAGCTATCATAAAAAGATAGACTAAAAAATAAAATAAATAATAATTAAAATGGAAGAAAATTATAAGAAATGATATAATCATATTAAATCAATCAATCAATAGATAAAATTATTTTTTAAAATTATTCCATTTGTTCCATATTAGTTGAACTTGTGAGATAATACATACATATTAAGAAAAACATTAAAAACAACAAAGCTGCCTACTCATTGGTAGTGAAAAAGCAAAAACATAGATATATTTACGAAGCCACTCATCTGAGCCAGCGAATTCGAATTCTGCTATGCCAGTGCCCAAAGCAAGCACGCAAGGACTGCGTAAATCTTTAGTCTGCCTATCATTGTCCATATTGGGTTGACTCATTTTTTTAGGCAAGAGGACCCCTCGTAATATTGACTGCCCTGTTGATAGGCTATAAGTAGATCGTTTGTTATTGCTATAAGAGTTGCTAGCCTTTATACGACCTGGTTTCGCTATCGCTCGTAATGATCGACAGTATTCTTATCATACCAGAATTCCTATTATTTAGAGCTAGAAGCAAGCAAGATGAGGTCGCTCTGCTTCATAGATAAGGCTCGTGTAGTACTTTACTTACGAGCTCGTGTAGTACTCACCCCTATCTCTAAAGGGGCTTATGCACTCCACTCGCTGTCTACTAAACGAGCATTAGAGCGAGCAAGTGAAGCCCTCAATTTAGTGGCTTCTCTCAACCTCCTCTTTCATTTCCGCTTTCTTCTTTCTCCTTCGCGTCAAATCTTTTTCTACATGTCCCCTTTTCAAAAGATATGACGAATAAGCAAGTCAATTTTAGGTGCTTTGATTGGTCCGTTGAAGAGGGATTCAAGTCCCAACGGAGTTGTTGCAGCTATGCCCTTTTTCGAAATGCTTGACTTTGTTGAATAGCTACTTTGCTTTCCCTTTTAGATAGGCTTTCCGCTTTTAGCCGTTCTTTCTTTCTCTTGGACGAGCATAAGGCTCTGAGCCCTTTGTTTACAACCTCCTAACAAGATAGTACCGATACAATATCTCGCTGTGAAGTAGGAGGTTTTCACCGATAGAATTTACACCATATTTTTCATTATTATCATTTGTGAAATCATAAATATGTAGTATAATTTATCTCCTAAAAAATATAAAATTTCAATAAATGAAAGTGCAAATATGAAAAAAATTCAAATATTCTTCTTGAATTTTAAACAATTCAAATATTTTGAATATTAAATAAAGACTTAAAATTCAATTAATTTGAGACGAAGAAAATATTAAACATTAGAATAAATTTAACTATACAACATAGTAAAAATAATAATCAAAGCAAATATAGTACTAGATTCTTGTAATAGAAAATGAGATCCTGATTCCAGTATTGCCCTTCCCAACAATACATCAAAATGAAACAGAGTAGGGGCTAAATCGTCATCTTAAATGACCAACTCTGGCTTTAAAATGAGTGAGAGAATCTCTTCGTGACGCCCTTCTTTCTCTTTTGTTATCTACACAACATTTTTTCTCTCTCTACAGATCACTCTCCACTGACAACTCTTTCTCTCTCTAAACTTGTATAGTAGAAGTTGTTTCTCTCTCTGTCTCTTTGCGTTTTGTAGGTTACGGCGGTGGTTTGGTGGAGAAGGGCGGAAAGCGGTGTACCGCCGGAGGTTTTGAGGTATACATTTCTGTGCTGTTCGGCTATGATTTGAATGAATATCTGTTAGTTTTGCATTTTAGATCTAGCTGGTTTGTTCGATCTAGGGTTTTTACTTTACATTAATTCTCTGATTGTTCTAGTGTTAGGTGAGCTCAGTGGATGATCAGATCTGATTGAATGTTGCTTTGGTTATGAGTTTTTCTCATTTATGTTTTTCTCCGCCTTGTTTAACTTTTATGTGCTTTTTCTAGTGCTTGTTAGCTATTTTTGTGCTGTTGTGAAGCTATGATGGGTTTATCCTTTTTCTTCTATTTATGTAAGCAGTGTGTGTCAACTGAATGCTGTGTCTTTGAGGGGTTTATCACTTGTATGTTCTTTTCTGGTATGTTTTTTATGGACTGCTGTAAGGAAGTGGAGTTTGGATTTCTTCCCTATCTCGTTTTCTGGACTCTATTTGAGTCTGTCTGAATTTGATTGACCTGTTTTGACTAGGCACAGAATTTAGGGAAGTAAAGAAGACTTAATTTACAGATATGTTGAATGTACCAAAATGTGTTTTAATCACTTCACGTTGAATGTTTAAAAAAACAGTTGCTAAAAAAGGCAAAAAGGCACCTTTTTGGGAATGGATTCAAAAGGAAAGTAGGTCAAACAAAGTGAGAAGAAAGGGGTATGTGATTTATGTTTCCTTTTTTGAAATGCTTACCAGGTTTCCATTTGCTATATTGCATATGACACTCTTAAGTAGTGTTCCTGCTGCCCTATGGAGTATGTGGCTGTGAGAACATGTTCTTTATATTTTCCTTAATATTTTTGGTCACTAAAGTTTTGTTCTTTGTTAAATTCTCACTTGTATTTGTAACCTCATTTGTCCTTTTACCTCTATATCACTTGGATTTATTCTTTTGTTCTATTTCGTTTCCATGTTTTGAGCCATGTGTTTGAGCATGAATCTTTGGGAAGAGTGAAATGTGTCTGTAAATCCTTCTCTCTGAATCAGAAAAGAAACTGAAAATGCAGTGTCCTTTTTAAAGCAGATAAGTATTCTTGTCGTCTTATTTGAATTATGAATTCAATTAAGGCATACTTGTTTGTGGTTTTATTCTCCGTCATTCTGAGAAATGGAAATGGTACAAGCTTTTACTGTTTTGTTGTCCTATAGTACATTCCCTTTGAGCATCCATGGTTGTGACCTAGTGGTCAATGAAGTGGGTCGAAGAATCGTCCAAACCTTGGTGGATCGAGTTATCCAGTACCTGTGCTGTTGGGAGGTAGTAAGTGATCTTAGAATTAGTCTAGGTGTAGGTAAGTTGGTCCGAACAACCGCTATTATAACAAATACATTCTCTTTGATTGCCAATTATTATGTCTTAAAAGCTTGGATGTGTTCTTATGTGAATCGGAACTGAAACTAGTGAATCCTATTGTTTAGGAGGTTTTGCTGCATGAGTCATACAATGGATCTTTTGTTTCCATTTGCTGTAGAAGTTTTGAATGTGTACGATAGAGGTTTAGTTTATGATTTATGGGGGTTTGAAGCCTGTGAGTTGTCATCAGGGCTAATAGATTGGTATTGTATTAGCTTTTTGATGAGTTCATTAATTGTGTCTCAAGGATAATGTGGCTGATCTCCACTTGGAACATTTTTAAGTGATAATTTCCTCTTTTTTGGGTAGTTGCTACCATGGTGCGGAAGAGGAGAACTGATGTTCCTGGTGGTGCTGAGAGTTCTGAGTCCCATGAAACTGGAGGGGGACGAGGTGGTGTACCACGCCCATCACAACAGCAGCAACATGGTGGAGGAAGAGGCTCTGGACCTCAGCGTGGAGGATATGGTGGCCGTGGTGGTGGTGGGGCTTCACGTGGTGGAATGGCCCCTCAACAGACCTATGGTGGACCCCCTGAATACTATCAACAGGGCAGGGGAACTCAGCAGTATCAACGAGGTGGAGGACAGCCCCAGCGCCGTGGTGGCATAGGTGGCCGTGGGGCACCATTTGGTGGTCCTTCTAGGCAACCAGTTCCCGAGCAGCACCAAGCTACTGAGACTCCACATCAGCCCGTACCATATGGAAGACCATCAGAGACATACTCAGAGGCTGGCTCCTCATCTCAGCCACCTGAACCGACGACACATCAAGTTACTCAGCAGTTCCAGCAACTTGCTGTGCAACCAGAAGCAGCTGCAACCCAAGCAATACAACCTACCTCGAGCAAATCGATGAGGTTTCCACTTCGGCCTGGAAAGGGTAGCAATGGTACTAGATGCATTGTTAAGGCTAATCACTTCTTTGCTGAGTTACCTGACAAAGACTTGCACCAGTATGATGTGAGTGTTGTGCAAGCATTGTAGTTCTTCTAGTTATGATCTTCCTTATATTCTATATTGAGGTTCTTATCATGATATCGTTTTCATCCTTTCTAATGGCTTTCAGGTTTCAATTACCCCAGAAGTAGCATCCCGTGGTGTTAACCGCGCTGTCATGGAGCAGCTGGTAAAGCTTTATAGAGAGTCCCATCTTGGGAGGAGGCTTCCAGCCTATGATGGAAGAAAAAGTCTGTACACTGCAGGCCCCCTCCCTTTTGTTCAAAAAGATTTTAAAATTACACTTATTGATGATGATGATGGGCCTGGTGGTGCTAGGTATGTTCCTATGGTCTTGAGAAGTCAGATGCATTTATAGGAGTTTTTAATGTATCCTCCTTATTTGTTGGGGCAGGCGAGAAAGGGAGTTTAAAGTTGTGATAAAGCTGGCTGCTCGTGCTGATCTTCATCACTTGGGGATGTTCTTACAAGGGAGGCAGGCGGATGCACCCCAGGAAGCCCTCCAGGTTCTGGACATTGTCCTGCGTGAGTTGCCAACAAGTAGGTATGGTTCTTGACTGGCTAGAATCTGATCGGCACTAGTATTCGTTCCTTGTGAATTGTGGACTCATGTATTTATCTTTTCCCCTTAATTTGTTGTCAACTGCAGGTATTGTCCTGTGAGCCGTTCTTTCTATTCCCCTGATTTAGGACGAAGACAGCCACTAGGTGAAGGTTTAGAGAGCTGGCGTGGCTTCTATCAAAGTATTCGTCCTACACAGATGGGATTATCCTTGAATATTGGTCAGCACAATTTTTATGACTAAAAAATTTGTGGCTTGATTTTGTTGAACTTATCACTGATTATCAGTCAAGTACAGAACTTTTAGTACAGTGTATGCCTGTATGGGGTAAATGATTCTCATCATTGTGCCCTTCTACAGATATGTCTTCCACGGCTTTCATTGAGCCACTGCCGGTCATTGACTTTGTGAGCCAGCTTCTGAATCGGGATGTCTCTTCTAGACCATTATCTGATGCTGATCGGGTGAAGGTTGGTTTGGCATATGACAATCTTATTCATGATAGTCTCATAGTCTACCTGATCTTTTTACTGTTCCCAGCGATTGATGGAAAAAGTAAAAAGAGAACACCTTTATCAAATATAAAAAATTCTTCTCCTGTAGTTCCTTTTAGATATCATTTCATCCAAATAGGGATTTATCTTCTAAAAGTATCTACAAAGATACATTCACATATTAGGGCCATTTACTTTTTTCCATATAGCAGGATGTTTGGCTAAATTTGTTTTAAACCTTATTGAACTGCAGATAAAGAAGGCCCTGAGAGGTGTAAAGGTGGAGGTCACTCATCGTGGGAATATGAGAAGGAAGTACCGCATATCTGGTTTGACATCTCAAGCAACAAGAGAATTGACGTATGTATTTTGCTTAAGCCTGTAATTATGATGAAACAATTTTCTCTGTATCATGACTTGGCCATAATTTCATACAGTTGGATCCTCTATTGGTGCAGTTAGTGGTGTGCCATCTGATATTTAATGTTCTTTTGCCTATAGGGATTAACTCGTCGTTCTAATCCTTGTTTGTTTGTTTGGGTAGTTTCCCTGTAGATGAAAGGGGTACGATGAAAGCTGTTGTGGAATATTTTCGAGAAACCTATGGTTTTGTCATTCAGCATACTCAGTTGCCTTGTCTTCAAGTTGGAAATACACAAAGGCCAAATTATTTGCCTATGGAGGTAGGTGTCTTTTTGTCATTTCTAACTAGTTATATTCCAAGTATATTCTGTATTTTTATGTGTTTGTCTCGAGTCCAGGTCTGCAAGATTGTGGAGGGGCAGAGGTATTCCAAGCGCTTGAATGAGAGACAGATAACAGCACTTCTGAAAGTGACCTGCCAGCGTCCTCAAGAGAGAGAAAATGATATTCTTCAGGTTGGATATTGCTTCCAGAACTGTTTGGATTCTCTTTTCCAAATAATTAGGTTCATGTTTAGTGCTGTCTGATTTATATCCCATGTTTGTTAGTAGCTTTGTGTGGACCTTGAAACAATTAGCTTTCTTTCTTATGCTTTCTGCTGCCCAGTTAATGTGTTACACTTTGACTTGGGGTAAGGATGAGAGACTTTTAAAACTTCGGTCTAACAAGCCATATATACTTATTTGGATATAAGTTATCTATCAAGGGGTCATTTGGTTGGGAACATGTTATCTTATGATAATTAATCGCAGGATAAGTTATTTCATTATATACGTGGATAACTTGTCCCATTACTAAGACAAAAATGGTGGGATAGATAATCCAAAGACTATCTAATACCTCCAACCAAACTTGAGATGAAATAATCTTACATTTTATCCTTGGATTATTATACCTTATGCCTCACACCAAACGACCTGTAAGAATAAAATGAGTCGATGTTCTGAATTTCAAGTGATTTGGAATTGTGGAGAAAATTGTACAGTTAAAAAGGAGGTTGTATTTTTGATACTTTGAAGAAATTCTAAGCGTGTCTTGTTGAGTTAGATTGAATTTGAGCTCAAAAGATATTGGATTTTGGTAGCTAGCTTGGAGGGATGCTACTCTTGAAATTTGAGGCGATTTTGGTAAAATTGAATTAAGTTGAAAATTTGGAGTTTTTGGTGTTCTTCATGTGTTGAAGAAAATGAAGCAGAAAGAGTACATTTGACAAAAAAAACTCTAATTGGAACGTGTTAGAAGTTGTTTGGGTGGTTTTGCAGAAGGGGTAGTAAGAAATAATGGCATGGATGAGCCTTTTCTCAATCACCAATTGCATAGATGAGCCTAATTTTTAGTAGATGGCATAAATGAGCCTTTTCTTAAAGATCGAGGACATGTTTGAGCCTTTTCCCTTTTAAATATGCAAGGCGTAATTTTTTTTTTGGGGGACAGGAAAAAAAAGTGCATTATATTGGGATAGAAGGAATAAGTTTTATTGCCTAGCCATTGTATTTTCTTGTGAATGAATCTTATGTCTATATAAGTTTTTCTATCATGAGGAGGAATACAATGATAGTATGGTAGTAACTTTCCACGTGCTTTCTAGTTTTTAAATGTAGAACCATGGGGATGAGGGAGTAAGGATTCATATTTGTTTTTATGAGTTTTAAGAGTTGTGGTTCATGATGATATAAACGAAGGCCCTAATGCTGTTTCTAGCCAGTTGGTTTGCTGTGAATTAAAACAGGTTTGGTCGACTACTGCCTTTCACTATTCATCTCTGCTGTTTGTGCATCATAGAGTAACTAAGTTTTTGAGGATACATTTCAGGCATTTTTGCAATATTATTTGTATTTACCACTATCGAATCCTTTCTTTTGTTAGACTGTTCGTCACAATGCTTATGCTGATGACCCATATGCGAGGGAATTTGGTATTAAGATTAGCGAGAAGCTTGCTCAAGTTGAGGCTCGCATTTTGCCTGCACCCTGGGTAAGTTATAACTCTTCTTTGTCGTTATCATGTCATTGAGGGTGATGGTACCCCTTATCCTTGTGGATTTAGATGCTCTTGCTTCAATTCTTTGCTTTGCAGAGTGAATTAAGTTTATTTTAGGATTGTAAAATTATGTTTATTGTTTCTGCAGCTTAAATACCATGATACAGGTAGAGAAAAAGACTGTCTGCCACAAGTGGGCCAGTGGAATATGATGAATAAGGTAACTAATATTAGGATAATTGAGATTTACTTAACCATTTTGACTGTCATTTTCATGCAGTTTAATGCCATCTATTGGCATGTGCTGTCAGAAGATCAGTCTCTGAGCAATATTTTTAGGTCCCCATTGAAGTATCAGTTTAGTTGGTCTTGCCTTATTTATACTTTTTTTTACTACATAGCTTATGATAGAATAACTAACCTTAACCAACTTAAAAGTGTTCTTTGTTTTGTTCATTCCTTTTTAATCTTGTAGATATCCTCTAGCAATTTCATCATGGTATTGGTTGTCAAAAGTAGTTTGGTTACTCTCTATTACCCATTCCAGACACTATGTATGTTATCTTGTACCCTTGGTGATTCAGTTAGTCCAGTTTTTCTGATCCCACAGTTTGAGAAACGTCAATAAGATTCATCTCCTTAGCTGCGGCTTAGGATGATATAGCCATAAAAGTGTATAGAAGGGTTCGTATCAATGAAATGGTTGGGAGATGCATAAGAGTTCTGGAAGAATTCCACTTCCCGTTCATAGTTCTCTTTTTCTCTGAAGTACATCTTTTTTTGGGCTCCATTCTGTGTCAGATTTTCAGTCAATGTTGGAGCTTAATATAAGAAAGATGTTAGTTTTATATATCAAATAAGCTGCCTTTCTGTTGATTTTCGGTCAGTGTTGGATGCTTTAGTTATTTACTCTACTGTATTGTTGTTGACAGAAAATGGTCAATGGTGGAACAGTCAACAATTGGATCTGTATAAACTTTTCTCGAAATGTGCAAGACAGTGTTGCACGTGGATTCTGTTCTGAGCTTGCACAAATGTGCATGATATCGGGCATGGTAATTTGGAAGTCAAAAGTTTTTCCATTTTTATTGCTGTACCTTTTCTGGTGGTCATGTGACATAAAATTTGAGATACTATTATGTCTCTGTAGAACTTCAACCCCAATCCTGTTCTACCACCAGTGAGTGCTCGCCCTGATCAAGTTGAGAGGGTCTTGAAAACCCGATTTCATGATGCTATGACAAAGTTGCAGCCGCATGGGAGGGAGCTCGATCTGTTGATTGTCATATTGCCTGACAATAATGGCTCCCTTTATGGTACAGGCCAATAATTTGAAATTCATATGGTGCTTCTTTGCGAACTCCTGGACTATGCTACAGCTGAAATATTTTTTTTCTTCTAGGTGATCTAAAACGGATATGTGAAACTGATCTTGGCATTGTCTCGCAATGCTGCTTGACCAAACATGTATTTAAGATGAGTAAGCAGTATTTAGCCAATGTGTCCCTTAAGATAAATGTGAAGGTCGGAGGAAGAAACACCGTGCTTGTTGATGCGATCTCTCGACGAATTCCCCTTGTTAGCGACCGCCCAACTATTATTTTTGGTGCAGATGTCACCCATCCCCACCCTGGGGAGGATTCTAGCCCGTCCATTGCTGCGGTAGGTTGTTGTATACTTAATTCTTTTGGTTTTATTCATACGCTCGGTAATCTATTTCTCCAAAGCAAATTTAGTGCTGACTTTTCATATCTTTTAGGTGGTTGCTTCTCAAGATTGGCCTGAGATTACCAAGTATGCTGGTCTGGTTTCTGCTCAAGCACATAGGCAGGAGCTTATACAAGATCTGTACAAGACTTGGCAAGATTCAACTAGAGGAACTGTAACTGGTGGCATGATAAAGTCGCGTCCTCTTCCCTTCCTTTTTTTGAAAGAACATGCCTGATGTTCAAGTTTTTACACTACTGGTCTTAATTTGCTCCTGATTGATGCTCTTATATTTATGTATAACGCAGGGAATTGCTTATTTCCTTCCGTCGAGCGACTGGACAGAAGCCTCAGAGAATAATATTCTACCGGTATTGATGAATAACCCTTCTATGCCTTAATTTTGCAATTTTCTTTTTTCCTCTTGGCCTGAAATTAATTGTCTTTCCCCCCCCTCAGAGATGGTGTTAGTGAAGGACAATTTTATCAAGTGCTTCTTTTTGAACTTGATGCAATCCGCAAGGTATTTTCCTTTTTGCTGTATCTCAGTCTGCCTGTTTATTATCAACTCAGAATTTCTTTCTATATTTTGGACAATGAGGATGGCTAGAAAACAAGCTTGCCCTTTTACTTTTTAGAAGTTCTGGACTGACTTAAATCCAATTCAGGCCTGTGCATCTTTAGAACCCAACTATCAGCCCCCAGTTACATTTGTTGTGGTTCAGAAACGTCATCACACAAGGTTGTTTGCCAACAACCACCGTGATAGAAATGCTATTGATCGAAGTGGGAACATTTTGCCTGGTGAGTGTTATTTTCAGTATCTCTTGTGATTCTGTAATAGCTGGAAATGATCCTAAAACCTTCTTAAACTGTATTTGTGAAGGTACTGTTGTTGATTCAAAGATTTGCCACCCTACTGAGTTTGATTTCTATCTCTGTAGCCATGCTGGCATACAGGTAATAAGATAGATATTCTGTAAAAATATGATAGTCATGTATGAAGGACTCGGTTGTAAGTTTCCAGATTTTGTGGTACTGCAGGGTACTAGCCGCCCAGCTCATTATCATGTCTTGTGGGATGAGAACAATTTTTCTGCTGATGGGCTGCAGTCGTTGACCAACAACCTCTGTTATACGTAAGTTGATTTCAGAGCTTCCACACTTCTATAAACTATCCAGCATTCTAATGGGCATAAATTATTTCTTGTTATTTTCAGATATGCTAGGTGTACTCGTTCTGTCTCCATTGGTATGTTTACTGCACTTGATTGTGGCTTTTCTTCCGCATCTATTTTTGGTGCCTAATCTAGCCCATCCCCCAATTTTTTCTTAGAATTTCTTTGTATGTAACCCTGTTCATCATAGCATGTTAGTGAACTTGAGTTCATTGATGTTGTTTGCAGTTCCTCCAGCCTATTATGCACATTTGGCAGCTTTCCGTGCTCGTTTTTACATGGAACCGGAGACATCTGACAGTGGATCCGTCACAAGTGCAGCTGCTCCCTTCAGAGGTGGTGTAGGAGCTGTTGGAAGGAGCACACGAGCACCAGGTGCTGGTGCTGCTGTAAGACCCCTTCCTGCTCTCAAGGAAAATGTCAAAAGGGTGATGTTCTATTGTTAGAAGTCTGCTCTAACCTGGTTTAATGATGTGGACATTGGTTGACAGTGCTGCAAGTAATTTCTTTAAAATTATCTGTGATTTATCACACCTTGGCTTGTCTTTCACACATTTGATATTGGTTCATGAAATTTCAGTTCTGTAAGGTTAGTTTTACTGTTGTTTATTTGCAAGTGGTGTTTGTGGAATTATGGTGTCAAACAGTTGTTTTCTGAAGAGCATGACTATTTATCAGTGTCTATTTATTTCCTAGCCGTCTTTCTCTACATAGCATAAAAAAGATCTTGAAAGTCAAGTGATTTACGCCCCCGTGTAGATGTCTATTTAAAGACTGCAAGTCTCATAGAAAGCCTGCAGTGTCGACTTTGCCCATGAAAGTACCACTTACTCAACTGTAGTAAGTGCATCTATAGCTGCATGGAGTAGGGTGTGCAAAATGAACATAGCAAATGGATGGTATTTCTGCATAGATATTGTCAATGTACGTTGGAATTTGATTGGCATATATTATTCAAAAATGCAAATATATGCACTATGTTGAAATTTCCAGGTACAGGCTGCAAAAGCAAAACTTCCATTTAATGATTAATGAGATCCTGATAATCAGCCTCGTAAGCTCATTCCTCGTCACATGCTAATGTTTGAATACAAACTACTACTATTACATGTTTTGCCTAAGTAGAATCTGTCAGTGTCAGCTTAATTTGCCTTCATTATAAACTACGAGGGACATGGTCGACAACTACAGATTCTAGTATGCTAATTTTTAATAAATGTATTACTATCGAGTTAGATGGTTGTCCTACTGTGCTTTAATGTCGACTATACTATGATGTTAACTACTAGCCGCTTAAAATATTTGTTGCCATATGTCATTGTTATCCTGCTGAATAGGGTAGAACTAGACATTCAAGGATCGTTTTGTAGGATGTATTGGAGCATTTAATACATGTAGTTACATTATTATTTCTATCTTTTGTTTGGTAAGAATTTATGAGTCGAGAGTACTTCGGAAACAATCTCTATTATCTCCCTGAGTTAATGGTAAGGTGTGCATATACTTTACCCTTTTTATACCCCAATTCTTGGATTTCACTGGTATGTGATTGTTGTTTAGCGAGGATTTTAGCCTATGTGTAATGAATTCAGTATTATGAGATGTAATAGTAAACCATGGTACCAGTAATATGCATGCTACTAACACACACATGAATAAGCATGAGTAAGACCGAACCTTCCTTTAATACATCAAACCAACACAATTAATTCTCAGCGTACTATTACAACCTATTTAATACCGTCTTATACACTACCAAATGACCCCTCAATGTAACTTGGTGTGGTGATAGAGCTATCTTTTTTACTACCTCCGTTTCATAATATAAGAGCATCTTTCTATAAATATTTGTCCCATATTATAAGAACACTTACTAAATTAAGATAGAATTAATTATTTTTTCTCATTTTACCCCCATGTGCATTAATAATTTTTTCTAACTTAATTTAATATACATCGACATAAATGAAGGGTAAAATAATAAAGTTAACTAATGCATGGATGATTTCTTAATCACTGTGTAAAATAGAAAGTTCTTATATTATGGGACGGAGGGAGTATGAAGCAACCTATAAGTTGAAACATCCTTGTTTTCTCATATTAGCAATAGGTTTAAAATTCAATACTATTCTTGTACGTTCTACTCCAACATCCCTCAAAGTACGACTGTGGTGATGAAGCTATATTTTTTATAAAGCAGCAAACCATAAGTTAAAACACCCTCTTTTCCTCATTTTAACATTAGGTTTAGTTGAATTCAGGTGCACAAAGGAAGCCTTTTAACCCAGTCCCAAAACTTGGGAACTTTCCTTCCAACTTCAGCACTAACTTGTTCACCGTTCTTATCATAGCCAACAACAGACTCTTCAGGCAGTTTGAAGCAACCTTTCAGCCTCATCTTGGACCTGCTCCTTTTCTCTTCTTCATGTTTCAGAAGCTGATCATAATACTCATTGTTCCTCCTCTCCAATCCATATATCTGACCTTGAAGATCTTCAACTTTTCGACTAAGTATGCAAACTCTATGATCCTCCTTCCTGTTTAGCATGCACCTTGCAAGTTCAGCTACCTTCCTCTTCATGAACAAAGACTCTGAAGACAACCCCTTATTCTCGTCCATCAACGACGCCACCTTGTATCCCAATCTCGCCTTCTCATTTAACAAGATTAACCTCTCTGATTCCAACAACTCCAATAAGCTTTCCTGCAACTCTATCTTCCTTGATGACTCGTTGAAATGCTTGTCGGCTTGACTAAGCTCGTGCAAGATGATTTCACAGTCGACATTTCTGATCACCAAGTCTGCAACAATCATGTCTGATTCAAATTTGGCTTGTGCAGGTGTAATTGGAGGCTGATACGATAATGAACTCTCAGCATCAGAATCAATTATCTCTGATCCGTTGTTTTCTTCCTTGTCAAATTGATCATCAGTATCATCAAAATGCAAGGATGGAATAGGAAAGGAGTTTCGACGATGATGGTTCTTGGCAAGTGCTTGGCAATAGCGATCTGCCAAAGAGAGATAGTTGTCATACAATTCTTGGAGTAAGGCCAGAAGCTGTGGCCGTTTCTGGTAATAAGCATCTGCGCGTTCTGTGAAACTGTCTGCACCGTCTTTATTTGGAATATTCACTATCAATTTCTTCATCTTCTTGTCTAAATCTGAAGATACAACCACAATCCAAATACAATCAAATAGATGTATGATGTTGACAAGTCAAGCATTTGAACATTTGAATTTTTCATTTGTTAGATTGATGAAACCCTAGTTCAAAATTGGACCCTTTAGCCTTGCCTGGACCATGAGCAAACAAACAGTGACAGATGTTGACATAGGTGACAATGAAATTAATAGTTTGAATCCGAAAAAAAGATGACTGCTACCTACTCATTAACGATAACAACATATCCATTGTAATTCCGTAAGTGGGATGAAAGAAGGTATAGCACATACAAATCTTACCCCTTGAGCTAAGAGCTTATTTTCAAATGTATATTAAGCTCTATCCATGCTTGTTCCTTGCACATATATACACAGGTTTAACAATAGTCTTTTTCCAAGATGATAGAGTGCATTAGATTGTTTCGTACCAAATTACTAATTTGTTGATTGTTTAAGTTAAATTGTTTAGTTAGCTATTAACACACCCGACACGGATAAGGGGTCGTTTGATTCCTTATCCTATTACGAAGACAAAAATGGTGGGATAAATAGTCTAAGTATTATTTTATACCTCCAATCAAACATGAGATAAAATAATTTTACATTTTATCTCGGGATTATTATAACTTATACCTCACACCAATTGACCAGTTGGTTCTGCTGATCCGAAAACAGACATTATTTTCTTTCTGCAATGGTAAGATAGATCCATTTGAAAGGGAGGTCCCACTATTCAAATTTGAAAAAAGGAAGAGTTTTTTTGCTATTCTTATTAAAGCCTCAAAAGTAGCAAAAGGACACAGCCTTTTTGAAATAAGCACAAGTTCATCGTATATGAGAAGAAAATGACACTTCATATCACATGATACCTTCTCCTCATACCCTTCCAAGTGAAAGAAAAATACAGAAAAAGGGACCCCACCCCCCAACTAGTTCCATGTTTGGAACTAATAATCTCCAATTTCCTTCTAATTATGTAAAGAGATTGAACTAGGATTTTTTAGTTTTTGAAAACGCAACTTACTGAGTTTGAACTGAACGAAGAGGTAAAAGAAAATTACCAGCAATAGTGCAGAGAAGCCAAGAAGGTCTACTGAAGCTTCTTTTCCTTGAATGCTTTGAAGCAGCACCATTTTTCTCTGCTTTCAGTTTTGCTTCCATTTCAGCAGGCAAAACAGGGCCTACCCATCAAAACCATTTTTATTATGCCTTCTTTCATCAATTAATACAATGAAAAGAAATACTGTAGTTATTTATCCAAATAATGAGACCAAAAAGTGTTACGGGTAGACAAGAAGTTGCTCAGATGGTGAACACTCTCTAACTCTAATCCTGAGATTGTTAATTCGAGTCACTAAGGGAGCAAAAAAAGCGGAAGCAGGGCAAACGAGCTATGTTGCTCGGACTCTTCAGAAATGTCGATGGATCCAACATAGATGCGGCAACATTTTTGGAGCAAACAAGAGTACATAGGAACAGTGCAAGAATGTGACAAACATGCCATGAATCATAAAGAAATGAAAGATGCAGGTAGCATTAATGCAACTAACAATGTAAGACGAACATACCCCTTCTTTTTTTCCTTAAAGATGAAATGATCACAAGCATGAACAGGAATAGAGGTACGGAAGCGTTCATCCAAATCTCCTTTTTTTTTATGTAATACATATATAATAGATGATGAACTGCAGATGAGATGAATAAGAATTCATTAAACTGTTTAGGGCTTCCTTACATGTGGTTGAAAAACTGCAGTTGATAAAGGAGATCCTATTGATTCAGTTGGTTGACTACTAAACTTTCACATTTCGACTCCTTACCTTGTAATACCCAACCACCCTACCCGCTACATAATATTAATAATAAAAAAATTAAAATTTTTAAAAAGTTGAAGAAGAAAACAGGAGCAGCATACCGTACTTCAAAATGTTGATGACTGAAAAGAACAATTTTCTGTCCAGCAACTGCAAGTGCAACTTTTACCAAAAGAGAGTGAAGTATTATAGAGTAGCAGCTGTTTGTTGTCTTTAAGCTCTCTGTGTTTTATTTTGGCACCAATATACACACACACACTGTTTTGTCATAAAAAGTTACTCCTTACAAAAAAATATTCAAGTAAAATAGTTATAACTTTCACAAGTGTTTTAAATTTTTAACTTGAATATTTTCTAAAGACCATCCTTTTTTCTCGACAATGGGTACCTTCTGTGAGGTCTCTCAGGACGTACGTAGTATTTAAAGCAGCCAGACCCAGCTGGAGAGGTTCGAATTGACATTTCAATTATTGGCTTTTCTGTGTCTTATTTTACCCCTTCGAGGGATAATATTTTCTCGTCAATATTTATTTCAACGTCACATTCACAAAAGCTCGAATTCAAGATTTCAAATTGAAAATTCTACAAGTTGTTTCCCATGCGCCTTTGGTACGTAGATGCGTCATTGATGTCTCCCATTACCGTTTGTTGAGAGATAACAAATTTCTTCCCAAGATTTGCTGGTGAAATTGTAATGAGAACGTTGAGAATCAATCACATGTATATTTAGTCGTGCATTCCTCATGGTTTTAGAGATTTGATACCTCCACCCTAAAGCAGATTCGACATGAAAAATCCACACTAATACTTAAGTTAACACACTTGTATACCTGTAATATAAAATCGTAATCACTATACTACCAACAATAGAGAGACGCGGTGTCAAACGGCTACACTCTTCTTCACTGTATAAAAAGTACAGAGCATAAAATGCTGATATACATATAGCAAAACATAAATGGAAGTTCAAATTCAATGTTCGGCTAACATTCTGCTCTGACATGTTACAATAGTTGATTTTTGCTAGAAAATATCGAACTTCTTCCCAAGATCCAGCTGACAAGAAATCATTTCCCCCTAATAGAGAAAAAAAACAAATGAAAGAATCAGCTTACCCTGCCAAAGAAGAGGTTTAAAGGGGAGTGATTTCATCTTGGCAGTTATAAGTTATTTGTTACGAGTGATTAACTATCTTGGCGGTTTATAAGCTATTTGTTAGGAGTGATTAACTATGTTTTCAAGAGAATCAGGAAAAGAGGTAAAATAATGAGTCAATAACATACGTGTTCATCATCAATGTGATATTATCTCCTTTCAGAAGAATCCGCCCTGCAGAGGAACAGACACATTTTAGAGACAAAAGGTGTTAAATATGATTTCTAGGGAGAGAAAGGCTAGGACTTGTGCTGAAACTTGAAAGTTTTTGCTACGCACCTAACTGCTTTCTGCTATTCTTCTTCACATTGACTTCCTCGGCATCATCTAGAACCAAATTCATGTACTCATCGAAACCCTAGACAATAAAAAGAAATTATCTCCCATTCCACGAATAATAGTGAGTTGAAATATAACATAAATCCAAAAGCTGAGAAAAAATCTAAAGGCCACACAAAGTGTTTGCGGCAATGTTATACTTCTACATTCTCCCAAGTGCACTGATGCAAGACAAAAAAGAACACAGTGCATGCGTGACATGCAAAAGCTTTAATTCAAGGGCATCCATCAGAAATCATTTTATTATCTGCTGGCAGAGAACGAGCGCAACCAGCCTTCATCAAAATCTAATTCATGCAATGATAGATACAGATTTTAAAAGAACTACATAATAAGAAGGTACAACAATGGATATGTTAACACCAAATGAAGCTAGCGCTAAAGCTTATTCAGTCATATGATAATGAAGCTACTTCCTAAACACTAAGCTTCCCAAGCCCCTATGAAATCTTGACAACAATAAGTAATCCACATCACCTAACCAAGAACAAAATCTTGGGAAATCCAAACTATACAAGCAGCAAAATAGATCAATACCAGACAACTTTTCTAGGCACATCTTCACATTAAATTAGGCTTCTTTCGGAGTAATTTTGATGTTCCAACGGATGTGTAGTAAAAGGAATGGGAAAAAAGTGAGGATGGCTGTGTAGAAAGGTTACATAATAAGAATACCTATGAGAAACATATGGCTATGACTATATGCAAGACTATCGAGGTGTATTTCTCAAACTAATAAATCACTGTTTACGTTACTTTAAGTGTGTTTTAACACTTTACTCAAAAAATAGAAAAATAAAATGAAGCAATTCCATCCATAGAAACTAAAAAGGGAGGTCATTGCCTCTAAATTCTGTGCTAAATTTACTCTGGGAAATAACTTTAAACTATTCATTGCATGCGCTAAGAGAATATTAATCAGCAACTAAGAAAAAATGAACAAGAGAGTAATGGAACAAACATTGATAAGAGGAAATTCATGTAAGAAAAAAATATCTTAAGAAAAACATACAATAATACGCCCTTCAACCCTCAGATCCTTCTGCTCGAATAGCCATATCTGAATGCGAGCTTTCTGCAAAATGATTTTCACAGGAATTATAACTCAAACAGTAATTGCAAATTAAACCTTCGTAAATCATTAAATTGATAAAAATAAATTAAACTTCAACAAAGACGTATATAAGTAAACTTACACTCTGAAGAAATCTGAAGATCAGATTCTGTAAAAAAAAAAAAAAAATTAAAATCCCAAAATTAGCGCAGAAAAGTGTTCAAATATAAAATTGCTCATATGAAGAACTGAGGAAGAGGAAGATACTTACGATGGGCTGGGTCATAATCCTCTGTACTTTGGTACTAGCCATGGCTGCTGCTGCTGTTGCTCCTGTTTCTCCGACGAGTTACTCTTTCCTCAAGCAAAACCCTAGTTCGAGTAAAACCTTGCTGCTTTATTTGTGAATTGAAATCTCGTATTACGTTACCGGAGATGAATTCGGGTTTGGGCTTGCAGTGTCGGTCTGTTTTAAAATTTTGGGACTATTTGCGTAAATAGAATCTTTTAAGACTACTATTTAAAGTATAGCCAAAATTAAAAACAAGTTCGGTTTTACAAATTTTGAAGCCAAAATTTAGAATAATATTTGGTCATGCATTTCTCTTTTCAAAAAAGTTAAATTTTTGTGTTGTACGTTACTCCCTTCCAGATTCTTCTTTACTTGTTTATTATATTAAAAATACATATCTAATAATATTTATTTATATATTTA
>JAABOM020000096.1:21034840-21055217 GCA_011800125.2 Solanum clarkiae | reverse complement strand
TTTAATATTCAATTTACTTTTATCATTAATTATAATTATTTTTTTATTATATTTTTAAGTTATTATATTTAAATAATACTTTGATAAAATTATCTCTATCATTTATTATACCTTAATGACCGTGCCAAATAAATAAAAAACAAGTAAAAATGGACAATCACTCCTAAATTGCGACCTTTTCATTTAACTTAAAGAAATACTCCCCAATTCTGATGACTTGTGCTTTTCTGATACTTTTGACTTGGTGAGGAAAAAGCACGTTTTATCATAAGAAAAAAAGAAAAAAAGAAAAGTAAGTTGGGCAAAAGCGTAAAGTTACAGTTTACCCACCCAACCGGGTTTCCGGGTCTCAGTTTTCCAAAACGCAAAATCCTCTTTGGCAGTGGCATGTGATTGATCGGACGTTGTTGAGCACTGTTTACGATCAGTTAGGTATTTCGGCTCATTTTTGTCGATAATTTACCTGAATTGGAGCAAAAATTGGCACAAGAAGACGCAGTTTTGGATGAATTGAAGTGGTTTAGTTACCTCTCCCAAACAGTTGAAGCTTTCGGCGAACCGCAAGTTTACTGTTTCTGAAGCCATTGTTAAATTGTTGATTTTCATACAAACCTCAGGTAAATATTTAATCTCAACTCCAACTTGATTTTTGCTAAAACATTGAAAAACTTATAATTTTTTATGTTCAGGCTGAAATCTCGTAAAAGTGTAAATTCGCCTTGGTTTCTATGTCATATACGAACATTTATATACAGTTTTATTTGTTAGAAGGAAGTGTTTTGGTAATAAGGTGAATTCTAATTCAATAACTTGTTGGATCTGCGCTCAGGCTTTAGTTATTTCTTCTTGAATTTTGGTTGGTTTGAGTAAGGAAAGGCATGAATGGGGAGTTAAAAAATCAGTTCTTCCAGCTGATCAGATTAAATTAATCTATCTGCTATTCTCGATCCTAATGCTTGCCTTGTTCTACAGACTTGTATACATTCTGGTGTTGCATGCAGTTTATGCTGAATTGGAATAAAAGTTGCTCATGAAAGTTATTTATCAAACTAAGGGTGTGTTCTGGACAAAGGAAAATGTTGTTTTAGGTGAATAAGTGGGGTTCTTACTTATTTTGTTGTGTTCGGGATTTATGCAAAAAATATTATCTTAAATCATTTATAGACAAAGGTGAGGTTGTGGGGTGTGGGGTGGTGGAGTTGGGGCCATAGGGCATGGGGGTGAACCGGTGAAGATGAGGTGCATTCGGGTGGGGAAGCCACAAGCAATGTGGAATGCCACTTGTAAACTTGTTTTCTCTACTTCCATTAAGGAAGTCATTTTTCTCATTTGTAAATAACTTAATGCCACTTGTAAACTTGTTTTCTCTACTTCCATTAAGGAAGTCATTTTTCTCATTTGTAAATAACTTACTTTTCCAGAGAAAATATTTTCCAAAAGTTTTGACCAACCGAATGTGAGAAAATCAGAATCCATACCGGACACATCCTAAGATACTCCTTTGTTGATCTATGTGCCTTAGTATTTGGACTCAGATGTTATTTTGGTCCTTGTTTAGTTTTCAATGAATCGCAAGTTTTAACTACTTGATGCAATGTGGAGTTTGGTTGGGATTGTGAGTTTTGGTTTTTGTGTGCTTTCCTTGTTCACATTGCACTTGTTCTTGCTTGTCTATTATACTTTACATTTCTGATTTAGGTGAGTTTGTACTAACAGCGAATGTGAGTATTAATCGGCTTTTTCTAGTGCTTCCAACCAACCTTGCGTTTTGAAATTTTGATTTGCAAGTTATCAGGCTGATGTGGAGGAGCCTTGAGGAGGAAGAGACACATAGTAGTCATTTTGATGGTACAGTTGAGTTCTTGCTTATTTAAATGTTTGTCAGCATTCTTTGGTATCGACCATTTCAAATTTTGCGCCGAAGATGTCTTTGAGCTCAACTGCATTATCTACTGAAGCTAAGGAGTCCAATCAGGAGAATTTGGCCCTGGTATGCGAGAATGTATCCAACAATGGAAGTCCTCGAGAACAGGAGGCTGAACGAGAAAAGAGTGAACACCATTACGGTGATTGTAACAGGGGTGACAGTGAGACTGAGTATGAGGAAGATGAGGAAGAGGATATGGATTTTAATCCTTTGTTAAAAGAAACTGTCTCCCTAGATGGTTCTTCAAGCCTGAGCTCAGAAATCGAAGGTGTGGATGCGGATGTCTTTGACAGTGGAGAGAACATTGCTGAATCATCGGGAGTTTGTTACAAAGAAAGATTGCCAGATTTTTCACAGGACTGTCTCATTGGAGACAAAGAACTTGGTGAGGAAATCGTGATGCAAAATAGAGCTTCTTCTGAGGCTTGTCCAAAAGACTTGAAAAGAATTTCGTCTTCTGAACTTAAGGAGAGAGAATCCACTCTAGATACTGAACCTGAAAGTGGAATTTCAAATAAAAAGAAGACCGTGTTAATTGGAGGGGATGATTATGCTGAGGATCTTTCAGTTGGAGAGTGTAACAATACATCAAATTCAGGTAGATCCGTCACAGATATGGATAATGAGGATGCTATATGTAAGCGCACTAGAGCACGCTACTCACTTGCCAGCTTTACACTTGATGAACTTGAGACGTTTCTTCAGGAAACTGATGACGAGGATGATCTCCAGAATGTCAACGATGAAGAAGAATACAGGAAGTTTCTTGCAGCTGTTTTACATGGTGGAGATGGAAATTCTGGAAATACACAAGATAATGAAAATGTTGATGATGAAGATGAAGACAATGATGCAGATTTTGAGCTTGAAATTGAAGAGGCATTGGAGAGTGACCTTGATGAACACGTGAAGGATGATATTGAAGAGTACGAGGCTGTTTGTCGAAGACCTAAGACTAGGCAAACCAGGCGCCAACGAGCTTCTCTTGAGAACCAGAATAAGATTTTAGGATTGTCCAATAGGCCACTGCGCCCTCTATTACCATATCTTCCCATTTCTCCTTACTCTGTACATGGTGCAAAAAGCATGATGCCAAGTTTGCCGCCTGCAAATGATGGTTTTGTGAATGGATTTACACCCCATCAGATAGGACAATTACATTGTTTGATACATGAGCATGTTCAACTTCTTATTCAGGTTTTTGCTGTTTGTGTTCTTGAGCCGGCCAAACGGCACATTGCTTCTAATGTTGGGGAGTTGATTTCCCAAATGCTTCGTAAACGTGATGAAGTATTAGCAAGTAGGAGTGTTCCATATCCCAGTTTTTGCTTCTTCTCCCCATATGTTGGTCCGTCGGCATCTGATGAACCTTTGCATACTTCACATGTCCAAATTACTGACAAAATGTCTTCAGCACACGATTTACAGGGAGACTGCTCGTCTGGACTTAACATGATTCAGCCTTCTGAAAGAATTTCTCCTTCAAGAGGAAGACATGAAGCTATTACAAATAATCAGATGGGATGCCCTTTAGGCTCCTGGGTACCTTATATAAGTGGTCCAATACTATCTGTTCTTGATGTGGCTCCAATCAAATTAGTTAAAGACTTCATGGATGAAGTTTCTCATGGTATATCATGTTAGAACACTAAATTTCATTTGGTTTTCTTATTCTTTTCAGTTTATGATACTTACTTTAATTTAGCGCTGGTGATATTTATTGACAGCTGTGCAAGATTACCAATATCGGCAAGTGGGAGGTTTGAATGACAGCTGTTTGGAGAAGAAACCCTTGTTTCCTGTGCAAAATATTCATTTTACCGCCGAACCTGATGGTCGTGCTTCCTCGTATTCAAACATTGTACCTCCTTCATCGAGTTCTCAAAAATCAAAGAAGACTCTGGCTGCTGTATTAGTAGAAAAAGCTAAAAAACAAGAAGTTGCTCCTGTTCCAACTGAGATTGCTAAGTTAGCTCAGCGGTTCTATCCTTTGTTTAATCCTGCTCTGTATCCCCATAAGCCACCCCCTGCAGTGGTAGCAAACCGGGTGCTTTTTACTGATGCAGAGGATGAGTGAGTTTATGTTCTTTTATGTTTTGTGCAACAGCAGCATTCTTATGAAATGGGTTGCTTTACTGACTAGCTCATGATCGTAAATTGTGGCAATTTTGGTGCCTTCTTGGTTTTGCTAGTTGGTATTTCTCATCTCCTCCACAGTCAGGCAGTCTCTGCCACGGTGATAGGTGGTGAACAGAACTCCTTGCTATAGTAAGAAAAGAGAAAGTAGTGATTTAAGTTAGATTCGGAGTTTGCAAAGTTGTATTGTTGGAATTCACATCTCACGAAAAGCTGATGCATTCTGAAAATTCTCCCAAACAAATGATCTCTTTTACAACAAATTTCTCAGCATGATAATCAGAAAGTAGTGAATTTATTTAGGGTTCAGAGTTGCAAAGTTGGAGTTCACATCTTATGAAAAAAATGCATTCTGCAGTTACTCTCAAATAAATGATCTTTGCAACTTATTGCTCAGCATGACATAAAATAAGGTGTTGTCATATAGTGGAATAGAATTCTGTTACATCTATTAAGTATGAAAACAACTGGATGAAGCTAATTACCTATATCTGTGAGAGCCTAGCAGTTGTCCTGAAATAAAGATTTCACTAGTCATTTCATTGTGCTTTTGTTAAATACAATGTATTATTCGTCTTCCACTTAAGTGCTTTCATCAATTCCCCACAGGGTTCTTAAAGTTGTAATATTATGGATGATCCCCATTTTACCCATATGTTGATGTTTTACTTTTACCTTTATTAATAAGTTTAGTAATATAACCTTTGCATCTGGTGCAGATTATTAGCAATGGGTTTGATGGAGTACAATACAGATTGGAAAGCAATTCAGCAGCGGTATCTTCCTTGCAAATCTAAGCATCAGGTGATTCTTATATGCATTTTCAATGGCAACAACTCTGTTGTCAGTTAATTATCCTCGTGATTTTATTGTAATTTTAGTGTTGAACTTGTGCTTAACATGGTGAAATACTTGACCCTTTTTGCAGATTTTTGTCCGGCAGAAGAATCGCTCATCATCTAAAGCACCTGATAATCCAATAAAGGTTTGTTGCTAGCATCAGTAGTGCACATAGAACACTAAGAAACAATCACAGTGTTAACATTATCGCTCCATTTTAACTGCCTCAAAAGTTCCACCAAAAGCTCTTCTCCAATCTGTTCATTCTATCAGTTGGGACTTGGGACATGCTGGAGATGTTGAAGCCAGCTTGAAATTGATTACCTCTCCTTCAACTCCTTCAACTGTTAGACCGTCTTTAACGCTACAATGATTTCCCAATTCATAAAATCAAGTTACAATTTGCAATGACAATGCATCCATGAATCATGATCTTCTCTTGCGGTTCACTCAGTATTTTCCAAAATTGTTGCTAGAAATGCATTTTTTGATTGATTATTTTCAGTATCATTCAGATGTTTTGACTGATTTATCATGGTCATTGAACATGGTAAATAATTTTGTGATGAATGTTGTAGGCTGTTCGGAGGATGAAGAACTCTCCCTTGACAGCAGAAGAGGTTGCACGTATTGAAGAGGTAAGTTTACATGGCAACATAAATTTCCACAGTATCATCATTTCCATAGTCACTACTTCACTATTTACATGGTCATGATCCCGCAGGGCCTGAAGGTGTTCAAGCTTGACTGGATGTCCGTGTGGAAGTTTATTGTTCCTTATAGAGATCCTTCCTTGTTACCCCGGCAGTGGCGCACTGCTATTGGAACACAGAAATCATATATATCTGATGCTAGTAAAAAGGCAAAACGTCGGTTATATGAATCAGAGAGAAAAAAGCTAAAATCTGGTGCTTTGGAAACTTGGCATACTTCTTCCAGAAAGAAGGTAAAGATTGTGTCTTCCATTCAAACTGTTGTTTCGCATCCACTGTCGATTTCAGAAAGGTGTACTTTGTCAAGAAATATCCGACTCGCCAGTATGTTCTGTTACAGTTGGGTGAATAGTTTAATATCATCTTTTCACTAATTGCTTTTTCCACTTGTGCAGTAAATGTATTTCTTCTTCTCTTATTACCATATCACTACATCAGTAAATGTCATCTAGCCCATTGCTATTAATTACTATCAAATATGGAACATCGAGCTGATAGAAACAGGGAGAAGTCTCTTATGCATGTGAGACTTAATTAGGTTTGTTCTGAAATATAGTCACGGTTAGTTCTTTTTAGAAATTAGAAGCTAGGTGAAAATTTATTACCTGAATCTTGGTTAATGACAGTTTGCTGATATTCTCACTAAATGGGTTTTCTTGCTTTAGCATGAACTGGTTTATATATGGGTCGTTTGGTATTGTATTAAACCTGATCATGGAGTGTGTCTAATTGTGTAGGCTAGTAGCTAGTCTGACTTCTTCTACCTTCAGACCATCGTAAAATCAAATTTTTGTTTATACAATCTCTAGTTGACCCTAGTCACAGTTTTTCTTGGAGGGATTTAGTTTACTATTTGTGTATCCAGATATTTTCTTTATTAAGCCACAATTACAAAGTATACCAGACTTGCTTGCAGTTACTATTGGTTAGTCCAGTTTGCTGCAGCTGCCTTAAACTTGCATTGACTGTGATTATGGGTTCCCTGCTGGATTAGTGATCTTGAAATTCTTCTGTTTTGAAGCTGTGAGCTGGAGCGAGAGTTGGAGCTGGAAGAATTAGATTGGACTAAGAGTGATCTAATTTATCTAACAAGCAGAAATACTCACAGATGTTATGACTAAGATATTGTTTAATGCTTGTTTGACTAAAGTTAGGTGTTGAATAGATTGTACTATAGTCTACTTGAAAATCTTTTTGCAGAAGATATTACTCGAGGAAAATCAAATTTCTATAAAGAAGGATGTAGATTGTCCTTAAACTGATTAATTATGGTCTTTTATTGCACTGGCAAACAAGGAGAGAACATGATGTCTTTGGGGTGTGGGCAAAGCAACAAGCATCTGGGGATACAATAGTGTGAACAGTGGCTGACTGGAGGAGAAAGAAAAATAATAACTATTGCCTGCTGGTGATTGGAGGGAGAAAAATAAATTATGATTCTCAGATAAATTAAGAGAGATATCAAAGTCTTATGTTTTATTATGATTAAATTACTGTTCCCCTAACAGCAGGTTCCACTTACCTATGGCCCAACCATGTTTCATTGCTGCTGCTTGGTTGAAATTGAGTTTAATTGAATGATTGATGAGTGCATTTTTTTGGTTCCTACACTTTTGAGAATTTTCTACAACTTCAATGCTCTGTAATTTCCAATGCATCCACTGGATGCAGTTATATATAAACATGTGTTTGCTCTTGGAAAATTTGCAGGATGATGTTGCTGATAGCGCTATCCAAGAAAATTGTGGTGCAAATAATTGTACAGACAGAAATGAGGAAGCTTATGTTCACGAGGCTTTTTTGGCAGATTGGAGGCCTGCTGTATCCAGCATCCAAGTGAATCATTCTATGTCAAACCTGGCAGAGAAAATTCCTCCACTCCAGCTATTGGGTGTGAAGAGTCGTCAAGTTGCTGAAAAGATGAATAACAATGGTTCTAGAAATTGGCAATCCAACATCTGTAATGAGTTCCCTGTTTCTCTGAGGTACTTATTGCATCGTTGTACTCTTTTTTTCGCTCCTTTGTTCATGTGTGTCTTTTTGCGGTTGCAGACATTCTGCATTCTAAATCGTTCTGACTCACTGTGCTTATCATCTGACTTGAAGGTCGTCAGAAACTGAGTCCTTTTTGCAGCGAAATGGAGCCCGTAAATTTAACAATGGGCAGTTAGTTAAATTAGCTCCAGGTCTGCCTCCTGTTAATCTTCCACCATCCGTTCGAGTAATGTCTCAGTCGGCTTTCAAAAGCTATCATGTTGGAACATATCCGAGGGCTTTTGGTGGGGATGCTTCTACTGGTGATGGTGTGAGAGACAATGCAGTCCCAAAAAATGCAAATTCTGCAAAGCCATATACTAATTATTTTGTGAAAAATGGACCATTTAGCAGTGATGCAGGGAGGAACAATATAAGTAATCAGAATCTACAAGAAACCAATGTCTCGAAGGATAATAAGAATCTTTCAGAAGAAAAAGATGAGTCAGGTCTAAAGATGCATCCTTTACTCTTCCGGACCCCGGGAGATGGCCCTTTGCCGTATTGTCAGCCTAACTCTAGTTTTAGTACACCCAGTTCGTTCAATTTCTTTTCAGGTTGTCAACCTAATCTTAGCCTCTTTCATCATCCACGCCAATCAGCCCATACTGTTAACTTTCTTGACAAGTCTTCTAATCCCGGGGATAGAGCTTCAATATCATCTGGCTTTGACTTTCATCCGCTTCTGCAAAGAACTGATGATGCAAATTGTGACTTGGAAGTTGCATCTGCTGTTGCACGACCCTCTTGTACCTCAGAAACATCAAGAGGATGGTGCACACAAGTTCAGAATGCTTTCGATAGTAGTTCAAACGTTGCATATTCTTCTATACTCTCTAGCCCAATTGAAAAAAACAATGAAGTTGACTTGGAGATGCACTTGAGTTTCACGTCCAGTAAACAGAAAGCCATTGGGAGCAAAGGGGTGGGTGACCATTTTATGGGAAGATCACCTCCTAGTGCTTCTGGAGATCAAAATCCTGTAAACAATGGAACTTCAAATGGAACCACTCAGCATAGTGATTCAGGTACCACTCCAAGGATTATGTCCAGCGATGAAGAAACTGGAAACGGCGTTGATGATTTGGAAAATCAGTCCCTTGGAGAAATTGTGATGGAGCAGGAAGAGCTAAGCGACTCAGAGGAAGAAATTGGAGAAAGTGTAGAGTTTGAGTGTGAGGAGATGGAGGACTCAGAAGGAGAGGAGATATTTGAATCTGAGGAGATAACCAATGATGAAAATGAGGTATCTCATGAAAATAACTCTCTGCTAAAACTTTCTAGGAGGATTTCCATTAAGGCAGTCCAGTTATTGCTAACCACATTAGTTATTCTGTTTATCATGTTTGTTTATTTTTAACTAAAGAATGCCAGGAACTTCCTGGTGTTTCTGTTAAGATGGTAAAGTGCCCATCTTTCTTATTACTCCACAAGCTTGATAATTTTGTTTTTCTTCTGTGTCCAAGTAATAGTGTTATGTATGTTGTTAGTACTTTAGGAAACATTGCGCACCCAGAAACTACTGCATCAACACTAAGTTACTAGCATAATAAGCTTCATTCTATATTTTCTCGTCAAAAAGAAAAGAATAGAAAAGAAAGATAAGCTTCAGAATTTGCAGTCTTATGGTGACTTTTACCTACTATCTGCTTACTTTTATTTTGCTCAATAACTTTGTTTCGGCCAGGAAATGGATAAAGTTGCATTGGACGACTCTTATGATCAACACGTACCTAATACAGATGGTAATACGAAAGGAAATTCCTGTAGCATTACTGAAGGCCATGCTACTAGGTTTGGCAAAACAACGGATGATCAGCCCAGTTCTCTGTGCTTGGATTCAAATCCCTCCAGGCCAGTTTCTCCCCAAGTCAATTCAAAGTCTAAGTCTAGATATTCCAGTGGTTCTGCTGGCAAACCCCAAGATCCTACTTGTTCCAAGAGGTCTAGAAAGAAATCAAGGCGGGACAGAGATCACCCCACAGTACAGAAGTCTGCTTCTGACATGCCACAACAGGCCAATCAATCTTCTGTTGTTTCTTCACACAGGAATAAAAGGAAACGTGCACGTAGAACAGCTTCAAGGAAAACAGACACAAGCTTGATTGCTGACGCGAATGTGGAAAGTCCGAACAGCACTAAGAAAGATGAGGTAGGTTGATTTTACTCTAATGATTGGAAACAAAAACTTGGCTGATTTAGATTTTGTAGCCTCCAAGTCTCAGGGTTGGTATGTTAATTTCATATAACATATTAGGGCTGGGAGGGTATATTGCCCCATTTTTGAGAGTTCTGTTGCTGCTCTGGTAAGGTTTAAGCTTTGCAAGAGCAGCTGTAATATTCTACTCCGGAAAATAGAAAATGAATGCATTATGTATATAACATTAATTGTTAACTGATTGTTGAATTCAACAAGTGAAATTGAATCAAATTATTTTTTCTGATGTGAACAGCTTAATAGCAGTGAATTAATTTTGATACCAGATGGAGTAAAATATCAAAGAAGAACAAAATTTTAAAAGTTAGATTCATTAATAAAGTAGGTTATGTTAAATTGGACAAACAGAAAGCTGGCAACAGTGATACACTCCATATTTTAGATATATATACTTCAATATAATGATACAATATCTCATTCTTTATTTAGATTCATTGATACAATATTTTCAAAGACTGATGTTGAACCTTTCTTGTTTGTACCCATTTTTTAATTTTCAAATATTCTTGCATGATTTTCTTCTTAATCATGATGCATATATTACAGATACATGCTTGACAAAATTCCAATACACGTCATTTATGAATTTACTCTCCTAAGCTTGTCAAGGGAAGTTCTCGTCTATTTAGAAAATTCTTTTTGTTTTTTTTTTCTTTGTAAAAAGAGATACTAGATAGGTGATTAGACGTGCAATTTATGATATAATTTTAAATCAATGATTGTTTATGTGATTAGGCAGCATGTTTTAAAATTTAAATTTGAAAAATAAGATTTGAGATTTCAAATTGTAATTTCATTTTAAAAAATGTAAAACGTGTCCCACAACCTTATATTTCTTTAAAAAGACAATTTTGGAAAAATTACGGAAATATACAACTTATGTTTACATAATCTCATATAATCCAACTCTTTTTAAAATTATAAAAGTCCCTTAAATGATACAAAACTACAACACTTATTGATACAAATTACAACAACACTTATTGATACAAATTACAATCTATACATGTATCATAGTTAAAATTCCTTAATGCTCATATCTTTTCGACATGTATCACTGGTTTCGTTTTTTATATCATAAAAGAAGGGATTTTTGGTAATTTTGGAAAAAGTTAGTATTAGTTGGAATTATCTCCAAAAAGTATAAGATTTGTGTAAAATGCCCTTTTAAATTTTGTAAAAATAGACTCATGCTTAGTATGAAGAAATTATTTGATTAGTGAATTTTTATAAAATTAAGTATATTTATAAGCTTTTAATCATGTGATTTATCAATGCGACACCTAAAAAATTATGGGGTTGGGCTTTGGCACACGACATTAATACCATTTGACATTCATGGTTTTAAAATACGAAAATATATACTTAATAAAAGTTATATCTACATACCCATCAATACACGTTTCAGGGAAAGAAAATTAAAAACCAAATATAAACAAGTCAAATTATATATGTAGACTATAGTATTTCCCTTAGTTTTTCATTTGTGTTTGGGTGCATATATTGATTTCTGATTCATTGGCACAAATGGCTTTTGGTTGTGTAAGTTTATTTTCTTTAATGCCGTCTTACTTGTTGATTCTTTGTTATTTTGTATCTTTGTATCGAAAATAGAAATAGTAAAAATAATAATATTATTTTGTAATACAATGACTCCAACTTTATATACAATATTACCAAATGTCGTATCATGCTCAAATTTTGATTTATTAATTAATATTATAGAATTGAAATTTCAAAATATGATATTTAATATCTATTTTTAACTACTTAATATTGACTTTGAAATTTAAAAGTTTATTATTTAGTATCTACTTTTAATTATCAACTACCAACAAACACCCTCCCTAATTTTCATATTTTTATATAAAAAATATAACTTAAAAAATCTAAATTAAATAGTCAAATAAAATTTCAAGTTCAATCAATTTTATTTCAGATAAACAATGCCTGCACCAAAAAATATTTAATATGGTAAAAGCACTACAAATAAAAATTCTATGAGACTCCAATACTTTTTTGATATGAGGATATGGTGGGCCCATTCTTAAACTTAAAAAAGATATAGTGAATTTTTGAGACGAGTGTTTGCACGAAACAATTTTTCTAATTTGTGAGATAATGGTAAGGTCTGCGTACATTCTATCTTCATCAAGACTCACTTGCGGGATTCCACCGGATATGCTGTTGATTTAAATACAAGTTATAACGAGATAAATTATGTTGGAACTAATTATGATAGAAGAAATTATACTGAGATTATTTCTTATTGATTGTTTTGTTTAATGTATTTAAAATAGTATATATTGTCTAAAATTTAAAAAGATGTTGTTTGATTACGAAACTATGTTTTACTTTATTAGTTCTTTTATGTATTTTCTTTGCAGCCTTAGTTATTCAATATTTATTTTTAAAAATAAATTTTTCATCTTATTTAGCTTAAATATTTTTATGTATGCATCTCCATGATAATACCATATTCATTTCAAATAAAACTTTCTTCTTATTTAATTTAAAAATAAAACTTCAATTTCTAAGTTTGTTAGAGTAAAAAAAGATTTATGAAAAATCAAAATATAAATAAACATAAGAATTAGTCACTAAAAATTATATTATATGATGTAAATTTTTAATAGAAAAATAGGAAGAAAGTATCATAAAAATAAGTAATGAAAGTTGTAAATGTTATTATATATTGTATTAAAAATAATATAAATATACATGAATATAAAAGTAAAGTATAAAAAGAGTTTAAAGTGATATCTTTGTCATTTATCTTTTTTATTCAAAATTAATATATCACCCAAGAAGAGGGATAACTTATCCCGAAACTAATTATTAATTCTGAAATAAATTATTCCAAACTTGACAACTAAATAACAAAATGCCACTTTAATTTAATCTCAAAATTATTTGGTTGGGTATAAGTTATCCCAACCAAAAAAAGTAGATATTGAAATTGAAATTTTATTAAAATAATATCAAATTCAATATCTACTCCTTTCATGTCTATTAATATTTAAATATCCAAATTTAAACTGATGTCAATTTTGTAAGTTGTATCTACTCCTTTCTTTGGCAATTTTTTTCCAATATAAAAAAAAAATTTGATGAAATGTTTTCATCGAAAGATTTTCAATATAACATTTCCAAAATAAATAAAAACAAAACTTGTAATACTACTTGCAATTTCTAAAATGTATATTAGGGTTCAATTATAGTCTAAAAATATTTACAAGATACAAGTTCAAAATTAAGTATTTCAATAAAAAAATATCAATTTCAAATATTTAAATGAAAAATTGACTTGAAAAGGATTATATATTGAAATTTGACTAAAAAAGTCAATATCTAAAATCTAATTTAGAAATAGTAAAGCTTCTTTTTAAGAAAAAAATTATTTGGTAAACATGTGATAGAGAATAATCAAGCTCTCTTGGAAAAAAAATTATTTTGTGATCATAAATTAAAATTAAATATATAATTTTTTTTTTAATTTTATAATTTTAAATTTATCATGTGAAAGATTAAAATTAATATTTTACCCCAAAAAAGGGTTATTTCTTTTGTAAAAGACAGTGGATCATATATTTTTTTAAACGAAAGGAATATATTTTATTACTTGTGATAACTCTCTCTGTAAATGCTGCACCTATAACACTCATAATTCTCTATATACAACAGAATGTCATCGGCCGGGAACTTTGGCGGCGGAGAAATGGCCGGTGATTCACCTCAGAATTACTACTGCTATGGATGTCAACGCACTGTCACCTTAACACCATTGCCAAATTCCGAACTCTCATGCCCTAATTGTAATAGTACATTTTTAGAAAGAATCCGAAACCGTCCCGCCTCCAGATCCTATTACGGTAACAATTCCTTCGGTGACGGAATTCCTATTGCCTTCTCCACCGCTTCTGGCGGAAGCGACGGCGGTGACTTTTCTCCACTCTTAGGTGGCGGCGCTTCTCCCGGCCAATCACCTATTGAAATAGACCCTGTTGTGCACTCCAATAGCTATTCAAGGTATGGTGCATCTATTCTTTCAATGCTTGAAAGAAATCTTATCGCCGGTGGTGGAAGTGAGTATAGGTTACCGGAGAACTTTGATGACAATTTTCTCCGGCATCTCCGGCGGCGGATCCAACGTCGTACAGCGAGTTTGAACAGGCATGGTACACCAGCGGCAGCAAAATGGGCTGTTTCGGGCCTTCCTGATGTTAAGGTAAGTGATGAGTTGCTTTCATCTCAATGTGCTGTTTGTAAAGACAGTTTTGAGGTGGACGAATTGGTGAAGCAAATGCCTTGCAAGCATATATACCATAAGGATTGTATATTACCTTGGCTAGAAATGCGTAATTCGTGCCCTGTATGTCGGTATGAGTTGCCAACTGATGATTCTGATTATGAAAATAGGAGAACATCACGGCAATCGACAGATACAAGTACGAATACCAATACTAATAACGATGGCAACAATGCTGGTTTGTTTTATCTGGATTCAGAAGGCAGAGGAAATCCCAGAACAGTGGAGAGAAGTGTTAGGATTTCATTACCAGGGCTGTTAAGGGGGTTGGAATCTCATGCTGAGACGAGCAACAGTGGAGGTGAGGGAAGCAACAATGATGGTAATGATACTAGTAGCAATAATACTCATGGGGAGTCGAATCCAAGTGATTGAAATATGTACCATAGTTCTGAATTTCTGCAAATCTGCTATACTTGTAGTTGTTTAATTAGGCGTTTGGTATAGTTCTGTCAGAGAATTAAAAATCATGTATACTTGAAAGTTGAATAGCTTTGTGCATTTCTTGAGTTAAACAATTATTTACTTGAGCTTCTTTTCATAACCGTGGTGATTTTATTTCCTTTGAGAAGTAGAAGAACAATTGCTTAACTGGAACCATCCAGTATCCATCTCGGTTTGGTTCTCCTTTTTTTCAGTGGAAACAATGTAGCATCCCTGAGCTTCCTATCCAAATCCACCCAAAGGAAAAAAGAGAAGTCAGTGTCGCGTGAAGGCTGATTCAAGCACTTGAATCTAGTTCAATGCTTAAGCAGTGGTTTCGTGCAAGCACCAAGGCGATAAGACATGGCCCTTGCTGGTGGATGGTGCCACTAAATATAGCTCTCAAGCTGATACTATTGATTGTTAAAGAAATTTAGGAATACAAAATTTGAATTTGTAAGTAAGCTATCATTGAAACTCTGCTGGAAATTCAAACATTTGAATAAAATCACTATGGTACTTGAACTTGGATGACATGATTTTGACTTCAAAATACTTAATTTGAGTTCTTTTAATTCCTCTGTTGATACAATTGTTGTTTAGGTTTATAGTTATATTAATTGTATTTTCATTTTTTTTTATTGCCTTGGTGCTTAAAACCTTGTGAGATTTTCTATGCGTTTTGCTTTTCAGTACGTTGAGAGAAACTTGAGGCATATGGCAGTATTCATGTCTTTATGCCTCAGCATCTTTAGATACACTTTTTTTTTTTGCACCCTCAATTCTGCTTCTTTTATCCTTCTCTAATGAGGAACCAATTGAGAGGTCCACATCTGATGATATTACTTTCTTTTCCCGGACTATTATGTTATGTTTTTTTCTTGAGCCGAGGGTCTATAAAAAATCATTGAAGTCAGGGAGCTATTATTAGCTTACCTATTTCAGAAATTTACTCCATTTTGAATTTATCCCTTGATGTATTATCCTTATATATTGGTTGTTCCTTCTTTTCACAATCGAGTTAATTTAGATCTTTAGATTATAATTAGTCTTTTTCTAATATGAGTTGTGATTTTTCATATCTGCACTTTTATTAGGTTTGTTCTTACTGTATCCAAAGTCATAAGGTACCACCAAAGAATGTGGAACTCTGTGTACATCCCTACCTTGCCCAATTCGATGTTGTAAACGCCACTTCCAAATATTCTAGCTTGATATCCTTGTTTCCGATTTGGACTCCCCTACCTCTATCATATCTGCCACACACAGATCCATTGCATAAATAAGCAAGTTCCACATTGGTATCTGAAATTCATTGATCTAATCAACTCAAATTTGTGTGAGATGGACCCATTAAGACGGTAAAGCATTGTTTTCTATATTCAAATTCGAGACATTTAATTAAAAAACAAAGAGATTTTAAGTTTTTTTTCAGTGTCAATTGAGGTAGAACTGAATTTTTTGGGTCTTGTTGACAAACCTATCATGTGAATGAATTTGTTTATTTGCGAAGAAGATTGATGTCGAAGGGCCTCAAATGCTCTAAGCTACAACTATTTTCTTTATTCATCAAATATGTTAGTTATTTATTGGAGAAAAAAACTATATCATGACTACTGTCCCATTTTATGTGATATTTTTTTTTGGTCCATCTCAAACAAAATGTCACTTTACTCTAATTGGAAACAATTCAACGTTAAAATTCCTTTTTTAGCCTTAATAAAATGATTCTCAACCGCATAAATATATAAGAATGATTTTAGACCACAAGTTTCAAAAGTCTTCTTTTTTTCCTTAAACACCGTGCCAAGTCAAAGGGTGCCACATGAAATGGGACGGAGGGAGTAATAACTAGTTATTTTCTAAAAAACATCAAAAAAATTAAGGGATTAATTAGATTTTGCTAAGAGGGTTTTCCCTTGGATCGAGCTTGTCTAATGCAGATTATCTTTTCTATGTGATTTACAAGCTATCGTGTAGGAACAAGGTTTTACCCTGTGCGCACCCAAAGGTAGCGAGTGCAGGTTCCTCTTGTTAAGAGTTTATCCCATGTGTATCCAAGGTAGCAGCTGCGAGTTACTTTTGTTATAAAAAAAATTGATCAAAAACATGTTTTGAAACAATAAAACTTGTTGTGCGCCCCTGTTCGAATAGAGCAGTACATGCTTCATTAGGGTTTTTTGTTTTTCTCCCGGTGCTTTAATGTCGGTATTAGAGGCATAATTAATTTGTATTCTTGCTAGAAAGTTTCATATCGGGAGTAACATATTCACTAATAAACACAACTTTATATCTAGAATTTAAGTTTGAGACCTCGTCATTGTGTGTATTACACTCTCTTTTTTATTTAACAAAAAATGTCATATCATACCACATGCATAAAATATTTCATTTTGACAAAAAAAGATAGTCTCGAAGAAATCCTGTCTGAAATATGACTAATTTTGTAAAGTCCTACAAAATTTCAATATCTGACACAGATTATAACTTTAATTAATTTTAAAGTTCTAAATGACAATAATAATTTTAATTAGTTTCAAAGTCCTAAACTTAAAATGATAATTATTTTAGAAAAAAATAGTAGTAAATGATAATTTTATCTATTATGAAGTCTTTTTAAATAAAGGCATTTGTAATTTCTTATTATTCTCTTTTATTTTTTTTTAAATTATGAATTCTTGATTAATTAGAATTCCCTAACATATAAGAACTCCTAAACCTATATCAAGGTTACCACACGTCTGTAGAGGTCCTAACCTCAAAATAACAAAGTTTTTTTCCTTGTCATGATGAATTCTACTCATGAACAAATTCTACTTAAAAAGAAAAACTAAGAATTGTAATCCTCAAATATGGAAGGAAGCTTGATGAAAAAAATCATACAAATTTTACCCTTACACGAATTTTAATATCGAAAGGTTTTCGTAATTCTTATTCTTTTAGGAATCAAATTAAGGAGTTTTGTTTCTTACAAAAATTATATAATACAAGGCTATTTACGACGAGACTTTCTTTGCCTTAGGGTATTAATTATGTTGATTGAGGTTTTAGCAGAGGAGATTCTAGTGAGGCTGGCGGTGAAGTTGTTGTTGCGATTCAAATGCGTGTGCTGATGAACTATAAAGAATGAATTAGTAATCAATGAATTAAACTAGCAAAGAATAGAGAGACTCATGGACGAGAAGGAAGAGGTAGTAGATGAAGAAGTAGATGAAGAAGATGAACTTGATGTGTATTTCTTGAGTATTCCACTTAATCATATGAGCTAAGTGTTGTACTTATATAGTGTAGAATATACCCTTCTATAATGAGATATTAGCTCTAACTAACTAAAAGGTTACCTAACATAACTAACTAAAAGGTTACCTAACATAACTAACTTTTAACTAGTCTTGAATCTTCATCTTATTGCCTCAACACTCCCCCTCAAACTTGGTACTGAAAATAGATTGGTCAGTCCAAGTTTGGAGATCAAATATTCATGTTGGACCTTGTTTAGGCTCTTGGTTAGAACGTCAACACGTTGATCATGTGTAGATATGTACTGTGTCTTTACGAGACCTTGTTGAATCTTTTCTCTTATAAAATGACAATCTATCTCTATACGTTTGGTTCTCTCGTGATAGACTGAGTTTGCAACTATTTGAATAATTGTTTTGCTATCACTGAATATAATAACTGGTAGTTGTACTTGAATTCTCAGGTCTGTAATTAATCGCACAATCCATGTCAGTTCAGCTACTGTAGAGGCCAAGCTCCTGTATTCTGATTCGGCTGAGCTTCTAGATACAGTAGCTTGCTTCTTGGACTTCCATGAAATCAATGAATCCCCAAGTTTGATGGTGAACCCTGTGACTGATTTTCTGGATAATGCACAGGCAGCCCAGTCTGCATCACAATGAGCTGGTATAATATCCTTCTTGTTGCTAGATAGTAGTATACATTGTCCTGGTTTATTTTTTTATGTATTTGACTATCCTGAGTGTTGCATCCATGTGTGATTGCTTTGGTTTCTGTTGGAATTGGCTGAGTGTTTGTACAGTATAGGCTATGTCAGGTCTTGTGACTGTTAGATATAGCAGTTTTCCTATAAGTCTTTGATAAACGCCTTGATCAGCCAATATTTCTTCACTGGTGTTTCTGCCTTCTTTGAAATGTTGATCATACTCAGTGGTAGTCAGTTTTTTAGTATTATCCATAGGAGTAGATGCTGGTTTTGCTGCAGTAAGTCCAGCTTCTGATATAAGTTCTAAGGCATACTTCCTCTGATGCATAACAATACCATGTTGAGCTCTTGCAAATCAATACCTAGAAAATATCTCAGTTCTCCCAAGTCCTTTATCTTGAAAGCTTTGTGGTAATGTCTTGGTTGTTAGGATCAGATCCAAATGATCTCCAGTAACCAAAATGTAATCTACATACAACAATACAGAGACTATTCCTTCACTTGTTTTCTTGATGTATAGAGAGTGATCAAACTGACTCTATCTGAACCCAAAGCTTATCAATGCTTTGGACAGTTTAGCATTCTATTGTCTTGAAGCCTGTTTCAATCCATACAAAGATTTTGAGAGTCTGCATACACTATTCTCCCCCTAACTCTGAAATCCTTGAAGAAGAGTCATATAAATCTCATCATCCAGATTACCTTGTAAGAATGCATTGAATACATCTATTTGATATATATGCCACTGTCTTGAAGATGCAATGGTTAATACTGATCTCAAAGTTACCATTTTAACCACATAGCTGAATGTTTCTTGGTAATCTATGCCCTTTTTCTGACTATATCCTTTTGCCACTAGTCTTGCCTTGAACCTTTCTACTTCAGTTGACTTGTATTTAACTTTATATATCCATTTGCAACCGATTGGCTTTTTTCCCTCTGGTAATGATACTATTGTTCATGTGTTGTTACTTTCAAGAGCTGCAATCTCATCTTGCATTGCTTTTACCCACCTAGGATCCTTAACTGCCTCTGCATACATGGTAGGTTCAACAATGTTGAAAAATAATGGTAAGTAACATTGATACTTGGGAGATAAATGTTCATATGATATGTGATTAGACAATGCATAAGGCGCATTATCATTGATACTTAGTGAGAGAAAGTCCTTCATCCATGCAGGAGGTTTTTTCCTCTACATGATCTTCTCACAGGCTCATTTTGAGACCTGTTAGTGCCAGTAACCTCAGACATGTCATTACTAGAAATGTCATCACTTATGGATGAAGAGGTTGAGATGTCTGAGTTATCATCATTAGTTTGATAGTCCACTGAAGTACCTGATCTCATGAGAGCAGGAATCCCAGTAGAGCTTGGATGAGACTCTTCAACCAATTCTTGAGATATATGAGGGAACAATTGTGACTGAGTATGCTGAGTAGCTTTGAAGGGAAAGATGTTTTCTCTAAGTAGAACTTCCCTGTGTACAAAAAAACTCTTATAAGTAAGGTCAAATAATATATAACCTTTCTTTGTTTCTGAATAACCCATGTGCACAGCTTACTTACTTCTGGACATTAGTTTGTCTTGTCCACGTATTACTTTCATATGACACAAACATCCTAGAACTCTAAAGTGGACAATAAAAAGTTGTTTGTTATAGAGTTTTTCATAAGGTGATACATTATTAAGAATGGTAGAAGGCATTCTATTGATCATATACACTGTAGCCTTAACACAGTAACTCCAGTATATGATAGGTATATTAACTTGAAGTCTTACTGCTCTAGTTATTTCTAGTATATGCCTATGCTTTCTTTCAACAATACCA
>JAABOM020000096.1:21022283-21034740 GCA_011800125.2 Solanum clarkiae | reverse complement strand
TTGTAGTCTTTATTTTGAATTTTTTGTTATTCATTTATGTTAATTAGTATACTATTTTCTTAAGACACACGTGCAAAGCACGTGACCGAAAACTAGTTATATAAAAGATCAAAAACAAAAAAAAATCATTCAAAAATTCTGGACCTAGCTACAGGAGCTGACTGGTACAATTTATTAGTCTTCAATTTTTCGTAACATCCAGAATTCACCACTTAATCATGATTAATGGAAACAAGCAAAATTCAAACAGAAAATTAAGTACATTAGAGAAAAATGAAAAAAAAAACAAGGAATTTTCGTTTTTCAACTTCTCTTTCTTTTCACTTCTTTGATCTCTAACGTGATTTGATCAAGAAAATTTTTTTTTAAGGAAAAACACATCTTTAACAAAGAATTGAGTAAAAAAATCAAATCCTTTTAGCATACAAAACAATTCATCTTTTTCCAGTTTATTTGTTTTGTAATGAAAAGTATTTAGGGTTTGTTACCTCTCCAACTATCTCTCATTAGGTAAGATTTTTGTGGCTCAAGCACTTATTTGTTGTGGAGAAACTAATTCAATTCAGAGGTATTGATGTTCATATCGATCAATCAGGTCATGCTCCTTCGATTACTTACAAGTGGTATTTAAGCTCTTGTTTTTGCAACTTTAGTCGTACTAATATAGGTGAATCCATAGAGGGCCATCATTGAAATAGTATTTTTTTAGCTTTGCCCACAACAATGTATAAATATATAGGCGTACTCTCAAAATTCCTATATCTACAGTTGTGGCAATAGGGGCATGATTTGGTAATATGTCAATTTGACCACTATTGGTAGATAAAATAACATCTTTTAACTTTTGAATCCGAAACAATTAGATTAGGGGTCAGTACACTAAACTGAAGAATTTTGCATACAAAAACTCATTTTTAACAAAGTTGTACTTGTTTTTGTTTGGATTTTTTTTCTAGATGATTTTAATTTGGTCCCCTAACGTAGTAGGCGGCGGCTGGGTGGTAGGGTAGGAGTGGTGGTGGGGTGGACACCACTCTGAAACTTTGGTCTGAGTGTGTCAAAGGTTTGTTGTGAAGAAATAGTGAGTACGGACAAGAAGGAAATACTCTGCCACTGTCTTAACAAAGCATGGAATGCTTAATTTGTGTAAATTAGATTGACCTCCTCTTTAATTTATTAATCTAAAAGTTATATATATGTGTGTGTGTAATATTTGGGCCAAATATATAAACAAACTTTCCAACTTTAACTTAACTAGTTTAGCGCATGTACAATGCACGTGCAAACAATGTTAACAAAAAAAAAAAAATTATAACATCAATTAATTTTAAACTCTTAAATATTAGAATAATTAATATTCAAATGATAATTATTTGAGGAATAGCTAGTAAATGACAATTTTGTCCAAAATGAAGTATTTTAATAAAAGGTAAAAAGTTCAAACAATATTTCTAAGGGCCTAGTGCAGTATACGTGCTTTGCACGTATGTGCCGTGTCAATTTAAAAATTATATATAAATAATACTTGCTAAAATAAATATAATATTTGTGTAAATAAAATTTAAGGTCAAATATACTAAAATACTCTTTAATATTGTAGTTTTAAACCATGAATTTAAAAGGAAAAACAAATAAACTTGCCAGAAAATAAGATTGACTCATAAATTTAAGGTCCTTTTAATATTGTCCAACCTGAGGATAAAGGGAAAATAAAAGTAATTTCATTTTAAATGCCAAAAGAAAATAAATTGTCAAAGAAAACTTAAATGCAGTAATATCTCTATTACAATTGAATTCAACTATCCTTTGTCGGACCTCGTTCATAATTTTATGGCTTAATTTATTTAATGGAAAAGCATAAAAAAATTATTTCTTTTATTTATTAGTTAATTTTATCACTTGTTTTACAATCGAATTATTTATATTTCCATTCTTTCTTAACACAAATATTCCTGATGAGACAAATTTCTCCAAATCCATCAAAATCATCTTTCATTTAAATTGTCCGCCCCTCTTCTACCGAACTTCAACCCACTAATTAATTACACTCAGAGAACTAAAACTCAACTATGAGCACCCTAACTCAAACTAAAATTGTTACTATCAAGGCGCGGCAGGGGCCGAGCTATATTCACTCAGTGGTGATCAGATGAACACTCTTCGTCGAAAAACTTTTTCGAATATATAGGTTAAGTATATATTTTTTGATATATATCAATTGTTGAACACTCTTGATACAAAAATCAGCCACCCATGTTCTAAAAGTCACCAATGTTCTAAAAGTATGAATCTCTGACGAAAATACTGGCTCTGCCACACCTTATTTAGATTTTGGATTCGAATTTTAGCTATGAGAAAAAAAATTTGACAAAAAATACTTTTCCTCGAGTAAGGTATTAAGCGACGCGATTCAAAATAATCGAGTATCAAATGTCGAGAAAAGAGTAAAAAAATAAAAAGGACTCCCCCATATGGGCTATGGCCCTAACATGTGTAATTGTGGCCGTTACAAGAATGGAAGACTACTTTTTTAAGCTTTAACTGATTAGAAAGACAAGTGACTACTTTCAGAATAATGTGACAAATTTTTTAACTCTTTCTGAAATTGTGGTTTGTTTCTGAAATTCAGCAATCTTCTTCATCAACGAATTTGCAGCTAAAATTCTATAAGAAGAAGAAGAAGAAGGAGTAGAAGGAGGTACCAGTTTTTCCCAAAAATTTTCACTCGGAACGAAATTCGTTTGTGCAATCTGATATTTCAAACTTGAGCTTTGATAGAGCTTCAATGGCGGACTGCCTCCTCCTTCAAATTGTTCCTCTCCTAATCCAAGCTAATAAAATAAAAATGGCGGAACAGCTGCTACTTCAAATTTCAGCTCCAGTTCGAAATGGATCGGAAACCAGCAACTGATTCACTAAATTCGACTTTTCAACTTCTTTCTTTTTGGGGTTTAAATTGATATAAAGCATTTAATGAGTGATTCGGTCTCAAAAATGAGATGAATTTAAATTAAAATCGGTCAATTTAGATTAGGGAAAATCCATGCAATTACGGATAAAATATATATATAACCCGATAGTATAACAAAAGATAACTAATGAAGACTTGACCCCTTTGCCGTTATTTAAAGGCTAGCATTAAGAGATTCATTCATTAACTAAAGTACTATTTGGGACATCTCTATGTAAGATGGAACTGGCAATGATATATGAACACAATTTCTACGGTATTAAATTAAAAAAAAAAATATTCAACTATCAATTCTAGAAGGGGGCAAATACAAAGTACGTGATCTATCGAAAATCAACCTCTAACTTTAAAAAAAATGTATGTAAAAACCAATAAACTATAGAATGTTTGGAAAAAGCCAATGAACTGTAGAATGTCTTGTTTACTCTTGAACACAACTGAAAAATTATACTCAGGGCTCACAAAACTGTCGCACAATCTTTAAACAATCTGAAGAATGTCTTTATCAGAATATTTTTGCTTCGTATTACAATCAATAAGCAATAATTTTAGCTCCTTGTGCTGAAATTCTGTTCAAAACATATTAATCAACCTGAAGATATCTTACTAATGGATCAAAACCGATCTTTTCTTTTACGTGCAGTGTATTTGCTATCTGGAGGAACAACATTCCCCTTTTTCCTCATCTGTTCTTTCTTCCTCAGAACCCAGTCCCTCCCTTTGCCTTTCTTGTTCACCTTTTGCTTTTTTCTAGGTCTGCGCCTGTCAGATATACAAACCTGCACAGTAGGGTGAAATGAAAAAGTGGGACGATCAAAGGTACTAACGGAAGAGAATAGGGAGATGGGAGTAAAAACAAAGAGAAGAAATGGTTTTGGGATGAGGTAAGCCAGTGGTTAGTTTCAACACGGTTAATTCAGTGCCCTTGAATTACTTACTGTCTGGTTTTCGTCATCCTCACTACTGTCTTCATCAGAACAACTCTCTCCATCTTCACCCTTTCCTTCAGGAGTAGTGGTGCTGAGAGACGGCGGACCACAAGTGAGAACTAAGTATTCCTTCCTCCTTTTAGAACTGTGACAACAAAAGAACGTACAATCTTGTGTCAGGATTGCAACCAGATCGATACAAAATGAACCTTCACTAGATAGTGCATTATAATCATATCCTGGGGCACTAGCTAACATGTATCTCAAGCACCAACGAATTCAGGTTCCTTGGTTCTACTTTATAATTAAGCTTACACCAACAGATAGTGGTCAATTCATAATTATCTTTGTTACTGAGACAAAATCTTTTCCCAGTACAAAAGCAAAATCTTTAGTGTGATGCTGTGATATAACGATATAAGGTAGAAAAATAACTTCATCAAAAAAAAAAAAAAAGAGTAGAAGAAACAACCAGACTCATGCATTGCTTTGCACCTACATAAAAAAGGGATAAATCTTTTGCACTTTCTGCGCCTTTATTTCAGTTACTTTGCTTGCTTCAGTGATTTCATTTTTGTGTTTGACGTATTAAAATTGTACTTTCCATCACAACCTAGTTTCGTCATAATAATAGAATCGACCAAATTAAAAGAAATTTTATGGAATACAGGTTCGCCCTTTATTTGCCAAACCTCATCTTAGCCACCTCAAACTGTTAATCTTTATATACCAACCCACTCTTAATCTAAGGTACACGGACTCTTCACTTTCAATACGGCACCCGTATTGGATTCTCCAAAAATACACCACTTTTGGCGAATGTGATATGCACCCACTGACACTTTTGAAGAGTCCGAGCAACATAGCTCTTAACAGGTTGATAGGAGCATGATTAGTAAAATTAATATAAGACTTCCGTTTGTACATGCCAGGTAATTTAGTTACGGAAAGTGAGGAATGAGCCGCACTCAGGTCAACCGCTAATTTTCAAACTATTTCCCAACAAAATTATACAAGAAAAATGACGTTAAATTAAGTCTATAAGCTTCCTAACCTGTGCGGGTAGTCAACAACTATGCCTCCAGAAAATCCAGCTCGCATGGCAAAACCCAGAATCAGTTCTCTCTGAGCGAGATTTTCAGGATAGACCTGGAGTACTGCTCTTGCTCCCCTTCCCAAACATCTATACAAGGAACTAAAGAAAGCCCTGCAGAGTTATGAACAAAATTCATACTACTTAGATGGCTAGAAGGAGAATGAAATTATTCTACTACAATGACATCATAAATGAATCTTGAAAAGATTAACATACACAATTGACCAACTAACTATAAGAAAAGAATTTTTCTACTTACTTCAATCTTATCCGAGGTTCATGACAAGATTTGTCAGCATTGCACAACCACTGCTTGGGAAAATTAAGTACATCAGAACAGATAAGCACTATTCCTTGAGAGGCTATACAAATCGGTGTGTATTGATAATTCACCAAAACCATCTAAAGGAGATACTGAGATTATGCAGACTATGGCAAGATGTGCCTCTGGAAACTTGAAAGTAGTGCGCAGGCTAATTGTTTCATATCAAAAGCACAAAATTGATTATGAAAAAACAAGAGACAATATTTCACACGTAATTCTAAATTGTCATGGCTCCCCTGATAACTATCATCATTATCAGCTCAGAAAAATGAAGATTGTAACAAAGAAGAGGGAAAAAAAATACCTGCACAGCTGAGATACTGATGGCACCATCCAGAATACCAGGTCGAAGCCCTAAGCCCTACAATAGATGCAACCAATTATTTATGCCCTTCTATAAAAGAAGGGATAGCAAGAAAAAAGAGCATGTACAAATTTGAACTACCCATTATTTGAGAACTTGTAACATCCCTATCAACAGAGAAGTTTTACCAAGAGCATTGAGAAAAATAATTATTGGCACAACTCAGTTGATAAGTAATCCTAATTGTCTGCACAATCAACCAAGATAGACAGCCAATACAGACAATAGCTCTAGGCAGATCATCTTTGAAATAAATATATCTATGTTCATAGTATATGAGAGGGCTGAAATGTACATGGGGTGGTATTGATGCGAAACTCCACCTAATATATAGATGACCAATCTACAAAATTACATGAGATATGGAACTGTGGAGAAAGCTGAAGATTGCTTCCATGAAATGATACTTTGTCGTATTTTCTTGATAGGTTCATTTTAGTATGCTTATGCTTTCACGAGAAGCTAGCATGTTTAAGTCAATAGTTACGTGCAGTATTTTCCTTTCCTTTTTGTGCAATTCGAGATTTCTCAACTGACGAGATACATACACTGGATGGTGGTTTATGTACGAGTCTGGACAACTTTGAAAAAATTACAGCCAAATCAACAGGATGAGAGAATAATAACAAGGTGTATCTGGCATTTCAAAATCACAATTGAGAGTAGGATGAAGCAATCAGAAGAAACTAAGTAACCTACCTGACCCATGTCACCCAGCATCAGATCACCCTCAACCTCACGCTCCAATGCAATATCTGATCATTATCATAGAAAGATCAAGTTTCTTTTTTCTTCTTTTTTGAAAAATTTCATAGCAACATCAAGTTCTTTTTAAAAAAAATCACAGCAAGATCAATCTTTTTTTTAATCTATATAAAGATGAAATTTACATACCAAGCATTGATTCTGATATATCCAGACCAAGCCACTGGTGTCCATGCTCAGTGAGTGTTTCCCCACTTAAACCTGATCCACAACCTTTGGAAAACAAGAAAGAATGAAAGATCATTTTTCATTTGCATTTTTGTTTTAACTGAATATGTGAAGTGTGAAAAATCAAACTAAACAATTGAAAATGCAGAAACAAGTGTCTTTACTTTGAAAATAGAGCAGTTGGATCCATTAGTACAACAATTCCAGAGGTACAGTTATAGAGTTTTACATGATGACCTCTTGTAGGGCTGTTCGAAACCGAACCAAAACCGATAACCTAAACTGAAAAAAAGTTATTGGTTTATCCGTAATGGGTTATTGGTTTAGCAATTGCAATAACATTTTTTATTTTTTTTAACTATCGGTTTACTGATTCTTAACGATTTTAGGCCCCTTCTTAACGGGTTAATCGATAACCCGATAGTAAATTATATAATTTGGTATATAAACTCCTTAAGATAGAGTTTAGTTTTGTACTTTTATTTTTGACTGTCTCAGACAACGATTTTAGGCCCTTTCTTAACGGGTTACCGATAACCAGATAGTAAATTATACAATTTGGTATATAAACTCCTTAAGATAGAGTTTAGTTTCGTACTTTTATTTCTGGCTATCTCAAACTCTATGTTATTCTACAATGTAATAATGTTTACTTTTGAGCAAGATACAATCTATCAACTCATCTACGTTGTTAATTTAGTCTGTCACCTTGTTTCTAAATGATTTTCAATGATTTTTGTGTGTCAAATCTTAAAAGTTTCCCAACTGAACCGATAACAATACAATATCTGATAAGCCAATATCTTAATAGTTAAAAAATGCCTAAAAACTAGAACCGAACTGACAGATACACAGTCCTAACCTCTTCTACCCAACTGAATTCAGAATCACATGTAAACTTGGCTAAATTGCATAATTCTACACCAATAAACATTGAGGCACTTCCCCATTCTACAGTATAAAAGACCAATCAAACACTTCATTCTACTATGATTGTTCAACAATTTAAGAGGGATAAACACTTGGTTTTTTCCTGTTTAAATCAAACCTATAAAACTTTCTCCACATCGGAAAAGCCAATGCCTTGTAAATATGAAGATTCCTTTCTTCTTCTTTCCTATGAACTAGAGCATATGCACTTAACAAGCCTTACTATAAACCTTATGGACCAACCATACTTAGACATGTATAGGAAACAAGGAGATTTCGCAGCTTGGCTACCTTCTCTTTTTACTACAATATCAATATGGATCATCCAGCTTACAAGAGGACATGGTCTAGTCCTGTCAACCTATCTTTAGATGCAACATGAAGCAAAGCATGCTCGTTCTATGTATTTCACAACTTAGCATTTAATAAGAAATCAAATAAATAACTTGTCAAACATGCTTCAAAAATCTCAAATTCGTTTCTTTTCATTCACAAGTATCAACTTAATTCTAATTCTAGCCCATCAAATTCTCCTTTTTACAACATTTATAGAACTTTACAGATAATACTGACAAACATACACACTTACCAATATCAAGAAGCAATCTTGGGACGCCATCATCTGGCAAAGCAAGAAGCTCCAATGCTCTCTCGGAAAGTTTTGTCTTTCAATAAATACAAACAGAGGTCAGAAGCATTACCTTTTATAGCTTAAAATCCGAAATATCTCTCAGCCTATAGCATACGAAAATATCATCAAACAGCAAAAATAAAAAAAATCATCACAATAGGATATATACCTGTATGTCAATAATTCGAGAAGATGAGGTGTATTTTCGAGCTTCATCATCGTTGTAGAAAATTTCCGGCGGTGCTAGCAGTTCCGGCCTCGACATTTTTCTGAGCTCCGGTAAGCCAATTTGCTTTCCCCTTTTCCCGTTCGAAGAAGAAAGGCCTAAAATTTCTCTTTCTCTTAAACCCTACCAAAGCCCCGCGAATTTGGTAGATAATTTCTCTTTGGTCCCCTCACTTCTGAACTATGTGACTATCAGTCCCTTGATTCTAGTTATGTCTAATTTGCCCCATCAATACATGGAACATTTACTTTTTATCGTCCTTCAGTAGCGGAGAGTGACAATTGGGTGGTTGGTCAAATTTGGATGGGTTATAATAGATCAAAATAACAAATAGGTCAAGATTCTATCCAACTTGAATTTGTTTGGGTCAAAATGAATTGGATAAAAATGGGTTGAATAATGAATTATAGAACAAGTCAAGACTCTATCCGACTCAACTCAATTTTTATTAAGTTTTACTTATTTTATTTATTCTTTTATAATATTTTAGTACCTAATAAAATTATATTTTTCTTTATTATGGTTATGTATAACATATCAAATTTTAAAAATATTCCGATAAAATTTCTCTCAAATCAATTTGGGTGGTAATATCGATCCAATTTTTAATGGATTGAAATAGATTAAGTTAATAAATTGACAGATTATTAACCTCCCAAAGTTAAATGGATTAGACGAGTTGAATTTAATTTTATCACCTTATTCAGCAGTGGAGGTACGTTAAAAGCACTATAAAATGGTTAACTCGAGGCATCGGGGTCAATTTTTTTATAAACAATTAGTAATACTGTTAAAAAGATCTTAAACTGTATTAGATGCAATCGGATCAATTTGCATTATGAAGCTCTAAAGAATTTGATTTTAGTTAATAAAAGCCACATTCATAAAATATTTAAACATCTTTAATTTAAGTTTGAGTATGAACTTTTATGAGATGTTATCTCCTAACTTGTACTGTGTACATTAGTGAATTCATTGTAGTTGGATCAATTGCCAAAATCATATTAAATTACTATTATGTTTCTTTAATGCATAATTTATTTTGTGTTTAAAGACTTGCTTTGTTATCTTCTTGCATGATAGTATCATGAATCGGCCTCGATCTAATGTCGATATCTATACGGGTGTCACAATTAGTTATTGGGACGAGAAGAAGTAACAGAACTGGACGACCTTCACAAAGATTGATTTAGGATCTAGATTCAATTAACAACTAGCTAAAAAGACGATGTACGAATAAATAAAAAAAATTACGCATATCATTGAGAAAAATGTCGAGTCCTCTCATCCCTTTTCTTAGACTCTAACATTTTCACCTTCTTCCTGATTATCTTCTTCAATGGTTCTCTTTATTTTACTAGTCATTATTGTTCTGTAATTTTTTATTGTAATTTTGAGTTTAATAATTGTATATTTAAATGTTTCTATCATGAAATTAAAGTTATTACACATGACACTTAATTATTTCGATCTTAACAACATTCAAATTTTAATTACCTCAAGGCATCTTACTTAGGTGTAAAATACTATTATCAATTAAGTGTGTGATTATAAATAATGTTTGTAGGAGAAAACAGAGACAAGGTGGAAAGCTAAATAAACAACAATATGTAGGAGAAGATTAAGTCATGTTCAAACTAAACACAAACAAGATTAGATTACATCATATCAGAATTCAGAAAAAAAAAAATATTATTTATTTATTTATAAAATAAAGCTCATAAAATCAAAAAGTCTTCTTGAACATGACCTTATATGAAGTGTCACTAAGAGCCAATAACCTGACTCCATCCTTAGTGATGAAAATCCCAACATCTTTACAAATAACTTTACAAAACTTACACACACTTGGACAGTACACAATCTTATAATCCGACCCGAATTTCTCAATCTTAAACCAATTATCCACAGTTTCTGGACCCGGGTTTCCTTCAACTCCACCTGTCACCACAAAATACTGTTTCAACTTATCATCGTACTCGCCAATTTTCCAAATAGTTTCTCTAGCACAAATTGTCGGAGTATAAAACCTGACATTAACATCCGTAGAGACACGAACGATGCCTTTTTCGGCATCGATTCGCGTAAACACTACAGGCAATCCTTCTTGTTCCTCGTCCTCCCATTGCATAATGTCCCTAGGACAAGTGTTGTTTTGTTTGATGTTGTATGGAGTAAGCCCCCCACCGCCTTTTCCTCGGATCACTGGTAAGATGAAGTAGTTGAGACCCGCTTGGACTTTGTCACCATTGATGTCGAGAACCGGAGACGATGATGATGATGATGATGCTAAGGTAAATAATGGGATAATTGAAAGTAACAAAAGGATGTTCATTTTTTTTTGTTAGATGATTTAATTAATTCCTTTTGTTGGTATGAGTCGTTGGTGTGTCAATTTATAGCTAGCTAAGAGATAAGGTACATCAGTTGATGAAGAAGAAAAAGTAGTATTGGCGGTCCCAAAAATTTCAAATCAAAGGTGATCAACGATTTTTAAACTAAAAGTTGTTACGGTTATAATCTGGAAACTCACCGTTTCATATTATTTGACTTTTTGATATATCTTTTTTTAAAGATTTTAATTAGAATATTTTAAAATAAAATATTTATTTCATATATAAAATAGAAGGAAAACTAAGCTCACAGCTAAGGAAGTTCACGGATCGGTTTAGATCGGTTATAAGATCAAAATTGGGACTTTGTGTCTCAACACCCTCCTCACGCCCAATGCTTAGCATCTGGTCCATGGACAATTTTTGTCCTGCTCTAATACCATGTTGAAGTAGGCCTTAGGTCTAACTCACACCCCAAAAGCTAGCTTAAAGGGAGGAGGATTGTCTAAGCTTTATAAAGAGACCACTCATCCCATTAACCACCAATGTGGTACTTTGTGTCTCAACACTAACCAAATTATAATATACATTTATCGGTTTGGTTGTTATCGATTTTGATTTGGGTTGGTTCGATTATTTGGTTATTAACCATACACAAAAATAAAAGCAACGATACATTTAAAATAGAAAAAAAAGTGACAATAATTCATCCAAAACAAAAAATAGTTAGAACGATTGATATTATAGAACATTTAATCACTAAATTTTGCAGTGAAAAAAGCTTCAAAATTCACCATTTTGGCCTAGAAGAAAGAGCTAATGACATTTCTAGTCTCACCAAGAATTGTCATAGACATTCATATATATAAAATTAATAATACAAATATTCCCCTTTTAAGCATTTATGCTTTCATAAATAGATTAAAAAAATAATCCTTTTTATAAATAATGTATTATGTATATATAATTGTAAAATATACGAATATAATTTGTTGGTTCGGTTCGGTTATTTTTTTTATTTTTTTTGAACTAATCCAAACCCAAACCAAATACTATCGATTTTTAAAAAACTAAAATCAAACCAAAACAGTGCCAAAATAAAATTGGTTTATTTGATCAATTTGATTTGATACATCCATGTATCATTTATATTTATGCTTCCGTAATTAGTTACAATTAATTCTCCCCCTTATGATGCCAATACAATATCGATATACTGATTATTACAAAAGAAATTCTTTCAACAAAGTGAATATCACACGAAATTAAGTGCAGTCCAATATGATATCAATATATTGACTAAAAGATATTATAAAAAATATATTTTTAATTTAATAAATTATAAAAAATTAAGCTCAGTCCTATATAATATTATGAATCTAATTTGTATAGTTTTCCTGAAATAAAACTAATGGAGTGATAATAATGAACTTCAAAAGTGATAGAAGCATGAATGTTCATACTGAGCTTGACATATCATATGTTGGTCAACAATGAAGGCATATCTTGATTGGATTGAAGAAATCTCCTAGAAGTTGACTTTAATGCATCTATAAATACTTGAAACATCGAAATAATGCTATTTTGACTTTACTCACTAGCCACTTTTACTTGTTCGCCATTAATAGATATTTGTTTTAATTTGTTTAAATTAAAAAAAATAAGAAATATTTATTATTTGACTTCTTACTTACTGCATTATGATTATTTTGTGAAGTA
>JAABOM020000096.1:20992260-21008011 GCA_011800125.2 Solanum clarkiae | reverse complement strand
TATGAGAAATAAATGATGTATTAAATGAGTGTGTGGAGTTTGAAAAGGGTAAAAATGGAAAAACATGACTAAAATTTTTCTTTGTTTCTTTTTCTTAATATGTGTGAAATGACCAACTAATTCACTTAATATGAAACAGGGGGAGTAATAATTAACAAAAGGGAGTATTTCTGATTGGGTTATATATTTTTTAATCTCCTAAGATATTATAGTCTTGAAGACTTGGACCATGACAACAGGAAAAAAAGGTGGACTTCTTCCTACTGGGAATCGGGACGGTTTCTACGAAATTAATTATCTACACTTTAAAATAAATTAGTCCATAGTTATTACTCCCTCCGTTTAAAAAAAAAAATCTTATGGTTTAATTTCAGTTTTTCATGATATGTTTAAAATTTCAAAATTAAATAACATTTTTGTAATTTGACATAGGACCACTGGATTAAAAAATCTCCTTTATTTTTGCTAAATTAAATTAGGACATTTTTAGACAGAAGAAAAATTATCTTTTCTATAATGAATCAAAAGCTTAAATCTGACACAAATTTATTGCTTTTATTGCACCTTCAGTGTTGGAGATTGCGTAATAGTCAGGGAAGCTGCGTGAGGGGACAACATATTGTTCCCACATCGGTAATGCAACTTATAAGCTGCAGCTTTATGAGGATTCTAGTCCAATCACATGTCACGACCTTACTTGAACAGGATCTGTTCTATAGGCTCGTACCACTGTATCCTTGAATTCTAAGGAGACAGGAAACCAAGTCTGGTTGATGAGGCATGGCCATGTGACCAGAGCGTGATTGACAGCCTCCATCCATGGCTCCTCGAGCTGTGTGGTGTAGTAGATGATCGTTCTTAGACCTGTCATCAGGCCAAAGATGGTCTCATGGTTGTCTGACAGACTCCTCTTCTTTTTGTTTTCCTTTTCATCAAAGCCCAAAAACAAAGAAAGAGGTCTAACTGGAAGCTAAAACAAATAGTTTCCAGTTTTCTTCATCTACCTATTTACGATATCGTCAATTTGTTCCCTAAAAGGTCAGTATAGTCACTATGAACATAAGCTGTTTCTTTGAGGTGAATCAAAAGGACTAAATGTTAGAGGGCTAGTTATACTCTCTTAGTATAGCCGGTATGTACAAAAGATCTGATAATTCTCGTATTAAACAAAAGTTAACAAATGTATCCTGGACATTTAACCTGTATTCATAATCTTCACAAAACTCATTACAGTGTCTCACATTGGAAAAGACTAGATGTAATAAAAATACTACTCATACACAGCCTTATCCAAAACCGCAACGTTTTGAATTACTGGTGCACTTTCACAACTAATCTCCATTTTCAGCATCCTCCTCTTCAGCCATTTTCCTTTTCTTTTCTTCTTCCTCTATAAAAGATCAATGTAGACAAGTCAAGAAAGTTTCAAAGTTGGGTAGCTGGAACAAAGCTAACTCATGAAACAGATCATTCAGTCTATTCATTTGAAAAAAAAAACAACAACAGAGCTTCAAACCTAGGTAAAAGATCAAGATAAAGATTAAAAGCATTCCAGGTAAGGTTCTCAAGCAAACTATTCCATGATCTGCCAAATATGCATTTTCTTGATCACGTTTTTAAAATTTTAAAAAAGTACATAGAGGAAGAGGAAGGGGAAGGGGAAACCAGGGAGGGGATTACAAGGTAGGGATCGAATCCTCACCAACAAGGTATTTGATAGGAAAATCAAACCCATCCAAACTGTACTCTCTAGTCATATATTTTGTCATAAAATATATGCCTCCACTGTCCATGAATTCCTCATTTTCAAGTATAACTGCCTAAACAGTTATGCAAATTGGCACGTGTGGGTACATTCTCTTATTCGTATTTAAGGTTTAAGGTGGAAGATGTGTGAAAGGACCAAAGCAACAATAGCCTTCCAAAGGCAATTCTTTTATTGGAAGACTAGACCATCTGTTGATTAGACTTACGGATAAAGATAATTTTAATATACTTGTACTTTCCTTTTGCACAATTTCCTTTTTTTTAAAAAAATAATTAGGTCAGCTTGCGCACTTCGACTAATTTCAAAGGGTACCTGCTACTGTCACCAATACAAGTACCAGGTTCCTCTGTCCAGTGTCCACCAATGCTTGGACATATGTGAATAAATCATCTAATACTTTTGTTTACACGAAGTTTGAACCTGAGGCCTATGTTTGTCAATCCACTTCATTGACCACTAGACTACATCCTTGGGTTTTCGGCAATTGGCAATGTATAATTCACAACAAGGATCTTCTAATATAAACAAAAAATTTAATATAGAAAAGGGGAGAGTATTCCAGAATTATTTGGTTCAGACTATGTTAATTCCGCATTGGTTTCATATGGCATCTCTAAAAGTCAATAGTGGCTCCAACTGGACAGGCTCTGTCGTCTCATACAATTTACATCACTTCAATCTATGCCAAATGTTGCTGGACGTTAAGTAGAAAGCTGATTTGCCTAAAATGATTAATGTTTAACCCTCCACAGGTGCTATGACAATAAGAAGTATTTGGCAGAATGTGGAGTACAAAATTAATCCCACAATACTATTCTTTTTTGCTATCATCAGGGTCATTTGTAGACAATGTTGTTAAAAGGCCGCTTAAAGCATAGCTTAGGCCATAAATCTCACGAAGTTTAGGTTGACCTAACGCATGCATCTCTTTGTTTCTTCACTGATGGTCTCTGTCATTAAGAGCACATAACTATGCACTAGTTATAAAACAAAATGATAAATTAATGGTTAAGAAAATGTTATGAATAAATTTCAGTAATTAGGAGTAAAAAAGTAAAAACTAAATGTATGAGAACTAGTTAAAAACACAAAAATACATTGCTTCATCTAAACAAAACATTGAAATATTTTTCTACCTTGTTTGACATAATTTGAAGCGAATAACTTATCTATGGTTTTTTTCCATTCCTTTGTTTAGTAGATCCGTGGTTGTGTTGATAGTTACATTTAGAAGAACTTTAGAAACTAACCAAGCCTATCGAACCGAGCTTACTTGAACCAATTGTTAGATTTCAGGATAAGCTTATAGCTATACCAAATTTCTAAAACCTTTTTTCAAAAAAAAAAAAAAGGAAGAGGATATTGCTTGGGTTTTTTATTGGGTGTGTAGTTTAAAAAGCAAGAAAGAATTTTGGCACATAAGCTGATAACCATAGGTATGCACGTAAATATGACATGACATTGGTATAGCTATAAGAACAGGTCACTCCTATTCCTTGTTTGTTCTGTACGTAATATTTCTCTCTCACTAATGCACCCTTATCACCTGTTTTGGCATTTTCTGCTTTGAAAAACATTACTCAAACCTTAACATGAAGTGGACTTGATATCGAGGATTTCTGTAGTCAACCTGCACTAGTTCGGGATTGAGTGGTGGTGGCAGTTATTGTTGCTCAACCTAAAAATGGAAGCCATCTTGCATAGCCTATTATTTATACACCACAAAAGTAAAGAAGGCAATCACTATCCTTCTTCCTTCTAAAGTGAAAAAGTGAGTGTAATCACATTCATGAGATCAGACCAGATGAGATGGCAGCAAGAACATTACGGGTATACTGTCAATACAATTTCGCAGATCAGTATAGGAGCTACTGAAGTTTTCTCAACTCACAAAGGAGCATCCAAGTGGTGCAACCAATAGCTTTCCTAAAGCAAAGTCCCAACCACTGAAGTAAACCCACTGGGGGTACAACGGGGCCATTAATGAGAGCTTTTATGAAGGAAGCTATATCTTGGAATAACTATTTGTGTCATATCCTGTCGGATGTTCTCGCACTTACAAACAACAGAAGTACAATGAACAATCTCAGCTGAGACTTACTTCAAGATATGCATCAAAATGTAAATCTCATGATTTTTCTTTTTCTATTTACATTACTTTTAATGAATGCTATGGGAAAAAGACCATTACATACTTGAGAGTCAAATATCACACAAACACATCATAAGCAAAAATAACGTACCCATAAGTTGAGTGAGTGCCTTCATGGTACGTTTCTCAAGCTTGTCAAGTTTCTTTTGCACATCCCGTCGCAGGTCCCAATTTGGCTTCTTGGGGACAATATTTAGAAATGGATCCTGATAAAATTTACCCAAAGAAAAGTCATGACAGTGATAACAACTAATATGAATCTACAAATGACGAAGAAGACAGAAAGAAATATATAGTGCAGTTACTGAAGCACCTCTTTCTTCTCTTCGGGAGGAGGTAGAGTTACAATAGGATCTTCAAATTTTGGGAGTACTGGCGGAGCAACTTTGCCTTCTTGAAGCTGCTTGTCATGTGGCAGGTAATTGCGGAACTTCATTTGGACATCACTGTAATATATATCAACCAATCAATATTATGCCAAAACTAGTCCTGAATCAGTTATTGGTAAACTCACTTCACCTTTCTATTCACTAGTACACAACGACGACAACAACAACATATCCAATGAGAGCTCACAAGTGGGGTCTGTGGAGTGGGTGTAGGATCGTACACAGACATTACCCCTACCTTTGTGGGGCAGAGAGGCTGTTTCAGTTTTGGTTTGCTGTACAAAGGGGCTTCTTGCTGCTCACCCTATCTCTAAAGTAGGATTATACACTGCAATTATTACCACTAAATACAAAGACAGGAACAGAAGGAGGGACTTGAAACCTCTCCATTTTGCTTTATTCAGGGTAATTTTTTCAATTACATCAGGGAGAAAGGGATGATAAGCTACTGATAGAGTCTGAACCTTCCAATTCAACTGTGGAAGGCAGAGAGCTCACTAGGGCTTCAACCTCTATTCAGATCTACTCCGTTCCAATACGAAGGGATTTGTTTCTCATGGACTACGAAGCTACAATGCAAGGTATGAACTTTCCAATTAACATCCAATTAAACAAGGAAGAAAAAGGGATAAACAAACGTTCACTTCTTACTTTTCTTCTTCCTCTTCATTAGCGTTGTTAGCATCATTGTCAGGGGTTTGAAGAAGTTGTTGAGCTTCTCTGAGAGCTCTCAGCCTTTCCCTCCGCGCCGCTGCCGCCGCCTCTACGGCGTTTTCCTCCTCCGTCGACATTGATAATATGCTTATATTATCACTATGAAGATCACTATGAAGAACGCTCGCTGCTTCTGCAGAGTAAAAGAGACGGAAAAGTAGAAGGCGAAACAAATGTTTTTTCTTAATTAAGAAAAATAAATTATTAATAGGAGCTTAGAAAATAAAGCTCATTAGCCTATTAAAGATGAACAAAATTTTGAATATTTAAAATTATTTAGAGTTAAAAGTCAAAGATACATCTAAAATATCTCAATTTTTTGAGTTTCATATCTGGATTATCACCAAATATTTATGGAAACACACCTCGATTGAATAGTTTAGTTGCATTTTACAAATATTTTATGATAATTCGTGTATAAAATTCAAAAAAATTGAGATACCATTGGTGTGTTTTTTATCTTCCATAAAAAAATACATTGGATATAGAATTACAAACTTTATGTATATACTTATCGGTTTGGTTCAATTTTTTATTCGACTTATTTTTAATATAATCAAATAGAATATTATCAATCCTTTTTAACTTAAAACCAAATAAAATCAATTTATGTAGCCGATTCAATTTCTTTTTCAATTTTTAACCAAACTATGAAACACCCCTTTGAAGATTCGCTACAACATCACACACTTAACACTTCTTTTCTTTTTTTGCGTCCTTAAGAATTACATTTGCAAACTTCTTTCTCTATTTGGCAATTCTTGTAGACACATCAATTACTCTATAAAGTTTTTCATCCAAACTTCTTCCTTTGAATGAAATAAAGTATTAATAGTAAAATCTAATTTTATGACCAAAAAAAAAGTGTTACACTATATGGTCGAGACCATATAATTGCATCTCAATAAAATAACATTAAGGTAAGAAATGGTCTCATACACTATGCTACAACATCAAATTTCTGGCAATTTCCACTTTGGGGTAACAGAAAGCATGAAATAGTTTCAACTAATTGCCAGCCGTTGGAAAACCTTCTGTTTTAGGCATGTGTATGACGCAGCGCAAACAAGTCCCATTTTTCATCAGATCGAAAGCTGTGTTTATGTCCTCGAAGGGAAGATTATGTGTGATCAAGCCATCTAACTCGATTTCCTGCAAGCAAAACCTCACAATGGATTAATATTCAAATGTTGAAAGTCATCTTGGAGTAAATGAATGCAGTTTTAAGATTAGTGTAACAACCTACCTTCCTTAGGTACATTTCAACTAAGGAAGGAATTTCAGACTTTGGTTTCCATCCTCCGAATAGGGATCCTGTCAATGTTCTACCATTAAGAAGAAGTCCAAAATGAGCTGTTATCTCCGGCTTCAGCTTGGGTACTCCAAGTGTGACGGTCAAGCCCCATCCCTAACACAAAAAGGAAACGATAGAAAATTGGTGGGAAAAAGAGAGAAAAGCAGTCTGTGAGAATACTGAAGATTGCATGGAATAAGGTCTTGATACTTACATCACAACAAGACTGCAAAGCAGTGGTAACCATTCCTGTATCTCCAATACATTCAAATGAATAGTCTGCACCTCCATCACTTAGGCGTTTTATAACCTGGAGTGAAAAAGTATTCGGAGTTTATGAAAGGAAAAACATAACCTGAGCATGTATAGAACTAGTCCATTTTGAATGCTATTTACAAAGTAAAATGCAAATTTGTCCCGTATAAGAAGAACAAAATTTAGGTGAGGTTAGACGGGATTGCAGTGCATGACTCAACGGTTTAAGTGAATAGTATGATAGACAAAGATATAAGGTGTGATGTTGAAATTGAGTACTAAAGAAGTGTTATGCAATGCGAAGTTACTTTTCTAAGTGAGAGACAAGTTTTACAGAACATCTGTAATACCAGCATTTAAAGAAGAGCGATGTTGGATCTCTAATGTCCAACCCTCCATAAAATGAGTGTCGTACAAAGCGGATGTTTACATGGAAATGTGATCATGCAAGATTGACAAGGTAAAAGATTATAACATCCGGCAAATGTGCAAGTAGCACATGCAGAGGACAAAACAAGAGAAGGTCGTCTGGGATGATCTGATCGCGAACTATGTACACCTCTAGTGTACCAGTTTAGAAGTATGATACCAGAAGTTTAATAGGGAGGGAATTAGCATAGGTCGTTTTGGGTTTGAGAGAGGCGTCTAGCACTTGATAATGGAACTAATTTCTCTCTTCTCGTCAATCAGACCTAAACAGTACGTAGAAGGAAATTGTCTTTATAGACCAACACCACTCAAATGTAGAGGCAAAAAACCCATATAGGCGATACCAACTAGTTGGATTAGAGAATAATCATATTGGTAAACTTACATTAAGTCTAGTATTTGCTAAAGGTCTTCTTAATTTATTTAGGGATTTGCACCAAATAGAAATTAGAAAACACAGAAAACTTCTAAGATTAGATAATCCACACATCGTGCGTATTTCAATGGAACATATCCAAATACAGAAAAATGGATACTGAAAATTCATATTATTAGCCTAACTAGCATGATACTGAGATGTAGTAATTGTTGTTGTAATGCTCTTCAGACAGCTAACATGATTGGTAAAAATCGTGATGAAATATCTGGGATAAAGAAAGAAACTAATTACAAGCTTTTGATGTACACTTCATGAAAAGTAAAACACCTGTGGAATGGGTTCATCAGTATCGTTTGGGTTCACAAAGTCCGTCACTCCAAAAGCCTTTGCTGCACAGGATGGCAAGAACATTAATAATCTAAGAGAACTTTCCAACTGTTGTAAAATGTCTGTCATGAGATACCTCTTTCGCATTTCTCTTGCACCATATCCACGCCAATAATCTGAGATGCTCCCCGCATTTTGGCACCTTGTGCTACCTATTAACACAATATCTAAGCATTTTATAATTTATCATTGTCAAGTTTTTCCAGGAAACAGTTAGCCCATACTATGCTAAATCTTCAGCTTGGATCAATGCACTTACAGAAAGGCCTACAGTCCCAAGACCAAAAATGACCACCTTTGATCCTTCAGAGATATTTGCAACCTTCCAAGCCGCACCCAGACCTGATAATTGCATATCAATTATGAGGGCCCCAAAATGCTTCATTTGGAATGTTCTGAATGACAAGTTAACATCATGGATTGCTAAGCTATACAGAGATAAATAAGTTAAGAATGAACGTAACATCTGAGAGCTGAAGGAGGACTAAACCATTTGAAAAAAACATTTCAAACAATAGACAGAGTTAAGTAAATGGGTTGTCTTTCAGCTCAAACCTATCCTTTTCCATGTGAATAGGTTGAGCATCTACAGTTAAGTAAAACCATACACGTATGACGATGAATTGAGAAAACTATTTCCATAAGAAGAATAGCCAAATTCGATCATCAGGTCAAGAGACTTTTACAACAAAAGAATCTTGAAAGTAGTATAAAAAGATCAGTCGCGATTGAATTTAACAGCATTCCACAAATTACCTGCTGCCGCTCCACAACTAAGGAGGCAGATTTTTTCTAAAGGCGCAATCGGACTAACCTTGACCGCACAACCAGAGTGTACAACTGTGTATTCACTAAAACTTGAAACAGCACAATAATGATAAACTGGCTTTCCTTTTATAGAGAACCGCGTCTTTTCATCACCATGCATAACACCATCTCGTTTCAATCCAACAACTTGGCAAATGTTGCTTCTTTCTGAGGTACAATGTCTGCAACTCATGCATTCCCCAGTAAACAAGGTAAGCACATGGTCTCCTTCTACAAATTCAGTCACTCCTTCCCCAACACTCTCAACAATCCTGCAAAATTAGTAACAAGAATGAAGCTTGATTCTCTGTTCAGAAACGACAAACTATTGAATCTGTCAGCCATGTCTGTTGCATTCCAAGGTGGCAACAGAAGTTTGCAGGATGTTCATTTTACACTACTGGGGACACTAGGTGATGCCACAGTCTATGATGGAATGCTCTTCTTATGGACAGAGCATCTGATAAGTAAGTCAACTAAGACACTTTTGGTGATGAAACCAATATACATCACGTGAGAAATTAAATGATTAGATGCTTGACAAATTGAGAACTCCAAAACAGAATAACATTTGTACTTTCTTACAACATGACCATTAGTCCCTCGGGAAGAAGCATCATCACTTCAAGACATGTAACCAAACTATGAATTATCTCTTAAAATTTTGAGTATGCATTTAATGACTTCTTATCAGAAGCAGGATACATGCTTAAACTACACAGAAGAAGCATTATCGTTCAAGTAGAAGTAAGAGGTATAGAACTAACCCTGAAGCTTCATGACCAAATATCCGAGGATATATAGAAGCCTGAGCCTGGAAAATGGCAGCAAATTTCACAAATGGGCGTTAAAATTTGAAGAATAAGAAAGTAATTCTGGTAGATTCCTCAGAAAAGAAAAAAAAAAACTACCAAAATGAGAAAAAGACATAGCGAAAAAGGGGGCCAAGATTGAGCATTTTGTACTGTGACATATGCCCCATCCCGTGAAACTTCAGGATTTTACTTAAGGAAACCGAAATGAGATAGAATTGAACTATTTTATTCAGAAAACCTAAATGAGATTCAGATGAAGCTGCAATCTTATAAAGCTTGGTAGTTTTTAACCTAAAACCCTCACTATATCTCTAAGAAAGCAGCTCATCTCCAGTAGGTGATTCTTCACATCTATCCTAGCCTTGGTGGACAAAGTTACCTAGTACCTGTTGCCAGTGGCAGGTATCCCATTAAATTAGTCAAAGTGCACGAAAGCTTGCCTAGGAACCATGGTCATCAAACAAACACACACAAAAAGAAGGTCCAAGATCTACGTACATGAAACAGCAGGTTAACACAGTCCCAAACCAGCATTAGACATTTAAGTGACACCTAGTATATGCAATCCTAAAATTGGGACGTCTAGTTGACCAGTTGGGGAAAATTTTCAACCCCAAAAGAGAAAATTTTGAGATAGAGCAAAGATCAAACCTGTGACAACCAAGCATTGACATCGCTACGACAGAGAGAAGAACAGACAACCTTAATACGAATCTCCATTGACTGAGGTGGACTCAATTCCACCTCCTCTATCACCATTGGTTCTCCCAGTCCCCATGCCACAGCAGCTGAATGAAATGGATACAGACAAGTAAAATTAAATGGGGTTCATTCAAAACCAGATTCTTGGTAAAGAGAGAAGAAGAAAGCGAAAAAGAAAAGAAAGGGTATTCAAAGTTTCAACCTTTGCAGGTGATGACACCAGGCTCTTTCTTTTGCACTGAATCAGTAAGGGACATTTTGTTGAAATCTTCCTACTTTTACTCGAATCAAATGAAGGAAGAATTTGGACTTTAGCTTTTGTAGAAAGAAGAGTAGATGTACCGTATTTGATTTTTATTTTTTCTGGCAAAAATTAAAATAGGTAAATCGACTAAATCATATAATAATATTTGGTTCTTTAGGGAAAAAAATTTATCAACACTTCCACGTAACACCTGATTATTTCATCTCCAAAAAGTTGGTGGGTGGGTGGGTAGGTAAAGGCTGTGTTGTTAGGTAGTTTGGGTTGGTTGGTAACAACAACTATATGGTGCCTCCATGTCTTGGCATCCCCAATTCCAAGTACACTATTTGACTTGAGTCTTGAATCTTTTGGATAAAAATTGTCTAACTATGATAATTTTTTCAAAATAAATAGTAAATATAGTAACGATCATAGAGAATACATAGATATTAGTTTACAATTAAGTCATAACTGAGTCAAGTTTCCAGTTTTGGTTCAACAATATTAACACTTTCATCTCTCAATATTCGGCTAAGCTAAACAAATTCTTTTCTAAAACTTTTTCAAGTTTACAATTCCGATGAAAATAACTGAAAAGAACGAGATGTGAGGGCCTCGTTGTAAGCAATACCTTCAAAACATTTCCGTCCAATCCAAGAAATCATCACTATTAACTCACTTCTAGTAAAATGAGAATTTATCAATGCCATGTAGCGTAACAATTCACAAGTTCATCATCTGAATACAAGAATCATTTTTGCAACAGACAAGCTACGAGAAAAGCTTCCTACCCTTTTGAGAGTAAGAAAATTACCTTCATTTTACACCTTGCTTTCTGAGTTCAAATCCCAGAAATTATGGTTTTTCAAATGGAAATAACTTAATAATGTTACTGTAGAAATGCAGAGCGCCACGATGAGCAATACATCACAAGTCACTAACATGTCACTATAAGAGCTGTACAAGATGCAAAGCAAAGAACCTATAAGGTGGCCTTGCATGAAGCTTTATTATGTCCTGGTTCCTTACACTTGCTGCAAGTTACTGTCCTCTTATCTGGGTCTACAGTTTTGGTTTCTTCTGTTTTTTCCTCTACTGGTGATTCTGGAGGGCAAGGGGGTAGCACATCCACAGTACCTGACTCGCCATCTTCTTCAACTGATGTTCCAATCCCAGGTATTGGGTTAACAGACGCAGAATATGTATAAAGGTAACTTTCAACTGTGAAGTAACTCGAGCAGTAATCATATACACATTTACCAATAGAGTTGAACACAGCCACCGCATGGCAGCAAGGCAACCCACTTTGTTTCCACTCCAAACACGTGCACTCGCGGTTTTCAATATTCACAACGTGTGTCATCTCATCATGAACTTCAAATAAGACATCAGAAGAGATTAGAACTTTCAGACCATGGGCTTTAGCAGCTTCTTTCTGTATCTTTCTCTCTTTTGATGGAGTAAGTTTGGTGGACCAATTACTTGACTCCAATTTGCGATGATCTATTAGATCACCGAGCATACACATTAAGGCTTCTATCTTTTGCATTATTGTTGATCCTCGACAATCCTCAATCAACTTGGAGTACAGTTCTGCAACATTTTCTGTGACATAATTATAGTGCTGACCCTTAAAAGACAAACTCGTCCAACACTCGGGCTCAAGCTGGTTCAACCAATCATATGTGTGCGAACATATCTGTTTAATTTGCTCAGTGGAACTTTTAAAACCACTAAGTCGGACTGCATGAGCTGCAGCGAGGAAAATTTCAGGCAAAACAGCTCTCCCATCACCATGGAATGGACCCTTCATATTTCTCTTGAAGCTTTCCAAAAGATGAAAAATGGAATAGCCATGAGTAGCATTCTCGAACACCTCAAGCACAGAGTTCTTTAAATTCTTCTCTCGATCAGAAATAAAAGTTATAGAATGAGAAGTTGATAATGCAGATTTTAGTTGCTCCAAAAACCAATGCCAACTATCATGATTTTCAATATCTATAACTGCAAAAGCAACCGGAAAGAAGCCATCATCTGCATCAATCCCGGTTGCTGTCATAAGAGTCTCCTTGTACTTTGATCTTAGAGATGTAGCTTCAAGGAAAATAAGGGGTCGGCAACCATGCTTGAAACCATGTATTGAGGCATGAAGTGAGAAAAAGAAGCGTTGTAGTCTTTTTTCATTGTCTAGCACTAGCTTAATAACAGTTCCAGGATTAGTATTTACCACCTTTTCGCAGAACCAAGGCAACCTGTTATATGACTTTGTGTATGAACCTTGAAGTTGCTCCTTGGCATCTTCCATCCCTCGCCACACTTGTGAATATCTCAATTTAATCCCAAAGTCACGCAGAATGCTTTTAGCGATTTCCCTGGGTTTGTCATTTGGAGAATCTCGTAACCTTTCCTTGATAATACTTACCAACCAATTCCTTGTACGATGAGAAGACTTCCAGGATTTGCCTTCACATGTATGCAAATCATTATACTTTCTGATCCTAAATGTTTGAGCATCAGGGACCCTAGATGCATGAATTTTCCAAGAACAACCCTCTATCACACATCTGCCACTTACACGAGTAGCATCATTTTTCTTCAACTTGTAGACAAAGCGATGAGCAACAGCATACTTTTGCAGTGCAGCCCGGAACTCTTTCACACTACTAAAATCCTGACCAACACCAGTAATACCTTCTTTCCAAGTGGCAACTAACTTCTCTGGCAGATCTTCATCGCGCAAAGAAATTGGAGAGGAACGGTCAAAATTATCAGGCAATTGAACACCATCTTCATCCTTCACCATGTCATTTTCCACCATTCCACCAGTTGAACTTCGACTTTTCTTCTTTCGCGATTTCTCCTTAGAATCATTATCGGCCACAACAATGGTTGGACCATTGGCACCAATTTTCCAGGAAGAAGTGCGCCTGCGCTTCTTCACGGTATCAGCAGGGGTAGCATCATAATCAAAGCTAATTGGGCTCTGGGCAGTACTATTAACAGCAGTACGTGAACGTGGAGCATAGTCTGAATCATCCTCAGCAACATGGCCAGAAGAAGGGTTTGATGAAGTAGTGGCCTGACTGGGGCTTTCAGCTGACACCTTAATAGCTGGTTCCTGGCAGCTGATATGTACATCGACCAGACAATCACTTTGAATAGTTATAGGAGAGGCAGCAGTTGTTTGAATAGTCGTTAGCGGGATGGCCGTAGAGGGTGTTGTACTCAGTCCGCCAGAATCAGCAGCAGCTGCAGGTGTGCCATGATGGTTTACATTCTCAGCCAGTTTTAAGCCAATTGTCCTGCAAGTGTAGTTGATTGCGATACAAAGCAGAATGTCAATTATACATGCACTACCAGTGATGTGCGGTGACTACCCAATTTGCTTTAGATGTAATATAGAGTGGCTGGCAACAGGCTCGTGTCACCAAATCACATTTATCAATAAGCAAAACTAATGTATATGCATAATTAAATCACAGTAGAGTTAATACCTCTCAGTGTCCACGTTCAATGCATCATGATCAAAACCTTCCTTCCCGCTGACAAAAATCTCAGCTGTAACAGAATTAGCATGAAACTCAACCATTCTTTTGAAGTCCTTCTCACTCCTTAAATTAATAAGAGTTTTCCTATTTCTTGGAAGAAAATACTTAATTGACACTGTCATAAGCTCCAGATTACACATCTCTGCCAATTTTATCTTGAGATCATCAAATGTAGTATCTTGGTTAATATTGACAGCATTTGCCTCTCCTCCATTGTATGACAAGTTACCATCGGCATCATTCACAAATTCACCACCAGACTGACAAATTAAAATAAGCTTTCCCTTCACCATGACATAGATCTTCAAAGGCCAACAGGAAAAAAGGTCAGGAAAAGAAAAACTTGAAAATGAGCCAGTGTCAATATTCCTCTAGTAAAGTTATCTTATTTCATTCAGCATGTGAGATGCCACAAGTGGGGCCCGGGGAAGGTGGTGTGTACACAACCTTAACCCTACCTTGTGAAAATAGAGAGGTTGTTTCCAATAGACTCTCGGCTAAAGTATCAAAAAACAAGTATGTAAAGCAAATATAGTAGGGGAAAAGCCAAGCTGAAAACAATTAAGAGAGAACAAGTGGAAGCAACAAGTAAAATGAAAACTAAAGCAGCGGAAATAACGTGTTATATTAGAACTTTACCAAAAAAATATTAGGAAAGTAATAATAACGATACTGATAAGGGAACTAGACAATGCTAGACCACCTACGGACGGACCACTTAAAAACCACAAGAAACTCTTGGTAGGCATTTGGCCATAGATCCAAATATTTTTCACTTTATTTGGAATTTATGAAATTGAAATTGAAGATATAGTTCTGTTTGGTTATACTTTTTGCAAAACATATTTGAAAAATGTTCATACTTGAATGTACTTAAATACAACTTAACAAGTAAAAAGAGAGTTGGAAAACAGGTGATAAGCTGTTTCCCAAATTTGAAATACAACTTCAAGTGGAATTTGGAATTTTCATGGCCATCAAGCGCTCTTGCACCGAAGATGAAGGAGGCTAAGCAATCTACCGAAGGTGTGGAATGTAAAATACATCGGTAAGGGAGCATTCTGCCTTAGAGAAAAGCTTCCACGCGAGCGGTGGTGGACGAAGCGGAAGCGAGAATGTTGGCTTGAGTAATGCAACCATTGGTGAGAATTTTTTTATTTCTATTTCAAAAACTCACATATCCAAAAGGTGCAAGTTGCAGAGAAGAGGATGTTGAGATGGATGTGTGGACATCCCAGGGGTGATAAGATTAGAAATGAGACCATTCGAGAGAAGTTAAAGTTGGCCTCTGTGGCAAACAAGATGAGGGAAGAGAGGTTGCGATGGTTTGGGCATGTGCAGAGAAAAAGTACCGACACTCCTATTAGGAGGTGCGAAAGGTTGGATTTAGGGGGTACATGGAAAGGGAGGGGTAGAGGTAGACCAAAAAGTATTGAGAGAGGTGATTAGACAAGATATGGCGAAACTTCATCTAACCGAGGACATGACCTTAGATAAAAAGGAGTGGAGGTCACGTATTAGGATAAAAGGTTAATAGGCTTGTAGGAGTAGGATGACGAGTGGTCTTGTTATATAGTAGGTTAGTAGGATTAGTCATATCTTTATATCTTATGTTGTTAATGCTTGGCTTATATTTGTTACTTTTATTGTATCTATATATTATCATTGGTTTTCCACTTCAGTTGGTTTCTTTTTCTCATATCTAATACTCCCTCCGTCTCAAATTAATTGAATTTTTTAGACTTTTTTCAATGTTTAAAATAGTTGAATTGTTCAAAGTTTTAAAAGAATATTTGAAACTTTTTCCATATTTGCCCTTTCATTTATTGAAGTTTTATATTTTTTACGAGATAAACTACACAGATCGG
>JAABOM020000096.1:20970637-20992160 GCA_011800125.2 Solanum clarkiae | reverse complement strand
CCAACTTAAATTAGAGACATAATTTATGAATTGTGTGTGTCTTCTTACTCACACAAAGAATACATTGATATATATATTACATATGGGCCCAGGCCTTCTACATAAAAGGACTAAAAAGAAAACTAACTACATTCTAACAGTTTCAAATGTAGCAAACAAAACTTCATTGGCCTAATTTGAGACCTTATGATAAATTTTGACTCTATCGAACAAACTTATCAAGATAAAGAATAGAAAAGGGCCATTAGATTTATTTGTGACCTCTGAGAAGTTATATGAGGTGAAAATCTCACGTATCTATAATAGCGATAAGCGCAGTGATGTTATCAATCAAGTATTATTCTGAAGTTCAAATGAAGTGAAACTATTCCGGAAAAAAGAGAATAATTTTTATGGCCAAATTGGTCCTTAATAAGTACTTAATTGAAAAATGAATTTAATGGAAACCTTGAGTGACTCAACCAGCGAAAGCTGAACAGAAATGTTTGCAAATGTTTTGGAGCCCAGGCACGAGGTTTTCTAAGATATTCTAATTATTTTTTCTAGCGTGTTATGGTGATTCTCAATTCCTTTTTGAAAACTTCAATAGGATCCCCTTCTTTGGCGATAAGGCTTACCAGTAGATTGACTACTTTCACCAATCCCTGATTCTTCCTTTTCCTTTTTCTGATAAAAAGGGGAACCCGCAGCCGCCATCCTTTGGGTGCACACAGGATAAACCTATGCTCCTATGCAATAGCTCGCAAACCACATAGGAGAGATAACTCCCACTAGGCAAGCTCGATGTGATGAGCTCGACCTAGAAGGCCCCTTGCTTTTGCTGGCAAGGGGTTTCAAACTTGAGACCTCCAACATGGAGGTCTCAAGTGCAAACCACTAAGCCACCCCGAAGGGTCAATCCCTGATTCTTCCTCTCGCATCAATTTGCATCAGATAATGAGCCCATGTGAAAACTCTCTCTTTTATTGGTTTCAAATAGGTAGGCTATCATATTGAATCGAAATTGGCATGCAGGCACTCCTAGAAGAAACTAATTTTAAAAAAAATTACATGCAGATCTGGATGTTTAGTTTTAAGCAAATCTGTAGTGGCATTCCAATAAAAACAGTTGCAAAATCACAATCTTACATTCTTCCAATATTTACTTTGCTCCGTATCTACAGAAATATGCTTCTCACATAACTGCACAGAAGCGTTTAGCGGGGTAACCAAAGTTATGTATGAAGAAAATTCAAATCTTGTGAATAGTGGAAAGTTATGTATGCTTTAATTTTTTAGCTCCTCTAGAGGGACAATATTAGTTTTAAAAAAAGGACAAGCTTAAAAAATTATCGCAAGTAGAAGATATCGCAGAATATTTACTCTCCTTTCTTTTTTGTTGAATATGTAATAGAGAATCTAAACTTTTTAAATTTCACTTTCTGCAATATAGAACTTAAAGGAAAAGCAACATCATCATCAAAAACAACAACATACCAAATGTACTCCCACAAGTGGAATCGGGGGGAATGTAGGATGTCCGCAAACATTTCTCTGCCTACGTGGGAAAGACAGATTGTTCCCGGTACACCATTGACTCAAGTGAAGTATAATTCAACCACAATTTTACACTTTTTTTCATTTTCCTTTTAAGTAGATGGAAACTTGAAAACGATTCATGATGCAACTACAAGAAAAATAAATTATAGGCAAGTTTCACTGTATTCACCATTCAGCTGATTAAAAAAAAAACAACTCTTATCATGTCTGGATTGTATAAAACAGGACAAGACTAAAACTTTATCCATACAAATACATAACACAAACAATTCAAAAGCAAAATTCAGCCCCAGCAAGTTGGTTCCCTTCAAGCAGAATCTTCCGACAATGTAAGACAGCAAAACAAAAACAAAAAGAATTGCAAATTTTCTGCAGTTATTTATACAAATGAAGAGATAAGAGAGAGTAAACAGAACACGATAAAGTTACCTGGACCTGTAATTTAGGAGAAAAGAGACGGAATTTGAGTAGAAAGGAAGACGGGACTGAGAAGTGAAAGAAACCCTATAATTTGGGGTAGTTTTTGGATTACGCCTAAAATAGGAGAGTGCATGGGTAATGGGACAATACAAAAGACGAGGGGGACTTTCGGATAAAGTATTAATTTGTGGGGCAAAATGTATAAATCGATTAGTTAGCGGGGCAAGATGAAAAATATTAATTAAGTACATGAAGTAAATGTATATTTTCCACTGGAAAAAAAAATCAACCGTCATAATTTAATAATACAATACTCCCTCCATCACTTCTAACTTGTTTAAATCATATTGCAAATACATTTTATTTACTTTTGTGTACAAAAATAAATAAATAAAATATATATAGATGTGTGTGTTAATATTTTACTCTCAATATTAACTGTTTATTTTCAAAAATTTAATTAAATATTAATTAATTTAAATATTATGATAAAATACTTATCTCTCAATAATTATTTTTACGGAGCGTATAAAATTCATATTAAATAATTAAAAGTGAATAGAAAAAAAAAATAATAACATCAATAATACACACTCAGGCTCATTTTAATTTTTTGTTTAGGATAGGGATTTGTGGGAGAAGGGTTTGATTCGGAGTAGTGAGCTGGGACAGAGGTAGAGTAAAAAAATTTAAATTTTTTTTTTAAGGGGGTGGGTCTGGTGGATGGGTCTAGATACGAGGTTTGGGATAAGAAACAACAACAACAACATACCAGTGAAATGTTTGGGATAAGAAAAAATTGTTATATATTGAGGTCAAAGAAAAGTTTTAGAAAAATACTTTTTTCTATTTTTTGGAGGAAAAGTTTGAGGAAAATAAGTTATTTGACAAATATTTTTCAAAACATTTAAGTCAATCAAACATAAAAAAAAATTAATCGTTCGTACCAAAGACGCTCTTACTTTATACTCCTCTATTCACTTTTTCTGTCACATGCCGCACGTGTTTTAAGAAAGCCAATTTGACTAAACTAAATTAGATAAAATTTAACAAGTAAAAAGTGAATGTCGATTTAAAAGGAAAAGGGAAAAAGAGAAGGATCAAGAGGCCAAGAAATGTTAAAAGGTGGCTAAGCAAATGGCTTTTACAAACACACCCAAGTTAAACTAAAAGAGCAAAGGTCCATGTACGTAAAAATGATTTACAAGAAACACAAATACAGCATCATGTGAAATGAAAATGTTGCAGGAATGAATACGATAAAAGATAAGAGAAATATGTCTTTCACCATTCGAATTAGTTTAAAAACAAACTAATTGTTATCCGCAACTCATCTTTCATAATATCAAATGACAAGAGTTGTCCTCCTTGTAAACACCAAGAGGACAGCCATGCACCGATAGAAGCACTTCTCCAGTCTTAGGAAGCCTTAGAGTTTTGGGTGTCCTCCCAACAGATAACGGGTTGCTAGCAACAACAACAACACATCCAGTGAAATCCCACAAGTGGGGTCTGGGGAGGGTAGAATGTACGCAGACCTTATCACTACCTCATAGAAGTAGAGAAGCTATTTTCTGAAGATAATGGGTTGCTAGTCACCTGTAATTACGAAATACTAAGAATATGGATACTGGCATATACACTAGTCAACATTTCAGCTACTTGGCTTCATTTTCAGGGAAGTCATCCTAAATGAACAGTAGTCCCAATATTAGTTACTGCCATTTTTCAATGCTTCATGCTTCTGGGTATACACGTTACATAAACGATTCCATCCAAATGCGTATTAGAAGGTACTGAATGACACATTCATCCATAAATACAGAAATAAAAGATACAGCAAAAAGGTATTAACTCTGTGAACTGAGGAAGTAATTTGAAGCTACATACACCAGGAGTTTGTAGAGTATCCTGCAGCTCAAACATCTGAGTTTCATATGGGTCCTCCAAAACCTACAAATGTAAAATGATAAACAAGGAATAAGAAGGAAAGAAAGCATTAAAAGAACCCAAGGGAGTCACAAGTTCAAATTCCATTGGAGGCAAAAACACTAAATTTCTCCCTTCATATCTAAGCTCTGGTGGACAGAGTTACCTGGTACCTATGTTGGTTAGTAGGTATTCAAGGAATTAATCGGGTGCACATAAGTGGCCCCGGATACCAAATTATTATTTTGAAAAAAAGAACAAAAGCATTCAAATATATTACAGATCAGAAGGTCACACCAGTTGATCCATCAAAAAAAATAGGGAAGAAACTACAATTGGAAACTTCTACAGGAGATAAGCCGGTGCAAAGGCCACAAATGACTTTAACCTCCCCTCACCTCCACAAGAAAATTGAGAAAAGAAATTTATTAAAAAGAAGGTTTTCAGACGTACCAACTAGTTTTCTTATTTCCACAAGTTAAAAGCTAGAAATTATCAATCAAATCGAAGAGTGTGTATGCAACCAAAGCAACTTGAAGTATGGTATTGCAAGATCAATGGCATGACAATTGACCACTAAAATTGTTGCAAATAGTAAATGAACAGCATTGCATACGAATTGCTTGATCTGCATCTTTTCAGCACCAAAGAGAGTAGTTTTAACTGTCAAATTCAGGTAAAGCAAGTGAGAATAAACTTGAGCACCATGATAAACTTGATTCAATCATGATAAATTCATGAAAATCCAAAAAACAGGGACAGAAAAGATGAAGCAAAAAATTAGACCGAATGTGCCTTTTATAGCAGTTCAGCAGTCATTATCATGCCGGCCAGGGATAGAAGAACATTCAAATACTGTCATTCCATGTAACTCACTTATAGTAGGATGAAGAAGATTATTAGGGTCTATATATTATAAACGTTGGCGTATGTATGTATCTTGTTAGTTATAATCAATAGCAAAGATTTAAGCATTTGTGTTATTACGTAAAACATTTAATAATTTATATATATTCATTCTTATCTTAGAAAATATTAAAAGAATATTATACATACAACTGAAAAAAAATTAATTATTAGTTTATAATTAGTTATAATATTTTTTAAAAAATTATAGAAAAAAATATATAAAAATATTAAACAAAAGTAAGAAAAAATAGCTTTATACCACCAATTCTATTGACCCAGCCGCCCTCCCTACTCCACTCGCCAACCCCCAATATCTCATTAAACTTACAAGAAAAATAATAAAAATTTGCCCAAATAAGTTTCTAGATACAATGGCTCTTCAGTTTATGCCACCAGTCAAATCTCCCAACCCCGTGCTCACTGAAAGTGATGAGACTGAGCCATCTCTTCCACCAATTGCAAAAATAAACCCAAGTGACAATGGTACAGCTAGAGCTGCGCTACTGCTCCAAATAAACCTCAGTTGATGTTGCCAGCATTCTCATGAGCTCAGTTGCAGTTCTTCTTGCAATTATCATAATATATTGATGACCATTTCTACCTTGTCGCATCATTTTGTACAATTTGTTTTGCCATTCAAACCTCTGGTGATTATGGAGTCGCACATGATGATCGTGGTAGTCTCGGATCGACTCGTTTAACACGGGATTGTTTCCTTCTATTAGCAGAGAGCTTATTGTTCCTTACTATTCGAATAGTGAGCCTGCTAGTCGACATTCTTCTTATTTAAAAATCTATTAACAAAGCACACCAAAATATATTCCTAATCCTCCGGTTAGCTTTACTTATAGCTTTACTTAGGAAATATGTTCCCATAACTTCTGGTGCAATGCATGTGTTCCCATAATTTCTGGTGCAGGAAATTGAAACCAAGTAGCTGCAAGACACTTCTATCATGACATGAACAAAAAGCAGCAATACAAAATGGAAAATAAAGCACACTGCTTCAAATATAATTTCAGAAATTAAAAAATATATGGCAGTTTCTACTCTAGTAATTCAGTGCCTCAAATAAATGAAACTGCAATCTTTTTCCTACTTTCAGCCTATTTTGTTTTCAAATATAGATGATAAACTTTTTGTACATATTTAGCATAGTTCAGCGATTAACTGACAGTACTACATGGTAAGTTGAATAAAAAATAATACCTTCCTCCTTGGATAGTATATCATCTTCCTTTTCCACTTGATGCTTCTTCCTTTTCCACTTGATGCTTCTCCAGGTTAGCATTCTCTGTAATTTTTTTACTCTGTTTGAAAGGTCTTCCTCTTCGTTTGGGCATTGATCGGAGAATTCTTCTGCCAACATTTTTCTTCACTAATAATTTTGACTCATCTAGGACTTACTCGTGACAAACCACTTATTACATTTTGAATCAATTTTCAACAAATACTCATGAAAAAAATTGCATGAATTATAGATCAGTCACAGTCACAGTCACAACCTCAATAAAAGGGGTAAGGGGGTCGGATGTACGCCGCCTGACCCTATGTTTAAAAACATAGCGCGACTGTTTTCGGATGACCCATAAGTAACAACCTCAATATTAATCTAAATTTTGCTATTTATTTCAGTTGATAACAAGTAATGAATTCAAAAAATTGTACCTTCAACTTGATTTCGCCGGAGACAGTGGTGTCTATTGGCCGCGTAAAATGCCGTATTTCAGTTGATCACTAGTAAATTCAAAAAATTGTACCTTCAACTCGATTTTGCCGGAGACGGTGGTGTCTATTGGCCGCGTAAAATGCCGGTGGAGAGAATAAAACTACGGCACAGAAGTAAAAAACAAGGCAATCACTAACCTTTTTCCAATTCGCCAAATTCGAGTGAGAATTCCTACTCAAAATCTTCTCTACAAACGGTAAAGGAAGGAATAATCATTTTGGGAACCACCTATTAGCAGGGGATTATCTGAACTTTCTTTACAAAAAGTTATGTTATTTATATATAATAAAAATAGCTTTTTATGTATATATAATAAAGATAATATACGCCAAACTTCAAACCCCTCTGAGAAAAAACTCCCGACTTTATGAACAGGCTTTCCCTCATCATTAGTACTAATTACCACGTATGATTCCATCAATTTCTTTTTGTTATGAAGTAGTAATTCATATTATATATCATAATCAGTACATTTTGTCATTTATGTACAAACAGCAATTACTACAGTATGTTTTTGGTACAGTGAAGCTTTAAGTTGTACAATTATTTTGAGAAAATAACACAAAAGGGTCCCTTATAGGGAAGTAAAAACAAATGCCATTTTCATCTCTCGTTTCTTGAAATCCTCAAGATTTTAATCTCAGCTGCTGCAACTACCATACTTCACAGCTCAAATAAAACATCGAAATATCTTAGCCTCAGCGTGTACCAACTTGTAATACAGCGCTTTTCAAAGTAAATTGACCCATTTTTAAAGAAAAGTGTACTCTAGCATTGCAAGAAGAAATCTAACATCTCTTAATCTGATTTGAGGTAGAATTTCAAATATAACACAGGTAAGAATAATTATGGAACAGATGGGAACAAACATTAAAAGGCCATTGTGAATACACAGCACAAACTATTCAAAAGCAGGAACAGCCCAACAAGCTAGGGTGTGTATCACCATCTTGTGAGAGCAGCAGGCCAGACAACAATCTGGTTCCCGCCAAGTAGATAGCTTCTGCTTCAACTTCCCTTTAATAAGGGACAGCACAGAGTGCAGAAATAATATCAATCAACAAGGCAAGTACGCACTCATAAGAAATAAGGTACTCCTGTCCTGGGTCCTCGCATCTGGTTGTTTTCTTCAGTTTCAGTGAAGAACTTCACCTCTCTCTCCTGATAAAGCAAAACGAAAATAAGAACAAAACAGATTTTATGAAACACAACAACTGACAGCAAAAATTCCATATATAGAAGATGTTGTAAGGAAAGAGGGAAATGAAAACATATATAAAGGGCATAAATAATAAATAAAATTAAAAAAAATACAAAGAGAAGCACTGCTAACACAAGACGTTCCAAAAGCTGGAGTTAAGATCATAGAACAACTGCCCGTGGTGAATGCTCTAAACAGAAACTGCCTAAAAACTTCATGTTTTCTTCATCTTCCTTGCCACAAAGCTAAGCCAGTACAACTATACAGTTCCACTCCCTGCTTAGTACTTCAAAATTTATTTCTATCCTCATTCAATCACATTGAGAATGAACCATCAACTCTTCTACGAAGTCCACGCAAGTACAAGTCCAGTTGATTTGTCTATCCCTGTTTCTAGTGTATAGTGGTAAACAAATCTTACAAAAATCTCCTATATCAAACATGATTCGCCAAGCGAGACCAAAAAGCAGCTCAACGAGGAGCTTTACAGAAGGAACAGTCAGCTCATTATCCCTCGCATCACACTTCCCAACCTTTTATACTGGAACATGGTACTTTCTAGATCATTAAGAATTTAAGAGGATTTCTATTTTTGATTTAAGCATTTAACCATTCCTTTGACACATTCCATCAATGACCATTAAGAAAATAAAGCCAGTAAAGAAGTTCTAGAGATAAACACCCTTCTATGATCCAACTACCGAAGCAAACTTCATGTAACCTAATGTAACCCATACCATGTTGAATCAAGTCGGTTGCAAGATCAATTTTAAAAATTAAAAAAAATTAGGTAATCATCACTTTGAATTACAACGATCGGCAGAATACATAATCAAACAGAAAGGCATTACTAGGTAATCCCGTTATTTCAGGAAGGCTAACTACAAGTTGAATAAGCATGAAAAAAGGGCAAAAGTACCATATTCTCATTGAAGCTCAATATTGAAGCAACATTTCCGCAACGATAACAGTAGTTGGGAGCAGACCAAACCTTCATAGTATAAAGGAAAGGGTGACACACTAAATATATATTTACGACATGTTTAAAAGAATGTCCATTCAACATGCCATAAAAAATATATTACTCGGTACTCACAGTAACAAGTCCTTTGTCCTGGAACATGTACTTCAGACCTTCCTGGACAAGTTGGTGAGCCCGGCAAACTAGATCCAACTTATTGATGTGATTAAACTGTAAACATGGCATGAGAATATTGTTAGAAAAGGATATATAGTATTATCTAACATCTTTAACCCACATACCTCCGTGGTGACCCTGGATCCAAACAGCCAACCTGCTCCTCGAGGACTTACTGCCCATGTTTCAATATCTTCAGGGTCACTCCACATAAGATCGCAAAAAGGGCCTTCATGGGGAATTTCACAGTTACGGTCAATGACCCTGATCTGCGTGTCATAAAAAAAAGAAGCCATATGAGTTCTTTGTTTGTTTGTTTTTTAGCTTAACCAAGAAATCCATTGTTTCTTGATTCAAAACTCAGCGGATAACCAAGAAGCAATGGTATTTCTTTATGATCCCACATATTGATTACATTGTCAAAGTGAAGATATATCACATATATAAACTTAAACAATCTGAAACTTGTTACAGTAAAAACCCAAACACATCAACATTCAAGTGACCTACCTGATCAATAGTCCTTACATCCGGAGAAAGGCCACCGTGGACACATAGTACCTGCAATGCAACACGGGTGGATTAATATATATAAGAAAGGGGCAAGCAATTATTTTCTTATCAAGAGTACCAGAACATACTGTTCCATCTATAATTGCCGAGAGAGTGAGATAGTCAAATACGTCAGTGCAATACCGCCAAGCATTTGCATTTCCATATTTCCTTTGGCACTCATCATAGAATCCATAGACCTATTACAAACAGGTAGAAAGTGAAGATCAGAAAATAGAATGTCTGTAGGTGTTGTTCCTTTGCATACCATGCATAAATCCATCCTATACAAGCAAATCTTCAAAGAAAACTAAGTGAGAACAGAACAAAGCCAAACGCTACTCCAGTTAGCTGTTTGCAACACAGTCATCATGACAGCCTTACTGATATTTTATTACTAGAACTCATAACTATACCATGACCATAGAATGCAACAACAGTTTTCATTAAGAATGCAAGAGCGTATTACACATCGGCTAGACGTGAGTTCAAGAAAAAGAAACCATCAGAGAGAGTGACCTTCAGCTCATTTTTGTCTTCAACAGTTAATTTTAATAAATAAGAAATACTGTGTATTAGCTGGCGTAACTCCAATTGAACCACAAGTTCAAAACGTGACAGAGTATGGTCCCACCCCTTTGTCTTGCTTCCACTTAAATACCAAGCTTCCAGCAGCAGCAGTAGCAGGGTTCGAACTCACCCTGTCCACACATCCCCTTATATTCTTATCACTAATACTGATCAAAAGTCCTGGGGACCTTCTTCATTTTTTGTGATAAGTTAAGTAGATTTGTTAATATGTGGTACCAAGCTGGTAATTGTATAATACATCATTAGAGAATCCAAGAATACCAAAAGTTGAGCTGGACACTTAGCAAACGCTTATATTTTATGTAAAAAATGCAAATTAGGTATAAAATTGTGCTTTAAAACAGAAGAATGTTGTTTTTTCCCATATTAGTCAAACTCCCAAAGGCCTTGGAAGCCATAGCTGCCAACTTTAGATCTGCTTATAATTAGTCAAACAGCCCAATGACAGCAACAGACCAATTGCTTCTTTAAGAAAGAAAAAAGTATAAACACACTTCTTAAGTAGCTATTATCTGAGAATTAGCATAACATCTAATACCTGAGTTAGTTGCCTGCTCTCATGATTCCCGCGTAAAAGTGTAATGTTAGCAGGATATCTGGAAGCAAATAAAAAACAAAAGGTAGGTAAATAAGAACCAATGCTCAATCACCTTTCAATAGACTAGCAGGAAAATCAACAGCTACCAGTGTCGGACAAAATTCACATTTGTTCAATCGAGGCAAAGAAGATAATATGAGTCGATCGTTGAAGATGAAAATATTGGGTAAAGTGAAAGACAGAGAACAACAGAAGGGGAATCATCATAACATATAGGCAAGAACATGTATATAAAAGCTCAATGCTTCCAAAGAGCATCAAAATTGACTTTAGAAAAGAAAACATTACTCACGGAATCTTATTGAAATGATAATTACAATCTTTTTAAAATTACGTGTCCTTATCACAAAGCCCACAAGGCAATTAACAATTTTGTCAACCCAATGCTTCATCCTGATACAGTAAGGGATAAGCAGTAATACCATTATCTAAAAATAGACAAGCGATACAAATTCTATTCAAATTTTTCTTTCCATACCTTGCTTTAAGGAGCAACAAAATTGTGAAAACTTCGAGACTATTGTATCCACGATCAACAAAATCTCCCTGCCCAAATATGAGAGATCTTAGAACCGAAGGGCTGAACCAGAATCCTGGCATAAATCTTTTAACAAGATAATCCATAAAAGTCCATCTATGGACTATGGACTAGGAATAATCTATATGAAATTTTACCATAAAGATGTAATTTGTCTCTGGCACATGACCACCAGTGTGGAAAAGTTTCATTAGATCATGAAACTGGCCGTGTATATCCCCACAAACAGTAACTGGACTATTAACAGGTTGCACATTTGACTCCTCAATCAGGATCTCCTTAACCTGTGAAAAAGTGTCACATGCTTTAGACACAAATGAAATACAATGCATTCTCTCAAGTGAAATTAGATGTGTTGCTGAAATGAAAGGCGGTAAACATAATTGATCAAATGCAAAAAAAGAATGTCTGCCTACTACAATATAACCCCAATAACTATTGTTAATGTGGCAGGAAGAAGATGCCAAACTAATGCACCATCAGTATTTTGGGCCACATGCTATCAAAACACATTTCTCTCAATAACTACCAAATAAAAGTAGATTGATTTATTTTCATTCCTAAAGAGGTGCATATCTTGCCCGGGTCTTCGTCCATAATGGCACGGAACAATAGTATCGGTCTATACAAAAAGCAATTTAGACATTCCCTTATTTGTGTAACGTGTCATGCTTCAGAGAGTCATTCTTCTCTCTATCATGCATATCAAAAGAAGACAAGCTCTTGTTATGCTGGATTAGTTAGTACCACAGGAAGTGAAATGATTTATATGAAACAATCATGGGATTATAGTAGGAACTTACCTCGCAACTATAACCACATAATTAAAAACAATAAGACAAAACTATAACTCAGGAACTTTAATTTGCATCCACCCAACAAAAATAAGCAAATCAATCCCCTATATTTCCATTTACACCCACCTCAAACGCACTCGATTGACCTGTATGCCTCCACAACTGGCTGTCTTGGCAAGGCCAGTAAATAAATCCAATATGAAAGAATGTACTCAAATTGTATGTGTTAAGCATGACCAAATTTTGCCACATTATCCGAATTTTTAGGCTAATGGATGACATGGAAGCACGAATAGGAGCTTGAGTCTTTACTAATAGCTTCAATATTCAAAGATATCAGGTTGCAATAATCTTTGTCGGAAGCATCTAGATGAAAGGAGGAGATACACCCACAATTCGGCGAAAAAAGTATTTCTCAGCTATGTGTATACCATAATCGAGGTGAGGAAGAAGGAAAAAAAAAAGAGGGAGAGGAGGTGATTGACAGGAAGGAAAATGTAATAATAAATTTCTCTTCTTATTCTTTGTTCTTTTCTGGCTTTGCTCCTCCCTGCATAAGAACTTTATCCTTCATTGCCGATTATTTTGGTTCACCCAGTTGTCCTACATAATATTGCTCTGTACGTGATCCACCCTTTCTATGCTCATGCGGTTATTATCCACATATCGGCGTTTCTTGATTGGACAGAACTTTGATCTTAGAGTGTTACGAATATTCTAGCGGACTAAAATATTTTCATGAGAATGATATCTCATTTTTGGTGGAAGGTCAGTCCTACTCCAATGCTATGTAAGTCACAATATGTTACAAACTAATTATGCTTTATAGCCTGTTTCTCGCTTATTATACTTTTATGTTAGTGCACGTGAAACTTTTTCCTTCTGGATATCACTTTACCACTATTACTGCCCCACCCACCCACCACCACGTTTATCAACCTTGAAATTTGATTAAACGCCATGAAGTATGCAAAAGAATAGGCAATGACAAACCAACATGAAGTTTATACAGGGAACAACTACGAATTCCGCTGAGGTTAATGAGCTTTTTGTTTTTAAAATTAATGAAGGACACATCTTGTTAGCATGCAAATGCCATCCCAGTAAAACAAGTTGACTAAATGGAGATATGAGAAAAATAAAAGCAGTACGTAGATACTTTAATGGGTAGAATTTTTAAGAGACATTTTCGGGATCACAAAAAATCCTCACTAAATCAAGCTCCAAGAAAACACTAGCAGTACACGTAAGACCATTAACTTCCTCAAGTGAAAATGGGACTAATCTCAATCTGCTGAATGTAAAACACCTCTACTGTAGAGGCTCTACATAAATCATCCCCATTGACATTTCCCCCTTCCCCACAAGCCTAAAACGAAAACCAAAATCAACAATATCTACAAGCTAAACCCAAAAAAACACAAAACAGTTTTTACATGAGTAATGAACCACGTGGAAAGATCAATATAACCTTTACTTTTACTAGAATTTACGATTATTTTTTCCAGTAGACCTCTTGGTAGACATGTGTCAGCAAATCAATCAACATTTCAAACCTTACCTATATAGGCTCAGCTAAGGAAACCTTCTACATCTATTTCTGCTCTATTACGACAAATTTCATTGCAACAATTAAAAATACTTGTAGATGTGCTTTTTTAAGAAAAAAAGGATATAGTATTAAACATACGTATTCACAGAGGAGCTGAAGCTCGTCCTCCGCCAGATGTTGTTCCTCTTTCACCTTCGTTATCCACTGGTCCAAATCCATCGCCCTTCTTCTAAATCTAGTGCTCCTTCTTTCTAGCAATTAAACCTACAAGTACAATATAATCGTACGGATTTTTCTGGAGCGTAATGTGGAAGAGCCGATTGATTCAGCTGCCGTTCCGATGAATTGATGCCGGAAACTTGCTCGATCGGACGCTGCTCAAAACCCCAATCGGAGAAAACAGAGTTTCCGATCCCTTCGGATGGAGTGAATTTTGAAACCCTGGCGAAGTGAGACTTTACGTACAGTGGTATTTTCGCCAGAAATTGATTGGACAATTTTACCCTTCCATCCCTAGCCCCCTTTTTGGAAACCCCACGAGTGCGATTAGTTAGTTTTCACTTGTGGTTTGTGGCCAAAATATAAAGAGATTTTTCTTTTTCCTCTTTGGTGTCTCCCCCTTTAGACTAAAACACCGATCTAGAGGATACACATTTGAAAAGTTTCATTTTACGATAAAGTATGTAATTAAAATCGGAGCAGAGGTATTTTTAATTTATAGGTTTTCAATTATAATTATAATTTATAATGCACTAGAACGTCTTTGTTGATGATCCTTTACTCCGACAGCATCTAGGGTTTCTCGAAAAATGTGATATCTCACATCGGGTTAATCCTTAACTCTTCCCTCCTCTTACTAAAACAACATAATGTTCTTGTGAATTATGACCAATAGCAGTTATATAAGTAGTGATTTCAAATTCAAAGGTTAATCATACTTTAGCAATTTTACGTAAAGCAGAGTTTGATTTTTTTTTTGGTGATAGTGAAAAAGTTGACAGATAAGTCACCCTTACGACCACTCTACAGAACCGTACCATACGGCTCCTCTTTGAATTCACTTATTTAATTTTAATTTTGAATAGATTATTTATATGTATTCATTTTTAATATAAATATATAGTTTGTGTCAAGTTTCTAAATTATATTAAATTGATAGTGTTATTGGCTTGAACGTTGTTTCCCAATCAAATGCAATTTAATTTTCAGAATTTGAATTTGAGATCATCATCTCACCACAACCTTTAGTGATAATAAAAGTATATACTCGTTTAATCATATTGTTAATGTTTATATTTCAGCGAATTTATCTTTAATCATATTTTTTTTTTGAAACATACTTCTAAGTATTAGTTATGGTAATATCGTAAATTTTTCTAGCAGTTATGAATATCAACCTTCTTTAATTAGGATTATAACAATCTATAATTTTTTTTATTGTTAAAGATAATTTATAATCATCTATATCAACTATAATTACAAAATATAGTGATAATTAATCACCATCTTCAGCTATTTTATTATTCATTTTAAGTATTAGACTCTGTCAACTAAAATTATCAACCACCATGATTATTTTCAACTATGACGCCACATATCAAATCGATGCGATGCTGCTAAAGTGGATCTTATGATAAAAAAGTACTAAAGGTATAAGTTTTTACTGAGTGGTGTTTAGACTGACTTTGTTGTATATGGCGAAACATTGATCAATAAAAAATTCTCATGTTTAGAAAATACAAGTTGCGAAAACGAGGATGCTGAGATAGTTGCGTGGAGTAATATGAGTCGCAAGATTATAGTGAATATAAAGAGAGGTAAATTGAAAGAGGTATTGAAAATATGTTATTACTAATGACATAATTCAACTTCAATTTAAAGAAGATATGACCTTAGGTAGAGGGACGTAGATGTTGCAGGTTAGTATAGAATATTACTACGTCGTAGATTATTATTTTGCTTTTTAACGAATTTAGATTTGATGTGAATGTCATAACATTAGCCTTATTTGTGTAGTTTCTTCACTTTTAAAAATTGAATTCTATCTCTTCTTTTTTTCTCCTTTTGTTCAAACCAATTTGAATATGTAATACACATTAGAAAAGTAAAATTAGTTAATTGTTGAAAGACTAATTCGTAAACAATGAAAAAAAAGTTTTTTTTCTTCTCAAATCATTTATGGAAAATATTAAGAGGGTCGTGCAAGTCCAGTCTAATTGAAAAGAGGATTCCTTATTTCTTTCTCTCATTCGAAATTGTATGTATCTTCACTTGCCAGAAGGAGAATATACATTTATTTGATCTTGTTCTTACTTTTGCAAGGCTATCACCCTTTGTTTATTATGTTCTGGTTGTTGCACCATTTTATTTTTTGTTATTGTTCCCAATCTGAACCCCGTCCACCACTTTTCTTCTTATTTACTATATTTTTTTCATTATCATTTTTCATATTTATTCATTGTCTCCTCTCTAACCCGCCTTTTGACCAACTCGCACTTTATCACCTTTGAATCCCCATTCACCCCACCCCATTCCACTCTCATAGTATTTAATTACATAATATAGAAATAGATTTGAAGATAGTATTTCTTTTATTTATTTATCGAATACTGAAGAATACTTCTCTCATTTAAAAAAAATAATTTATTTTAATTTGACACGAAATTTAAAAAAGTAAATAAGGCTTTTTAATCTTGTAATTTTAAATTAAAATTATATTAAACATATTAAAATATTTTTTAATTTTATAACTTTAAACATATCATTTGAAAAAATTGAAATAATAATATTATAAAAAAAATTATTTTCTTTTGAACGAACTAAAAAAAAGAATCATTCTTTTTTAGACGAGATCTAGTGTGGTCTGAGACATAGCATAAAGTTTTCCAACCCGACTGTAGATCCGCATCTTGAAAGAGGATAAATTCAAGGGTGGGAAAGAAGAAGATACCCGACTGCGGAAAAAAGCCCTAATTTCTAAACGGAATCACACATCTTCAGCTTATACCTCTGCAATTTCCGATTGCCCTAAATTGAAGCCATGGCAGGAAGAGAAGTTCGAGAATACACCAATCTCACCGATCCTAAAGGTGTTTCCCACACACATATGTAACTGTTAGCTAGTTTTTGCTATTCATTTGCTTTTTAGGTTTAAACTTTAAATGGAAGCAATTTTTTGGCAGATAGGAAATTTGGGAAAGGAAAGGACAAGATAGATGACGAGGAGGTCACTTTCCAACGCATGGTTTCCAAGGTTAGCGAATCCCGTTTCTCCAACTTTACATGGTTCTTTGAATTTGTTGTAAGTGATGAATGGATTTGAATTCTGTCTACTTCTAGAAAATTTGAGTTCACAACAGCACTTGAAAGTTGATGTTGATTTGTGTGAACCAATTCATTAACTAAGCTTTAGCTATTAATCATATTGAATTGCACTTCATTTGGAAATTTAAGCTGTTAGAGACGAGATTTGCTTAATTATTTATATATTTTAACACCGCCACAGCTTATAAATCCAACATAGCATATGTTTCAGTTTCCTCTTCATATTATGCTGTTTAATTTTTTAATAAACTTGGCTATTTGCTGTATATGACTTTTCATCGGTACAGTGAAATAAATGATGTCTAGGGGAGATGTTAGTGGTGGATTGAAGAACTCTAGAGAAGATAGCATTGTTTATGATATTGCTGTTTTAGGCAGGAGCTTGTTAGAATAATCAAGTTTGCGTCTTCTATTTGAGAAAAAGTGACACGATTTTTTTAGGTAGGAGTTACTCTTTTGAGATTAGTGTTAATGATACTAATTTTAAAAGCTTCCAAGTTTTCCTACTTAAGCAAAGCTTCTACTTTCCCCTCTTATCCTCGTCCGCCTCTGTCACCAGCTCCTCCTCTACCTCCTCTGTTACCATATTTTCCGCCTCCTTATTCTTCTAATGCATCTCCCATCCGCCTCACCTCCACGTTTTTTGCAGCCAATCCAATAACTTTGGTGAATTCATATAATAATATTCTTCCTCCTATCCATTCTATCAAAAGGGAAAAAAAGAAAAGAAGTTCCCATTTTCGAATTCTGGAAGGATTGAGAAACTGACTAGATCTGCAACCAGTCCATTTTGTTGTTTCTCCACTGTCCTCCCTCTTCTTGCTACTGAACGTTAAGATACATATTTGTTTTGTTAAGTTTATAATCAACTAGAATTATTTTTTTTAGTAAGGGGAATCAAATGCTTGATTATTCCAAAAGGTAAAACACTTGAATGAGCTATGGGCTGAGATAAGGAAAATATTCTGTTCACCTATTAGCATTTAGAGAAGAGGTTTTTAGCAGTATAATGAATATACAAAGTCTTTGAGGACAGGTTTAGCACAACTGAATACTACTAGAAAGAATTTGATGGTTTTGAATCATTGTAGTTTAGATATGTCACAAAAGCATGTAATCTAAAGCATTTGAGGGTTAGATCGTGTTATAAAGTATCCATCATATTATGCCCCAATTTCTGATAACATGCCCTGGCAGGGATCTTGGCTTTTCCTACTGGGTGATTGATATGATCAGATGCAAGAGGTTGCTGGGGAACGTGGAGGTTACCTTCATGGAAGAGGCGGTTAGATTCTTGCTCACCAATAATTGCTTTCTCCTTTTTCTTGGTACATCAGTCTGTCCATATAATTGAAATGTGGAACAGTTTCTTGAGCCTTGTTTAAGTTATATATTGCAGCCCTGGACAGTGATGACTTGCTTTACCTCAAGGAGCAGATGGAAGCTGAGGAGGATGCTGAACGCCTTCTGCGACGCACTGAAAAACGTGCATTTCAAGCATTCAAGATATCCTTTTTCTTGGTTCCTTCGTTTGATGTTTCCTGTCTCATAATATTGAACAGTGACGAAAACTGTTAATTGTTGTCAATTGAATTCCATCAACACAGAGAATTATTACAAAGGTTGATGTGATGATTTACCCTGCCGGATTTTAGCTTTGCTAGCAGAGAGGATGTGTTGTGGCTTGCAATAGTCGGGGACACATATAACTTATCCCCCCTAAAAATAACAAATATGTACAGTTATCAAGTTGTATAACCATTTACATCTTCTATGTATTGCTTAACCAGTTTAAACAAAGCTGTTGCTGATTCTTCACCTGCATCTATTCCCCTGCCACTCCGTGTTGAGCCCAAGCCAAAAAGTGGGATCAGGTACAATTGATTAATTTGCATTCTTACTTTTAGTAACTTTCTTCTGTGGCTTTTTCCCTCATCTTTTTCTCCTTTTTTGGTTTTGTGCCCCGGTAATCAGAAGGCTAGTCATCTTTGTAATTTTGTGTGTTAAATATTCAAGGAGTCAAACTAAGATATTTACTGGTCTACAGGCAGCAAGACTTGCTAAAGAGGGTTTTAGAAGTCAAGCCTAAGAAGCAGAAAGTTTCTACAGGGTCTGATGGGAGTACTTCCATCTCAAGTACACAAGCTACTCCTGGTAATAACTCTCATTCCAATCAGGAGAAGCAGAAAGAGGTCTCGCCAGCCAGACTGAATGACCTGGGAAATGAAACAAAGGTGGAGAATCCGATAAAAAGCTTGGTAGCAGCATATGAGAGTTCAGATGATGAAGATTGATTTTATATGAACTTGAAAATTCTCAGATCATAGTGTTTAAATCACCAAATATCCTTCAGCACTTTCCATATGGTCATTTTGATCAAGGATCCATCCATTGAGCATGTATGTGCGCCTAGGCCTAAATCTTAAATTAGCTGATGACTGTATATCGACAAACTGTATGTTGTAATTTGCATAGTTTTGCACAAAGTTTGCATTGTAAGTATTATCAACCTCACAGGTCTGTTCACTTTTTTTTTTCTGTTCTTTTTCCCTCATCAGATATTTGGTTTAACTCCATTGATCAGCTCACAGAACTATTAAAACCCCGGAGATTATCCAAAATGAAAGCTACATGTTTCCAATTTTTTTTAACAAAATCAAATCAAATATCACCGTAAAAATGTAACATCAAACCTAATTTAATTTAATTTTTTAATTTGACGGTATTTATCCGAACCATAAAAGCTCCTGGAAGACTTAACGCGTAAGTAGTTTTTAGCCGAAAGAAGGTTTAAGGACACATATGACGTTCCAATGCGTTCAAGTTTAGTACTCAATAGATGGGTGGTCACATAAACATTCTTTTTCGAGAATTTTTTTTAAATATATAAAATTAAATATAAATATTTTAATATATATTATTGTTGATATCTTTAATAAATATGATACAAATATCATTAATCCGTAAATATCCTTTGTCGAAAATTATTTTTAAATATATAAATTAAATATAAATATTTTTAATATACATCAATTACTAAACATTCTTAATAAAAATAATATAAATATCATCTATCTTTATTCTAAAAATACGAGCAGTTTTGATAAAAATGCTGGCTCTCTGATAGCCGGAGTAGGCTTTGAAGACATTGAATATATATATTATAATTAATACAATGGATATCGGCGATGAAGTAAGATAAAGAGGTTGTTGATTGGATCGAAAGAGACAATGTAATGCATGTAGTATACGTGTCAGTATTCATGAAGTGCTTCTCCCAGGTGTCTCAAATTTGTTTATCTTACTGGAAATCCATCTATATATATATACATACCCCCTCGATGATATCGTTCTCGGATAGCCTCGTCTTTCTTCACCTTTTATCTTTATCTTTATTAAGCGGTGTGTTTTCGGGAAGGGAAAAAATTATACATAATTATGCAGCCACGGAGGTATGAGTTTGGGAGGGCGGATGAAGCTACACACCCTGATTCCATACGCGCCACCTTGTCTGAGTTTCTCTCCACCTTCATTTTTGTCTTTGCTGGAGAAGGATCCGTTCTTGCTCTTGGTAACAAAAATTTACTTACTACTATATTCATATGTTTCATTTTATATGATCTGTCTCGCTAAGCGAGTGTTAAAAAATGGGTCTGCCTCGCTAAGCGAATGTTAAAAAATGGATGTAGTTCGATGCACAACACATTCCGTATTAGCAGGGTGTCCCCCTTCTGACTTAGACAAGTAGTTTATGGAAAAAATGGTTGTTTTTAAACATATCAAAAGTAATTTTAGATCTTATGATCTTAATTAATATGCGAAGATATCTATATACTTGGGGAGCATTTCATTAAGAGAAAAAGTATGACATCAAGGAGAGAAGAGTAGTTTTAATTTAAATGTTCTTCTAAATATACGATAACAACATACTTGGGGAGCATCTCATGAAGAGAAAAAGTATGACATCAAGGAGAGAAGAGTAGTTTAAATTTAAATGTCCTTCTAAATATACGATAACAGCATACCAAGTGGAATCAACTTGTGGTCTGGGAGTGTAAAATGCACGCAAATTTTACCACTGGTAAAACAGATTATCCGAGTCTGTGTAAAAATGTTATACCCTACACATAATGTTGATTGAATTTCATTGGCTTATGGTATGTACTTGTTTAGTATATTTCAATTTTTATTAGGGAAAATTCTGGCTTTACTATTGTGTAGTGTTAATTAAATTTTGGGATGGTTTCGAATATATATAATGAATTAATTAATTTACCATAAATATGGTATATTCTATAAACAAAAAAAAGTAATTTAAAATTATAGGAAATATTAGTGACTGTATAATATAGATGGCCAAAAAAGTGACTATACAATATAAATTATATGAGTTATATTACATTGGGTATCTATTATGAGAGACTCTATACCTGAAATATATCAGCTATATATCAATATCTATTATGAGACGCTCTATACCTGAAATATATCAGGTATACATGAGTATAACCCCAAATGTTCATTTGAGGATATCAGGTATACTCCAGGTATACATGAGTATACCCCAAATGGTTATTCAAGGTAATTATCCCTTAAATTATTAAACAACAAAAACATACCCCAGTGCCTAGGCTCCCGCTCATTGCGGGGTGAGGGGGGGTCGGATGTACGCAGCCTAACTCCTATGTTTAAAAACATAAAGCGGC
>JAABOM020000096.1:20957961-20970537 GCA_011800125.2 Solanum clarkiae | reverse complement strand
ATTTTGCTTTATTCCATCATACTCCAAGGCCAAAAAATAGTCAATCTTTGGCTCCATCCGAGATTGATGGAAATATATCCCTTAAATTATTACTACAGCAAATTGTAACGAGTACCCAATTAAAAAAAATGAAAAGCATCATTTACTGATCATTATTGAAAGGGAGTTCAGCATTTGAATATATACTAATGTATGAATGCGTGTGCAGATAAGTTGTACCCGGATAGTGCTTTAGGAGCATCTAGATTGACGGCAATCGCACTGGCACATGCATTTTCCCTCTTTGCAGCAGTGGCGTCCAGCATGAATGTCTCGGGTGGTCATATTAACCCGGCTGTCACCTTTGGTGCTCTTGTGGGTGGCAGAGTTAGCGTCCTTCGCGCCATCTATTATTGGATTGGTCAGCTGCTAGGTGCTATTGTAGCCTCTGCCTTATTGAGGCTTGCTACTGATGGCTTGGTAAGACACTCCATTGAAATATATTTATGTGGGTTTGGTGGTGCCAAAGAAAATTAAGAATATTCCGTACAATGTTAAGTGCTGTCACTTAAAACTTTGAGCTCAATCAAACACCTAAATTGGAACACAGGGAGTATATTTTCTTTGCTACAAAGGTGGACTCAGGATTTTCAATTTGTGCATTCAGAATCGCGCTTTGTATATTAGATTATGAATAGATTTATTGTACATGTTTAATGAGTTTTTCGACATAAATACAAGGTTTGAGCTAGAATTGCTGGCCATTCCATCAAATCAGCACCCATAGTATTGTTTATTTTGATTTTCCTAATGAAAGAATCCTACTAGTAGGCCATTTGATTATCTAGTCCTTTTATACACAACTATTTCTTCTCTTTTCGAGTTCAACTATTACTACAACTACTTTTTTGTGTCGATTCAGAGGCCAGTGGGATTCGCGGTAACACACGGAGTTGGCAATTTGAATGCACTTGTGATGGAAATAGTGATGACATTTGGGCTGGTCTATACTGTCTATGCAACTGCCATTGATCCAAAGAGAGGTAGTTTGGGGATCATTGCACCTCTTGCCATTGCTTTCATAGTGGGAGCTAATGTCCTTGTGGGTGGGCCTTTTGAAGGAGCTTCAATGAATCCAGCAAGGGCTTTTGGGCCTGCTTTAGTGGGGTGGAGGTGGAAGAACCACTGGATCTATTGGTTAGGTCCATTCATTGGTGCAGCCATAGCTGGAATTATGTATGAGTTTGGGCTCATACAGGCTCATGATGAGGCTCCAGTCCACACTCAACATCAGCCTTTGGCTCCAGAAGATTATTAAGTTTGTGGTTTTATTACTATGAGAAGAGACTTGTTTTGTTTGTGAAGTTTGTATGTTTGCCGCCTTTTCTTTTAAGGTATTTGCATGGAAACTTGTTTAAATTTAAGCTGGTTACATTTGTAACCTTCTAAATAACAAAGCTATATATATGTTGTCCATCGTATATTACTATTGCTTCATTTTATTTGTGAGCAAATAAAAAATTACTCACTGCAGTTAATGGAAAAATCAAATGATATTTTATTAATCATTCCTATGTCCTCATTGCAGTGCTTACCAGTGTCTGGAGGGTGATAAAATTAAGCTCAGTTCAATTTGTTGAAGCTTGAACGTTTTAAATTATTCATTCATTTATTAGTTACTCTCTATCTCAAAAAGGGATTTTGTTAAAAACAAATTTAGTAAAAATTGGGTGAAGTCATGATCGTTTTGTAGCCTAATTCGTTTTGATCCATTCAAATTTGAATTGGATTAAATTGAGTCTCGATCTATTATAATCCATTGTATATTACTATTAAATTGTATTTTTTGTTTGCTTTTTCATTATTCTTACAATAATTATCTAAGCATATTTTGTTTTTGATAAATGGAGTTATGTTTTAGTATCTTTTCTAATGTTTGTTAGAGAGGCAAATAACTCATTTATTATATATGTTTATTTTCCTTCAGTTTCAATATTTACGTGACGCAATTTGAAAATCATGAAATTCATAATAAATTTGTTAGTGAGATAATTTTATATGGTTTTAAGTTTTTTTGAATATTAATTATTGTGTTTTATAATTCTTTTACATAATTTTTAAATAGTAATTATTTTTTCATTAATAAAAGGGAAGAACAGGAGCTTAGAATTAGGGGAACATTTCAAGAATTTATCTAGAGTGAGAGATTGGGGTTTGCTAATTTAACAAATTTTGATTTTCTATCTTAAACATATATAAAAGAGAATAAAGAAGAGGAATTTTTTTTATATACAATTATTTAAAAATATTTTAATTATACTTCATAATTATGATTCGAATAATTATATTTTTTAATTATGGTTATAGCAAAGTTCTGTATGGTTCTCGCAGCATTTATGTGCGTTTGGGATAATTCGCTGTACAATTTGCAAATTTTGTATAATGTTTGTATATTTTAACTATATAATTCGTGCCTGTTTATATAATTTGCTATACAATTCATAGTGTTTGTATATTTTGTTATATAATTTGATTTGCGCATAACTGCCGTATAATTGCGCATAACGTTTGTATAAATCGCGCGAATTATATAAAACTCAAACTGTAATTATGACTAACTATTTGCTGCAAGTTATAATTAATTGAAACTATAATTATATTGGCTAGTTAAGTAGTATATATTTGCTTATTTCCGTAACTTTTCCTTAAAAGATTCAAGACTAACCATTTGAATGGTTAAATTTTAAACACCAGTTCAAAAAGTGGCTAGCCTAATCAAGTTTTACAATTTCAAGAAGAGACAACTTAACAACCCAGCCCAGAAAGCCACAACGGCCCAGCCTAGTCCAGTCCAATACCAGCAAGCTTTTATATTTAAGTTCCTCTTATACCAAAAACCCTTTCATAGATACGTGGGGAGATAATCTCGATCTGCCGCAAGCTGAAAACCCTAGCAGCAGAAGGGGAAGAAACAGAGTGCAACCATGGCGACGCAGGATGTAAGGACTCTTTCGACTAAAGAAGCTGATATCCAGATGATGTTGGCTGCTGAAGTCCATCTCGGCACTAAGAATTGTGATTTCCAAATGGAGCGTTACACTTTCAAGCGCCGACACGATGGTATATACTCTATAACTTCAGTATCTAATCTCATTTCTATGATTCTGTGTTTTTCATTATGTTTAAAGTATCTCTTCTGGCTATTAATTGTCAATAGCACGGTTTTACGCACAATAGTTTGCGGATGTTTATTGTTATGCTGGTATTAGAGGAAATCGGTTTGGTGAATTCACGAACATAATTTAGGAAAAAAATGTTAGTAACAGTTCGAAAGTTTCAGATTTTTTCGCCAGTGGAGGCGCCATTACTTTCATTCAGAAGTTGTCAGCTGTCCTTTTATCTCTACATACATTGAACTGCCTGGTAGGATTTGCTCAAATCTTAAGATTAATCCGACGTATGTGTATCAATCTTCAAGGTGCACTTTGTTGAACTGTTAGATTTCAGTCATATAAATGTAGATGCTTATCCAGCTGCTTGAGAAAGCAAATTCAATAATGGTTCTTATAGTTGCGTACTGTAGCTGTTCTAGAGCTCATAAATTAATTCATTAGGTACGTCGGTTGAATTGTTAGCAATGGGTCATATAGGCACCTCAATTAGATGAGGGTTGGTGTGTTGTATCAAGTGAAACTTATGCCTATACAATATGCAAATAAGTAGTTAGAAGTATTCTCAAGTATGTTTGACTTTTCATGTCTGGAATGATCATATATATATGCATTAGTTGTCGTCTATAAAGTTGATCTTGATATGCTTGTAAGCAATATGTTATTCCCTCTTTATTGGTTTACTTACCGTAAAATCTATCTTAGATGTGCATTTTCTTTTTTGCTGAATTTTATTACTACTATTTGCCGAGTATACGACTTCATCATCACATGGTGTCAACAATATTTTCATCATTGGTTTGTGCTGTCCCCTTTTACTTGACCTGTGTATTTATATACTTAGGTATCTACATCATCAACCTTGGAAAGACATGGGAGAAGCTTCAAATGGCCGCTAGGGTGATTGTTGCTATTGAGAATCCTCAGGACATCATTGTCCAATCTGCCAGGCCATATGGACAGAGAGCTGTCTTGAAGTTTGCACAATACACTGGTGCTCATGCTATTGCTGGACGTCATACCCCTGGTACTTTTACCAACCAGCTTCAGACCTCATACAACGAGCCACGGCTCTTGATTCTCACTGATCCAAGAACTGACCATCAGGTTTACTTACTATCCTGCTATAATATTCTCTTTTTTTAAACTTGCCAATGATTAATAACCTGTTTGAATACTTTGCAGCCAATTAAGGAAGCTGCACTTGGGAATATCCCAACTATTGCTTTCTGTGACACTGATTCTCCAATGCGCTATGTTGACATTGGCATCCCTGCCAATAACAAAGGAAAGCACAGCATCGGTGTTCTTTTCTGGATCTTAGCAAGGATGGTACTCCAAATGCGTGGGGCCATTAATCCAGGACATAAATGGGATGTCATGGTAATGACCGTCTTTAATCATTTTATTTTGTCTTAGCTCCTATGGTGTTTCATTCTGCCTACGATGGTTGTGCATTCTTCTCAAGTTTAATTGATGATTTAATGCCTACTTGTGTAGTCTGTCACTACTGAATATAGTTTTTTCATTTGCGTCTGTTAAAATTCTGTTTTGCAGGTGGATCTCTTCTTTTACAGAGAGCCTGAAGAGGCAAAGGAGCAAGAAGAGGAAGTGCCTGCAATCGCAGATTATGCAGACTACTCTGCTAGTACTGCCCTTGGTGGTGACTGGTCTAGTAGCCAAATACCTGAGGCGCAATGGACTGCTGATGCTGCTGCACCAGTTCCAGTAGGTGGTGGTTGGGCCGGAGATGGAGGTTAGTTTGTTATAACTGAGAAATTGGTTCTTGGTATTGTCCGCTAAAAAATTCAATCCCAACTGTGAAACTTTATTGCTCTGAGATCACTCTGGCTCAGTATTAGTCTATTTCTTTTACGTCTCCTGTGGTATACCTGAGTCTCTTCCATAAGCAAGCATGTGATGATGTCAAGTGTTTTTCTCATTCCTAAATTTGGTGGCACTAATAACCTTTTTTTCCCGGATGAATTTCTGCAGCTGATGGCGGATGGGACTCAGCAGCTGCTCCACCAGTTCCTCTACCAATTCCAGATGCCCCTACTTCTGGTGCCACAGGCTGGGAATAAGCCTTTATCCCTTAAGCTCTTCATCCTTTCTGGATAAAGATTAGATATTCTGAGGTTCTACGATAGATGTTTTTTTAATGGCACAGTTAAAAGGATTTTGACTTCGTGGATGTACTGAATTATTTAATCATTGCTAGAGCAGTGCTTTTTTGGAGAATTTGGAAGTGCTTTTGTTTTTAAAGAGTGGAAAATGTGAATTTGTGTTGTGGTCGTCTCTATATCTGCCTTCATCCCAAAATTCAGTGTACCATGTTTTTGTTTGGAGAGTTTTACTTAGATCACCTTTTGAACCTGGAATCAGTCATGCATTCTAATTCAATAGTTGATGGGTCCAATTTTAATAAATTTGCGTATTTTGAGATTGAAAATTCACATTTGATTTTTCAGTGCAAAGAAAGGTAAGTTTTGGTCAGTATGAATTTTGAGATAAGAGTCAATTGAAATTGAAAGAATGATTCAAACCCAATCAAAATGGAAGGTGTAGAATAATTTTTGAAGGTAAAAAAATATCTGAAGTTGCAGCTAGATGAAATGCGTAGCAAAAAATTTGCTTTAAGAATGTCTTGGTGGTACAATGAAAAAATTATCTGCTTAATCTTATTGTTTCTCCAGTCAGTCATGTCATTGTACTCTTTTTGTGCACTGATATTTCTGGTGCTAAGTTACAATCCCATTTACGCTAGAAACTTCAGATTCAGTTTATTGAAATTTCTACTGATGCTTGTCGGCAAATTCAGCAATCCAGGAGTTCCATCGCCAAACCATTCGGCGAATTGCTGAATCGACCTTCAGACCACCAAAAATGACACTTTTTGAGGGTTATTGGAGCTATTCAAAAAGAGTTTCTCGACTGAGCCTGAAAATGTCCAATTTTCCATTTATGCGTAAGAGCATCACTTATTCGAGATAAAGGATTGTACCAAATAAGTAAATGTTTATCTTCGTTGTGTGCATTCACGTTCCTACAAGGAACCTCAGGAAATCAAGTGGTTTTCTCTGATGAAAACATCTCTCAATTCAACAGCATAACATGGTAAAATGACATAACCAATTACAAGTTTTACAATCAATGCAAAACTATTTCTGTTGCTTACAACTATTTCTCCATGGACAATCAATTAAGAATGACAAAACTTGCTTAATCCTTGGATTTTAGTTCTATGACTCGAGAACTCTACTTCCAGGGCAGCAAAAGATGAACCATTGGACCACAGAAGCAAAGCATAGAGCTGTTAATTTAATTTTTTCCTTCACAGGGTTGTCAGTTTTACTGCACCTGTGAGACTGAAACATATCCACCGTTGGAGGATTTTGTTAGCGAAAACAGAGAAGCACAAAAGAAACGCCATCAACCAGCTAACGTGGTAGGGGTCTTGCCTTGTGCAAATAAATGAATTGGCGATATTGTAAATTTACAATGTTCCTTTTTTCACTGTTGTCCCCTCATTCTCTCAACTAAATTTCTCCCCTTCTCTTCTATGTGACGTGCCCTCTCTTCCAGTTTCTCCCCCATTTTTTTCCCCAAACCAAGCATCCTAGCCCTTCTCCCTATTTTTGTAGACTTTGTATCATCTTCTCCAGTAATTTGATTTTTTTCATCAAGCAGTAACAGTTGTCGAGAAGGTGACTTGCATTCTATGTTGTCCTCGGTGCTCCTGCGATGACCCTCTTGCTGTTCCTCATGCTTCAACAATGGCGCTCTCAATTCTTCCACAGGCTGGTTATTTGTGCTAGGCTGTGTTACAGGAACTGATAAGGCCACATGTGGATCCAGTGATTTGCTTTGCAGTGCAGACCATCCAGCTTTTTTTGTCTTTTCTTGTTTGCTTCCGCCATTGCTAGTGGTGCTTCCTGTTTCTGGACTATGCATAGGAACGGATAATAATGCATGTGGATCCAATGACTTGCTTTGTTGACTAGTCCATCCTGCTTTTCCTGGATTTTCAGTTTTGCTTTCAGCATTACCATTGACTCGTCTCGCATCAGCAGGTTGGGAGCTGGATGCTTCTTGTCTGCTGGCATGATTACCTGCACCTTCCCGATTCAGCCATATAAATGGAGCAACTTGTCGAGGGACCCAGTCATCCTTTTCAGCTAACATGAATGGGATGCATACACTTTCACAGTTTGGAAGCACCAGTGTTTCACGAATAGCAGCCTGCATTAGTTATGAAGAACCATCTTAAGCCTCTGAAGGAAATCTTACCTATTTTTGCTGGCACCATCACTACGAGCATGAATTACCATTTCAGCAACTAATATTGCCTATGGTTGACAACAGGACAACTATACATTGGAAACGCTGCTTTGACAAGAAGTTCGATCAAGTTCAAGCATCATACTACTATAAAGCAATCCATAGGAAGCAGAGACATCAGTGGTTGAGAATGAAACAAGTAAAAATAAATCAGTAGCTTATACAAAAGAAATGATCTTAAAAAAAGAACTTGCAGACTGGGAAGTTGAAGAATTTCAAAATTTAGTCGAGTTGTTTCACAAAAAAAGAACTTCACAGGATAGTCATGGTGCATACAGATGGAGGGGAGGGGGAAAATGGTTGTCATTTCTTAAAGGTCGTATTATGAGAAATTCCTGATCAGCTCTTCCACGCATATGTGTTTTTTCTCTTGGCTAGCTGCGAGAAGGCGATCTTGATGGTGGAGAATTTGAGAAGAAGGATATTGCTTCTATTAGTCGGTGTTTCATGTAAAGTTTCAGGGTAAGACGTGACTTTTATATTGTTGGATATCGTTTTAGTTGTGACGAGAAATTCTGAGGTGATTTAGACTTGATTGGGTGACGTCGCTAAAAACTTAGAAGTTTGTACACTTGAGGAGTGCCATCTTTTCCCTTATTTTGTTTTCTCTCATAGGAAGAAGACTAAAGAGGGAGAGGGAGGGAGGGAGAGAGAGATACTTTTCAAGATATAATTATACGGGACCCAAAGTTAGGCCAATCAGGTGACACCACATATTAAATAATCACAGTTTTTTTTAAATAGGGCGTGGGTTATTAGTTTTAAGGGTAGAAAAGAGCCACAATGATAATGGTCAGGGCAAATTTAGTCAAATAGGTGGATATAAGGCATTTTTATACCAATTTCTACTTCAGCCCTTAGGGGTAGTTTTGGCCCTTTAAAGTAGGAAATATCCACTTGTACAAAATAATTGCCAGATTATTTTAGGAAAGGTACTCTTTGGTGCCAACTTGTCTGGGATAGAAGGTAATTGTAAAGAATTGGGCTATTTTACGGAATCTCCAATCTCTCAATATTATATCTTTTGGTAATGATGATTGCTAAAATTCTAAGTGCTTTTTTCCAGTACGTGATATTTAAGACTTTGTCAATATTCTAGAAAGTTTTAGTTCAAGAGGATACCATGCCACTCGGTTAACCCACTACCTTTAGTCTGTCACAAATAATCTCAAGAAACCTTGCGGGACTGAAAATGGATTTAAGCTAGTGAAGTGTTATAATATTAAGGTAACATATTTCAAACTTCCACAATGTTAAAAATTTTAAATCATGATTAAGTCAATATGCAGGGTTTAACAAGAAGAAGAGATGTACAGACACAAGATCGAAGTATAGTGCAGACAAATTCTCAATCTGACCTTGAACCGACTGATTAGGAACAAAGCGAGATGCCCGCTTGAGATCTTATGCTCCCCAATGGAAGGGTCCAAGTGGAAATCTATATCAGGCATAGATGTGAATCCGAACCATAGTTGATCTGAAGGTGGTGGCTTTATGTATAGCCTCATAGTTCCTTGAATGGAAGCGATCCTAATCCCCAGCGAGAATGGTACCTGAAGAGTTTAAAGATTTAATCCTTCGAATGCAAAAGAGCTTCTTCCACAATTTGTTGCAGTACACAAAGAATAAGACACTATGTTCCTTCAGTACATGCACCGATAAACTCAAATGCTTTCGTCAGGCACAATATGATTAAATCACCGATCATCTAAGTAACACATGCAATAGCAGAATGCTGCCATATCAGAACTTCTCATGATTGTATAATGAGTAAATCCTTTTTTCATTCAGAATCGATTGCTCAACCATAATTCATACCATGTTCTCCTCAGGGCATCCTTGTTTTACCTGTCATTATCTATTGTTGTAAAACAACAGGTATGCTAAGGCCAACTTAATGACATCAATGATGGTTCCTACTCTAACAAAATAAGGAGGTCATTTTAAGTCAATTTAAAGAGAACTGCTGAAGTTTTCTTGTATTTTACATGAAAGCATTCTCGCTTGTAAGTTATATAAACATAGGTTTACCGGTAGATTTTGACTAACCCAAGTCAAGTGAATCCCTCAAGTAGACCATTTACAAGGAATTGAGCTAAGAAATTAAAAGATCTCCAAGATTTAGCTCAAAGGATCATGTATCATGACTTTAAACCTGACGAACTATGAGGGAACTGAACAAGCCACAAGGAAACCCATGGACAATTAATCTCTTTAATCAAGGGATATATTGACAAGAACTCTCAGCGCATTCTCCTTAGAGGCTAACTATTAAGGGCAATTTTGTACTTTTGGCTCATGGGTTGTCACTACTATGTCTATAACCATTTTTTTGTTGCGTTCTTTCTTTTTTGGAAAAATGAATTTGGATGAGAAAACCCTTGTAGGGGGTTTAGAGTATCTTAATTCTTCTTAGCAACTGTAAGATAATTAACTTCCCTTCTAGCTTAGTTTATTCTGTATCCTTTAAATATTGTTGTAGTTTAAAAATCCCATATTTTAGTTTGTGCTTGGTTTCATTTGGAAGTTAATTTCTCCATTAAAGTTGGTTGTTCTTCTTGCATTGGAATCTGCATCACAATCAGAATCTGCAGTACAGTAAATTAGCACAAATAGTATAGGTGTAGGATGAATGAAATGGAGGCTCGCATCCAAAGTCCAGTGTAATTTAAAAAGTGCTACCAAAACTCAAAAGACAAGTTCTATAGAGCGATGGTTAGAAATGCCATGTTGTATGGAGTGGAGCGTTGGCCAATCAATAATTCCTATGTTCAAAAGATTAAAGTTGCGAAGATGAGGATGCTGAGATCGATATATGGGCATACTAGGAAAGATAAGATTAGGAATGAAGGTAGGAGTGCCTTTGATAAAGGACAAAATGTGGGAAACAAGGCTTAGATGGCTTGGACATGTGTAGAGGAGATGCACGCATGCCTCAGTGGGAGGTATGAGAGGTTTGCTATAGCCTATGGATGGTTTCAAGAGAGTTAGGGTGGGGTAGACTGGAAAAGTATTGAGGAGAGTTGATTGGACAAGACATGACATAGCTTCAGTTTATCAAGGACCATCATTACAGTGGAGGTTATGGAGGACGCAAATTAGACTAGGATGTTGGTTAGATGTGAATCATACTATTAGTTGTATTACTCTTGTAGTTTTTTGTTCTTTGAGTTATTATTTGTGGTTTTTTTACACTTCAATTATCCTTATATCTTGTTATGGCTATTGTTTAGGATGATTTATCAAGTTGTCTGTAGAATTTTGCCATGATTATCTTCATTTCGGTTATTTCTCTCTATACTGCTATCAACTGTTTTTCACTTGAGTTGAGGATCTATCAGAAACCTCTCCACCTCTAAGGTAGTGGGGTAAGGTCAGCAGACGCTCTACCCTCCTCATATCCTATTTTGTTGGATTAGACTGGGTCTGTTGTCGTACTGCCTTCTGAAACTTTAATGTGAACCAACAGCAGTTATTTTGCAAAAAAGAAGTAGTATTAAAATTTCTGAGGAAGAAAATAGTCGTACCCCTGCATTCTAACCACTAAACTGTAACCTAGGCATTGATTTCCTTTTATGTGATTCATCTCTTAAACACCAGCCAGTGCAATGCTCAACAATGCCCCTAGGTATTAAATTGCTGCCCCTGAATGGTTCTGGTTTAAGGATTTGGTATAATTGGGTGTGTGAGTAGTAATTCTATCCTCGTAAAGCCTAAAATAGTTCATCCAAACAAGATGTTGTGGACGCACAACTTGAATCCTTAACATCAAGGCTGTGAGCTTTGCCAGATACTAAACTGCTCTACCCTGTACATAAACAAGGATTAAACGAGCACCTCCACCCTATCTGTACAGACCGAATAGCCCATTATATTAAATAAAAAAGTTCTTTACCAACCTGTGAGACCTGCTTGGCAACAGAATTAAAGATAGACTTCCACTTAGACACTTGAGGCAACACACTCGGTGTGCTATTGGAGCTTCTCGTCCCATCTGAAAATTCACATTATTAACACACCTTGAAAACCATCTAAATAATTTCTCTTTAAGAAATAGTTAGACTATTCCCGTTTAAGTAACTGCACGAATAACCATTAAGCATGCCCAACCAAATAAACATAGTTTGATTGCAAAATCCAAATTTTTGAGAACATCATAGAAAATATTACCTTCCTTGGTTTGATCCATCTTATCAGCATTCACTTCAGAATGCTTTTGTCTGCCAAACTGCTCAACCCCTTCTAGTAAATCATATTTCACATCATGAATAGCAGTGGATTCTGTTTCTGGTTCGTCCCCTTCAGGTAAATCAAGGTCCTGAACTGCTACCCTTGTCTCAACATCCAAGATTGCATCACCAGAATACTGAAGATCAATTTCGAAGGCCCAATACTCATTCATGTCTGAGGGAAGAACCCTCATCGCACGTATATAGGGAGGAAGGTTACCAATATCAATAGCAGTACATGTCACTTCCCCTATATAGCTAGGAATTCGTAGATTTGACAGCATTCTCTACAAGTAAGGGCATACAGAATCATAGGTCAACTCGACAAAGAAAATTTCTCTTTAATTTAATAAAATAATGGAAGATGCACAAAAAATCATAATGAAACATACAAACCTATGAAGCTTCAAATAAAGCATTAAACAAATTTCCTGCCATGATGACTTCCGTAGGAACTCCTGCTAGTAGTATTCGTATTATTTTTGGTACTTTTGTTATTTTATTATTTCCATATTTTCATTATTAGTTTTCTATTTCTACTTGTTTCGTATGCCTCTATTTTCTTACTATCCTGATGTTATTACTGCTTATGTCTCCATAAATGTTGTGCTTTTGCTTTCCTTGAGCCTCTGGTCTATCGGAAACAACCTCCTTACCTGCCAAGGTAGGGTTACGGTAGAGTGTACTCTACCCTCGCAGACCCAATTTCTAAAACGGGAAGAGAAGAAACTCAACCATTCCAGACCAAATTTCTAAAACAGAAAGGTTACATAATACAACACAATATTACCCCAATGCCTCAAAGGCTCCCGCCCATTGCGGGGTAAGGGGGGGTCGGATGTACGCAGCCTGACCCC